>SJYQ01000122.1:435626-602951 GCA_006410935.1 Redunca redunca | reverse complement strand
ACTCTGCATTCAGATGCTTATATCTTTCCTTTTCTCCTTGGCTTTTTGCCTCTCTTCTTTTCACAGCTATTTTTAAGGCCTCCCCAGACAGCCATTTTGCTTTTTTTGCATTTCTTTTCCATGGGGATGGTCTTGATCCCTGTCTCCTGTACAGTGTCACGAACCTCCATCCGTAGTTCATCAGGCACTCTATCTATCAGATCTAGGCCCTTAAATCTATTTCTCACTTCCACTGTATAATCATAAGGGATTTGATTTAGGTCATACCTGAATGGTCTAGCGGTTTTCCCTACTTTCTTCAATTTGAGTCTGAATTTGGCAATAAGGAGTTCATGATCTGAGCCACAGTCAGCTCCCGGTCTTGTTTTTGCTGACTGTATAGAGCTTCTCCATCTTTGGCTGCAAAGAATATAGTCACTGTGATTTCGGTGTTGACCATCTGCTGATGTCCATGTGTAGTGGTTAAGTCTTGCTAATTTCACCTGTATCTCCTCCCATCCCCACTGCGACCATCCTGACTCTGAGCTCCTGTCACCTCCATCCTCAGCCGTCACTCCAGCCTCCTGACTGCTTCTCCAGATCTGTTTTTTGCTCCTGTCTGATCTCTTAAGTTGCAGGAAATGGGAGCTTTTAAAAACACACCTCTGTTCCTGCTACTTTCTCGCTAAGTGTCCTTCAGTGGAACTCTGTTGCTTTAAGGAAAAAGGTCAAAGTCGTCATGGTCTCTGGAGTCCTAGAGCCTCTGTCTCCCCTTCAGCCTCATCCCTGCCCCTTGCTTTGGCCGCAGGGACTGTCCTTCAGCTCCTCATGCACACCAGGACCTGCCCCAGTGCCTCTGCACGTGTGTTTCTTGTTCCTTGGTTGTTCTTCCGCATTCCTTATCCTTGTCTCCTTCACCAGTGACTCCTGTGTGGGGGAAATCTCTCAGAAGAACTCTTTTGTGGATGTGAAAGCTTTCATTCTCTGCCGTGAAAAATGTTTTCTTCTTATGGAAAAGCAGAAGGAGTCAAAGTGCCCACCGTCTGTTGTTCTCAACCAAATTCTATACCAAGACCTGTAATTCCCTTTTCCAGAGGAGAGAATGTAATGCATGCAGAATCTCTTGCTTAAAGACTCACTTTTGTTCATGTTTTTGTTTAGAGCTTATCACTGCTTGCCTTTTTATACTATTAGGCAAATGGGAGAAATTTGTTCCTGGGCATCCTGGATTAGATAGGAGAATAAAATTATCACCTCAGGTTAGCCATTTCTTTCTCTCTTTTTTTTGGGATGTTTCTAATTAAGAATTTTTTTATTTTATATTGGAGTATAGCTGATTAACAAAGTAGTGTTAGTTTCAGGTGTAAAGCAGAGTAATTCAGTTATACATATATCTCTTCTTTTTCAAATTATTTTCCCATTGAGGTTATTACAGAATATTGAGCAGAGGTCCCTGTGCTATACCCTTGTTTATCTGTTGTATAATGGTGTGTCTCTGTTAATCCCAAACCTCTAATTTATTTTTCACTTCCCTTTTCCCCTTTGGCAGTCATAAATTTGCCAAGTCTGTGAGCAAGGCTGGCCATTTCAACCCAAAGAGAAGGCAACAAAAGAATCACAGCGCCTTTCCCATCCCTCCTTCCGTGCGCTAGCCCACCAGCCCTGCAGGGGAGCAAGCGTCTGCAGTGACACCCAGAACAGTAAAGATCAGTGTGACAGCATTCTGAGAGGCAGTAAAGCTGCAGTGAAGCCTCTTTAACTGTCTCTGCTTCTCAGGGCCTAGATTCTTCCATCACTTTATATTTCTTGAAAAACTAAAAATCATGCCTAAACTGGCAGGTTCCACAGACACACCTGCTTATCCTTTGGCTGGCAGGGGAAATGTGGTTTCCTGGAGAAAACCCTTGCTGAGTCTGCGGACAGTCAGGTGCCCCGCTGCAAGCTCTCGCAGCACACTGTGGTTGCACTTCAAGTCGTTTATCCCACATGTAGCTGTGAAGTCCTGAGGTTATTTGATTGCTATCTGACGGCTCCATCAGAAGCTGAGCGCCTAGGGGGCGGGAACCACGTCGGCGTGTCTCACCCCATGTACTTCCCACAGCGCTGGCTTGTGCTGGTGCTTAAGGAACATTGGTGGAATGAATGAATACTTGGGTGAATGGGCAGAAGAGTAGAAGCAGCCCTGGGTTCATAATATTGTCAGGTGAGTGGTCTTAGAAATATAAAACTGAGCTCTATGGGAAAGGAACCTAAAAAAGAGTGGGTGTGTGTATATGGACGGGCTTCCCTGAGCTCAATGGTAAAGAGCCCCCCTGTCAGTGCAGGAGACACAGGTTCAGTTTCTGGCTTGGGAAGGTTCTTGGAGAAAGAAATGCCGACCCACTCCAGTATTCTTGCCTGGAAAATTCCAGGGACAGAGGAGCCTAGCGGGCTACAGATCATGGGGTCACAACAGAATCTGATGTAACTCTCAGCGACTAAACGTAGATGACAACATGGCTAAGTATAACTGACTCACTTTGCTGTACACTTGAAACCAACAGCATTGTAAATCACCCAGTAAAAATTAAAAAGAAATATAGAATCATAATCTGAAAATCTTATTATAATTTCTTGATAATAGCTGGTTTATATTTAGACATCTCTTATTCAAATTTTGGTGAAGTCTTCCCAAAGAGAGAAAATGGCATTAGAATCAACATCATTTCTTTGTGGCTCTAAAGTGTTGGACTGAAAAGGTGCTTTTCTCCTTGATTCCTGCTCTCTGATGTCTGTTGGAAGTGTAACCTCTGCATCCTGTGTGTGTTTTCGTGTATGTGTCTGTGTGTGTGTCCACATGTGTGTGTCTCTGTGTGTGTCGTATGTGTCCACGTGTGTGTCTCTGTGTGTGTCCATGTGTGTGTCCATATGTGTCTGTGTGTGTCCATGTATGTCTGTTTATGTGTCTCTGTGTGTGTCTGTTTTTGTGNTGTGCCTGTGTGTGTGTCCATATGTGTCTGTGTGTGTCCATGTATGTCTGTTTATGTGTCTCTATGTGTGTCTGTTTTTGTGTGTGCCCATATGCGTGTTCTTGTGTGTGTCTGTGTCCATGTGTGCATCCACGTCTGTCTCTGTGTGTGTCCACATATGTTTGTCATGTGTGTCCATGTGTGTCTCTGTGTGTCCATATGTGTCTCTGTGTGTCTGTGTGTGTCCCTATGTGTGTGTCCCTTTGTGTGTCGTGTGTGTGCCCATATGCATGTTCTTGTGTGTGTCTGTGTATGTGTGTGCATCCATGTCTGTCTCTGTGTGTCCACATGTGTTGTGTGTGTCCATGTGTGTATCTCTGTGTGTGTCTGTGTGTCCATATGTGTCTCTGTGTGTCCACATGTGTGTGTCTTCGTGTGTGTCATATGTGTCTCTCTGTGTGTGTCTGGTGTGTGTCAATGTGTGTGTCCATATGTGTCTGTGTGTGTCAATGTGTGTGTGTGTGTCCATGTGTATCTCTGTGTGTCCATTTGTTTGTGTGTGCCCATATGCGTGTTCTTGTGTGTGTCCATGTCCGTGTGTGCGTCCATGTATGTCTGTGTGTGTGTCCCTGTGTGTGCTTCATGCGGCCCCCACCGCCCACCATCTGCTGTGTATGGCTCTGGGCGCGTGGCTGTGGCCACCGTCTGTCCAACTGGCAGCTCTGTGTCTTTTTTCCCACTCTTCTGTGACTCCCTCCCCTGTTTTCACAATGACTCGCTTTCTCCCTGGTGCTTCCCTGAGGCCATGGTTATTGCCATGTGTCCCAAATGTGTGCTTTTACTGTTCCTTCTGTGGGTCTTGTTTTGCCTCCTCTGTTCTTTGCATGACAAATGTCTGCTCAGCTGGTCTTCCCTGGAGCCTGACAGCAGGACTTCCACACCAAGCCACATTCCAGAATTCCAGAGCCTGAAGATCCTGCCCTTCCACCTGCTTTATGGAAGAAAAGCACACATTTAAACCTGACCTTGAGTTCCTAAGTGACATTTGGGGAGTAAACAAAACGATGATGGAGAAGGCAATGGCACCCCGCTCCAGTACTCTTGCCTGGAAAATCCCATGGACGGGGGAGCCTGGTAGGCTGCAGTCCATGGGGTCGCTAAGAGTCAGGCACAACTGAGCGACTTCACTTTCACTTTTCACTTTCATGCACTGGAGAAGGAAATGGCAACCCACTCCAGTGTTCTTGCCTGGAGAATCCCAGGGACGGGGGAGCCTGGTGGGCTTCCGTCTATGGGGTCACACAGAGTCAGACACAACTGAAGTGACTTAGCAGCTTAGCAGCAAACAAAACGATGAGGTATTTTGCAGTAGCTTAGCTGGTAATGAATCCACCTGCAGAGACTTGGGTTTGATCCCTGGGTTGGGAAGATCCCCTGGAGGAGGGCTGGCAACCCACTCCAGTGTTCTTGCCTGGAGAATCTCCAGGGTCAGAGAAACCTGGCAGGCTACAGTCCTTGGGGTCACAAAGAGTAGGACTTGACTGAGTGATTGAACACACACAACCCCCTACCTTATTCCTCCCAGTGTACTTTATCTGATGGGCAGTTTATTGAATGAACTTTTACAACATCCAGCCCAATTTTGCATCTTTGCTCCATTTATCCAGCCTCCAGAGCCCTACCTACATGGTGAAGAATTCCCTTTGGCGTGTTTAAAACTGCCTTACCACCTGTTTCTACCGGTGATTCCTGGCTCCTTTCCCTTTTTTAAAAAATCTCAGCCCCTGAATTCGATACACCTGTTTTTGTTATTCTTGCACTTACAACTTGGACCCCCTCCCTCTTTCTGGATTTTATTTTATTATTGTTTATTTTTGGCTGCATCAGGTCTTAGTTGCAGCGTGAGGGATCTTCGCTGTGGTGCTTGGGCTCTGCAGTTGTGGTTCGAGGGCTTAGTTGCCCGGGGCATTGCATGTGGGATCTTAGTTCCCCAAGTAGGAATTGAACCCATGTCCCCAGCATTGCAAGGAGGATTCTTAACCCCTGGGCCACCAGGGAAGTCTGCTGCTGCTGCTAAGTCGCTTCAGTCGTGTCCAACTCTGTGCGACCCCATAGATGGCAGCCCACCAGGCTCCACCATCCCTGGGATTCTCCAGGCAAGAACACTGGAGTGGGTTGCCATTTCCTTCTCCAATGCATGAAAATGAAAAGTGAAAGTGAAGTCGCTCAGTCGTGTCCGACTCTTAGTGACCCCATGGTCTGTAGCCCACCAGGCTCCTCCATCCATGGGATTTTCCAGGCAAGAGTACTGGAGTGGGGTGCCATTGCCTTCTCTGAGGGAAGTCCCTGGACCCTCTCTTTTACAGACTCTCTCTTTTTTCGTTCGTGTTGCTGTCATCTGTGCTGGGTAATTAATTTCTCCAGCCACTACCTGGAACCTCAGCTTCTCCCAAACATTCCTTTGCCTGTTGTCCCACTGGGTGCCACCTCCTCCCCATCCCAGCCCGCCCACCAAGGAGATCCAGGCAACCATGGGACTAAGCTAAATTTCATTTTCTTCCAAGAGATCTAAAACAAAACAAAACTTTCTTGATGGTTGACACAGTTTGGGATGTCCAGGTTTGGAAAATGAGTGAATTGGGATGTTTGCTGTACAGTGAAAAAGACTGTGAGCTATCATTAATTTACTTTTAGAATGATCAGTCCTGTTTTTCCAATTAGAACCTACATATTTTAACATTTGTATGAAAGTTCTCATTTTTTAGGAAGGTATTTTTGTTGTTGTTGTTAAATAGGTAACATCGTATCTAAATTATTGTGGGTATTTGGATACTTGTCTGACTACTTAGATGTTGAAGGTCCATTGTAACCTCATCTATGACCTATTTGCTGCTGCTGACCTGGGCGCTGTTCTGACTCTCCTTCCCCACTCCCATTTTGATTAAGGTTTGTGAAAAGAATGCTACTCCCTTTATTTCACTCCTTTTTAAACCTTCTTTCCACTTTCTCCTCATGTTCCCATTCCCATCCTCATTAGTATAGCTCCAAGCATAGGTTGTTTTGTAACTTCTTGTAGCAAGCAGGATCTGTACCTGAATGGATGCTATTTTCTTACCGTGTGACATGTGAAATGTTCTCATGATTGTCCTGAAAATGCCCTAATTCTTGTCATTCTGGTGTGATAAGTAATCAGCCTGGAGCTGCCCACAATTTCAGCCCCGATGTTGGTCTCATAAATTGTCAGATTGTTCAGCTGCAGCTTGGTAAGAACCAGGCTTTGTCTTTGTCTGCTGTAGAATTTTTAATTTATCACATAAAGTGAAGGAAAGATCCATTAAAGATATCCCCGTGTAGATTTTCAAAATTTCACTGCAAACATATGATTTTCAAATGCATAATGACATGTCTTCCAAAAAGATTATGGTTAGTCCCCTTTCCTTGAAATTCGGGAACAGCTTACTTGTGAAAAACACCATGAAGTCTGTCAAGCAGTCTTTGTCTGTGGTCTCCTAGATATAATTAACACTCAACTCTGAATTCAGATATTCTTTAGATTGTGTAACCATCAGCATTTGGGGACATTTGGTTTGAAATCCATGAGGTTAGAGCTATAGAAAAACTGCAACATTTTCACTCTTTAATCAATTCAGAAAATGCATGTTTTAGGTTCCTCTGGAGAATTAATTAAACATCCAGTTATTTTAAAAGTGAATCGTTGGAGGGAAAATTGTGATTAAGTCACACGTTTGCTGTAAGTGACGCGCAGAAGCTCTGTCTAGAATAAATCGTGGAGGAGGAGGTGTAACAAGCAGTCTCTCACCTTGGGGTTTCTGAGTTTCTGCAGATGTCTGCTGTGCTCATTTCTCCCCTGGTAATTCTATTATTGCTTCCCTGGTGTTTCAGCAGTAAAGAATCCGCCTGCCAATGCAGGAGACACAGGAGATGTCCTGGAGAAGGAAATGGCAACCCACTCCAGTATTCTTGCCTGGGAAACCCATGGACATAGGAGCCTCACAGGTTGCAGTCCATGGGGTCGCAAAAGAGTCAGACACAACTTAGCAACTCAACAACAACCACAAGAAATTCTATTGCTGTTTGAAAGAGAGGATTTGTGGGCAAAGATCCAGAGATATGGCAGCCTGGGGGCACTGCCAGAGAGCAGACCTCGAGACCGGCTCTGCAGTGTGTCACCCAGCAACTGTGTTCACAGCGTCTTCTCCCGATGCCACGGTTCAGATCGGCTGGATGTATGCGGTTCCATCAAGTGTAGCCATTTGTCAGAAAAAAAATCAGCAGCCTGGTGACCTACTGGACTGGCGAATTTTTCTACAAAAATAATCTTATGTAGAAAGTATTGGTTTACAGAAATACTTAGAATTTTCTCATCATATTTGATGTCGTTGTTTAGTCGCTAAGTTGTGTCCGACTCTTTGTGATGCTGTGGACTGCAGCCCACCAGGCTCATCTGTCCATGAGATTTCCTAGGCAAGAATACTGGAATGGGTTGCCATCTCCTTCTCCAGGGGATCTTTCCAACCTAGGGATCGAACCCACGTCTTCTGCTTGGCAGGCAGATTCTTTACCATTGAGCCACCGGGGAGGCCCATTTGATATCATAGATCTGCATTATTTCCCCCAGGTGATTCATTAAACTGTGTATGTATGTGTGTGTGTGTTGAGTTTAAAATGCATAACTTCAGTGCTGACAGTATCTATTAATGTGTTTATTGAACACTTCTATTTATTAAGTACATGACTAAAAAACTTGTATTTGATTTCATTTGCTTGACCAAACATATCCATTCTTATGTAAAAATGTACTTTGGCAACAACAATAAATTGTGTTTTAGGGTATTTCTTCCACATCATACTCTGCACGGTTTCAAATACTTATCCGATTCTATCCTTACCAGCTTCTAAAACAAAGTTCACAACTGAGCCAGAATGCATGACCTCAACCAGGGTCCCTGTGGGTCCCTTAATGAAGAGGAGGTGATCTGAGCTCGGCCCCCTGTGAACCCCAGGCTTGCATGAGCCAGAAGCAGATGGAGGCTGTGCTTGTGCATCCCTCCTGTGGTTGATTCCTGGGGCCTGGTAATATCCTTCCAGTGAATTCCTGCTTGAGTTTTCCAGCATAATTCTTGCCATTCAAGAACACAGGCTGCCAGAGCTCTGTATCATACTCCATCTTCAGCTGAGAGTTAGGGTCAGTGCAAAGTTGTTTTGGTTGGCCAGTGGTCAGACTGTAAGATACCAGAGCTGAAATCTGGACCCTGATCTGTTTGATGCCAAGCTTGTATTCTGAGCCAGTACTCTCATTTCCAAACGGAAAACATTACAAAGACTCCCTTATTGTAGTTTTTAGAGAATTAATTCTCAGCGTAAGGGCACACACCAGGAGTTGGTGGCAGACAGGGAAGCCTGGTGTGCTGCAGTCCATGGGGCTGCAAAGAGTCAGACAGGACTGAGAGACTGAACTCAACTGAAGGACACAGACAGTTCCCATGGTGCTTGCGCTTAGTTGCTCGTGTCCGACTCTTTGCAACCCGGTGGACTGTAGCCTACCGGGTTCCTCTGACCATGGGATTCTCCAGGCAGGAATACTGGAGTGGGTAGCCATTCGCTTCCCCAGTGGATCTTCCCGACCCCAGGGATTGAACCCAGCTCTCTAGTGTCTCCTGCGCTGCAGGCAGATTCTGTATCTGCCGAGCCAACAGGGAAGCCCAGTTCACATGGTAGAATGGCTGCAAGTGTTGAGGATTCTTCAAGAAAAGATGACACTGTGTTGATCAACTCGAGAAGACGCCCTGCCAAGCTTTCAGCGCAGAACCTCCGAGGGAGCTTGTGTTGGTGGCAGGTCCCCCACTGTCTTTTTGAAGAATCTGCGCAGGGTAGAGTTTCTACTTTCTTCTCTGCTTGCCAGTCACCTGCCTCTCTCTTGTTTATTCTTTCTCTGTCTCTAAAACTGACTCCCTGTGTTGATTCCCACCATAGGCTTTTCCTTCTCCGAGAGGAATGTTAGACAATTATTTTCTCCAAAAAATAGCATAGAATCCTTGCTCTGTTTTCTCCAAAAATAGAACAAGTCTTTGGGGGGAGGGAGGGCGTCACTGTGCTGGGTCTTAACTGCATGCAGGGTCTAGTTCCTTGACCAGGAATCGAACCTGGGCCCCCTGCCTTGGGAGCTCAGAGCCTTAACCACTGGACTACCAGGGGAGTCCCTGAATCCTGCTATTTTACGAGGGGCTTTCTGATCCAGAGGAGTGCTTGTTGGGTCCTCAGTGCAGTCTGGTGTGTGAGAGGACGGTTACCCCCAGGGGAGATGCTGCACTATCTGGCAGCTCCTTTCCTTAGAGACATTAAGTTTAAATTTCTCTGTCCTTAACCTCAGCCCAATTCATTCCCTCTCTTCAGCTCAGTAATGACTCTGACTGTTGTTTACACTCTGTGGATGCTTTCTGATGAGAGTCACGTCCCCTCTTAGTTGCTCCTCAGCAGAGCGGGGCGTTAGAGAATCCTTTAATCACTTCTTTTCACACATCAGTCCCTTTGCCCTCTGAGTTTGGTTTGTGCTTCCCTCTTCACTTCCTTCAGTGTTAGCCCAATTGGAAAGTGTCTGGCATATGGATTTTTTCCTGTTTCTGGCAAGGATTTTACAAATGGTTGCAGAAAAGAAACTCTGAATTTTTAGAAGATCCAGGGTTTAACCCACCAAATTCCACTATTGCTTGGGCCAGCATCCTTATTCTGAATCCCTTTTGCACCGGATTTTCTTCTGATAATGGGAAGTTTAATTGCACGGCTTTGATTCGGAAATCCAGGTTGAGTTTGTATTTTGTGCAGCTCTCACCCTGAGGCTGTAAATCGCAAATGATAAAGTGGAATCCTAGTTTTCAGTTATCTCATTGTGCTCAACTCCAGGCAGTGTTACTTATCTTAAAAATGAAGGTAGGCTGCATTAAGTATTAATATATCTGCAGTGGCTTCTTGCTCTTCTAATAATCATCACTCTTTCTTCACAGGTATCTCTCTCTAGCCAGGGATCCCCTCTATGATCCTGAAACTCCAATTTCCTCTGGGATCGAACATTCATTTCTGCAGCTGTCTTCTTATCCAGCAGTGTTCTTTGTTGTGCTTTAAGGCAGCCACACAGGGGTATTTATCCAGGACAGCACAGCTGGCATGTGTCCTAAGTCACTTTTAGTCGTGTCTGACTCTTTGCGACCCCATGGACTGTAGCCCGGGCTCCTCTGTCCATGGGATTCTCCAGGCAAGAATACTGGAGTGGGCTGCCTGTTTCTCCCTTCAGGGGATCTTCTCCACCTAGGGATCGAACCACGTCTCTTATGTCTCCTGCATTGGCAAGCGGATTCTTTACCACTAGTGCCACCTGGAAAGCCCACAGCACAGTCTAACTGCCTATAAATACTGGGCCTAGGCTATTTACTTACTGTGGGTGAAAACTGGCAATCACGATCATTGTCTTCCTGTTGCAATGGCTGGTGCGGCTGGCACGTTTCCTGCCCGGTTGGAAAGTATCAGTGAGCTGTTTGATGTACTTTATTTTATGTGTCCTTTAAGAGAAATTTGAAGCCGGTGTCTGAAAAAAGGGAAGCCTGTTTAGTGCTGGCAGAGGGAATGCCACCTCGTTTGTTAACACTGGATAATGAAGAGTTCGAACTTGGCTTTATCGGAAGTGTTTGCTGGAGCAGATTAAACTTTGTTCCTCCCTGGTTTATATTTTTTTATCATCATACTGGAGCAGAATGAATGGCCTTGTATATTCCAGAGGCTGTGTGCTGTTTTCTCAAAGCTTCCCTGGGGAGGGAAACCACTTACAAGCCTCTCTCCTCTACCGCCAGAGACCACAAAGAAGTAAAGGAGCAGAGGGCTGGTGATGAATTCAGGAGAACCCCCCCTCCTTCCCGCCAAGGTGTCTGCTCAAATCTTCCTGCCCAGAACCAGGTTACCCTCAATTCTCAGTTCTGATGCACTAGACCTCTTTCCCATGCAGCTGAGAAAGCATATCAGAGCAGAAGTGAGTGAGAATGATGTTCTTCTAGGGGGAAAAAAAAATCAGATTCCTTTAACTCCATAAAAAATTTGGAAATTTTGCAGCTTTACATGTTATGACTAAATCAACTGGGACCCAATTTATAACCGATCAAGGTACACATGCATGCATGCTAAGTTGTTTCAGTTGTGTCTGACTCTTCGACCCTGTGGACTGTACCCCACCAGGCTCCTCTGTCCATGGGATTCTCCAGGCAGGAATACTGGAGTGGGTTGCCATGACCTCCTCCAGGGGATCTTCCACAAGTAGACCGAGTAAGGAGTGGAGAATGGCTGCCTTTCCCATGCTCCCTGGGTGGACTTATATCAGCTAGCTGGTCTGGCAAGTGGAAATATTTAGGAAAAGGAAGAAGAGATGTTTGTACTACCTGTGCGTGTGTACTCAGTTGCTCAGTGGTCTTGACTCTGCAATGCCGTGGACTGTAGCCCACCAGGCTTCTCTTTCCATGGGATTCTCCAGGCAACAGTACTGGAGTGGGTTGCCATTTCCTTCCCCAGGGGATCTTTCCCACCCAGGGATCCAACCCGAGTCTCCTTCATTGGCAAGCGGATTCTTGGCCACTGAGCCACCTGGGAAGCCCCTTTGTGCTACCCAGGCTGCTTCATTCCGGCTTGCTTCCTTACAGTGGAGCTAACCGGACATTTTTATTTTAGAAAATTTAAAGACTTTAAAGGCATTCTGAATCTTCTTACCTTTTCTTTCTGTCCTATTCTTTGTGTAATCTCCAGTCATCTAGTAAAAACAATGATAAAACAGAGTAAGATGAGTGTTAAGTATGGCTTTCCTTTCAACCTTCGCTCTGGCTGTGGTTTTGTAATCCGATAAGCAGATTTTCAGCCTGCTGGCAAGGTTTGCAGAATATTTGACTAGCCTCCCTGCGAATTCAATTATGGAAACAGCTTCAGCAGAGAAAGCTCTGCCACAAAGGACCGTTATAGGGTTCTGAGAACTTGTGTGATTAGTGCCTGCCATTCAGCACTCAATAAATGTTTGATGAATGAGTGACTCAGTAACTAATAGAATTAATACATTGTCAGTCGCTTGTAATATCTCTGGATACCTACAACCCATTATGTCACTTGTTAGTGGTGCATGGATGCAGTTACTTTGTTCAGTTCTGACACTGACGATAATTACTCTTATTCCAGCCCACCAAGCCAGGGAAAATACATTTCACATCCACCATATTAAGTTCTGATAGTGGAACCTAGATCCCTTTCTTGTTTTCTTTTTATTCTAAAAACCACAGAATTTTCCACCATATGGCTGAACCACATCGATTCTGTTTTGTCAGCTCTGTCTCAGGCCCCCAGCCCCATTTCTTCCCTTCCCTTCTGTGTGACTGAGCTTCAGTTGAACTCACAAGGAATGAGCCCGGTCGGATGAGTCACTTGTCAGTCTTTACCCTTGCCTTCATGGAGTATGAAACCTGGGAGAATGCTTTCTGCAGACGCAGATGGTTATAGGTCATGAGACCCTGGATGGGGGGATGGTGACCTCTGGTTCCCACCCCTGCAGACGTGCTTCCTCCTGGAGGTCATATTCTCATTTNCGCCCCCACCCCACCCCCGCTTTTAAAATGTATTTACTTGGCTGTGTCAGGTCTTAGCTGAAGCACGCAGGATCCTTGTTGTGTCCTGCGGGCCCTTTCACTGTGCACAGAGTCTCTAGTTGCAGTGGGCGTACCTGCGCCAAGGCTTGTGGGATCTTAGTTTCCTGACCAGGGATAAACCTGCGTCCCCAGCACTGCAAGGTGGATTCTTAACCGCTGGACCAGCAAGGAAGTCCTAGCTTTGGCCCCTTTAAGTCCTCTTGTACCCCTTTTGGAGGCATAGCCCTGAATGGCTCTGAGTGGTCATCCACATGACGCTGCCCCTAAGGAAGCTGCCCATAAGTTGCCCGTGATTGCACTTTATGAAGCTGCTTGCTTCAGCTTCAGGTCTTCTTTTTTTCTTTTCTTTTTTTTTTGAAAGTTATTTATTTGGTGGGGATTTTTAGGGCTTCAAGCCCAGGAAACAGCATCTCAAGTAACTCTGAGAGAACTGCTCCAAGGAGGCGAGGGGAGGAGCCAGGTTATATATAAGTTTTGCAACAAAGGGCAGGTAGTCTGAATGTCAAAATATTATTGTTAACCAAAGAAAAACAGATCTCCCAAGTTACAGAATTTGCCGCTTTTCTATGTATGGGAAGACGTGTATTGTTTTGTTTCTTTTTTAATTAATTTATTTGACTGCACTGAGTCTTACTGAGGCATGTGGACTCTTGTTACAGCTCTAGTTGTGGCAGGCAGGATCTAGTTCCCTGCTGAGAACTGAACCTGGGTCCCTAGCCTTGGAAGTGCAGAGTCTTAGCCACTGGACCACCAAGAAAGTCCTTAGTTTTAGGTCTTAAAAGTCCCTTCTCAGTTCATATCGCCTCCTCCTTTAGAATACAGCCCAGTTTAGGAATGAATGTCCTAAATCTTAGATATTAGGTCATTTACTCATGGTTATACAACCAATTCATAGCCCAGTTTAACTTTAATAAAATTAGAACCTTAGGAATTAGAAAGAAAAACACTAACAGCTTGCTCCTCCTGTAATGACTTATAAGAATCAGCCCAGTTGCTCACATGCAGTGTGTCTTGGAGAAATGTAAGAATGTTAATCATTCCCATAGGTCAAATGGGAAAAGTAGTTCTTGAATCCATTGCTTCTGATTCTTCCCCCTTTCTGTGATTCAGCAGCGTAATCAAAATGAAGTGGAGTCTGTAGGTTGAGACCAGCCTGTGAGCCTTCTTCAGTCACTTCGGAAGTCTCTTCTGATGTTTGCCTTAAACTTGCCCCATTTCTCAGTTTCATGCACTTCTTGTTGCTTAATTAGTTTCAGAAATCAGTGTCACTACCCCAGAGAGCTTTCAAATCATGGATTCTTGCTTATAGATGGAGAAACGGGAATGTATGGGATAAACACGCTTATGGGGCTTCCATTGTTGCTTCAGCTCCCTGAGTTCTGATGCCCCAGGACTCACTTGCAGAGGGTTGGCGCTCCCCCCTGCCACCCTCATCCCACCCCCTTACCCTATGAACAGTGAAGAAGCTCAGAACCATCACACAGTGAAATCAACCCTGAATATTCATTGGAAGGACTGATGGTGAAAGCTGAGGCTCCAGTACTTTGGCCACCTGGTGTGGAGAGTCGACTCACTGGAAAAGACCCTGATGCTGGGAAAGATTGAGGAGATGGGGACGACAGAGAATGAGATGTCTGGATGGCATCACTGTCTCAATGGACCTGAGTTTGAGCAAGCTCCAGGAGATGGTGAAGGGCACAAATGAGCGACTGAACAACAACAATCACACAGTGGGTCCCTCTGTCTTAGGTTCACTGAGGTCCAGGGCCATCAGAACAAATCTTTCTCCCAAGGGGCTCCATATAACATATCTGTATTTGCCATTTCCACCAATAAATAGAAGCTCTCTATAATTTGTGTACATCTCAGCGTATATTGGATCTTTTTTTCAGATTCCTTTCTCTAACTACTAACAATACCTAGTGACTATCTTTACTATGGACATTTAGAAAAGGGTAAAAATGTCAGCATGAGCTGGGAAAGGGGAGGGTGGACGTTCTCTGAAATGTGCTTCTCCCCGTGGGGGATCTCCACGTGGCTCAGGTGGTTAGAGCAGATCAGAGTCGCGACAGAATCCCTGTCGTCAGGGCCCTGTCCACTGCCCGGTGGTGTGTATTTTAAAAATATTTTCTTTTTATTACTATATTTCGGCTGTCCCTGGTCTTAGTTGCACCATGGAAAATCTTTGTTGTGGCATGCGGTGTCTAGCTCCCTGGCCAGGGATTGAACCCGGGCACCTGAGTTGGGAGCGAGGGGGTTCTTAGCCACTGGACCACGGAGGAAGTCCCTAATGACATGTACTTTGACTGTGCCTCATTTTTTTCCTTGGAGAAGTAATTATAAAACAACCCACCATATCAATCAAAATTCCCAATGAAGGTATATTTATTATGCTTTGGAGAGTGGGCTTCCATTCATATTGCTTTTCTCCCTCTCTGAGTCTCTTTCTTTTTTTGTTGAGATACTGTGCTTACTGAGAGGAATACTGGGAAGGATGGATTAATCCTGCCATCCATCCATCCACACATCACATCAACATATCCTTTCAACACAACTGTGTCTGTGTGTACTTGCTAAGTCATTTCAGTTGTGTCCTACTCTTTGCAACCCCCTGGACAGTAGCCCACCAGGCTCCTCTGTCCATGGGATTCTCCAGGCAAGAATACTGGAGTGGGTTGCCATGCCCTGCTCCAGGGGATCTTCCCGACCCAGGGATCGAAGCAGTGTCTCTTAAGGTCTCCTGCATTGGCAGGCCAGTTCGTTCCTACTAGCTTTGCTTGTACACATATTTTAGATAAACCAATTTCTGTCCTCACAGGTGGAGTAGCATTTAGGGGCCTTCTGTTTGTTTTTTGTCTGTTCTCTTTTGGTTAGTGGATTTGGTTCTAAACCAGATGATTTATTGTCTCCTCATTTTTGCTGGGGCTGCAGTATAGCTTGTCAGGAACAGACCCCACAGAAAACAGCTTCATTTTTATGGAAGCATTTCCCCAATCTCAGGATTTGGTAAAATTGAACAGACATGGCCGGCACCACCCGCATTCTGAAGGTGAGGCACGTTGATGTCCATCAGGCCTTATTACCTCATTCTGATGGGGAATTACCCCCGTGCAATGAGAAACCAAGGAGTAAATTAGCAATAAAAACCTAATGTCTTCGCTATTTTGTTTTATTGCTAAATCGTCTGACAGCAGCCTCCTTCCAAAATCCTCATTCATCAAGTAAAACACAATTCTATTGGTGATTTACAGAAAGCAAGCTACAAAATAGCAATTTTTAATGTCATGGGAGGTGTTTAATAATTCAATTATTTTACAAGTTCTACTTGCCTTTTTTAATGTATACAATGGCATATCAAAATAGAGAAGACTCTATTTCCTGTTTAAGGCATCTGCTTTGTAAGATTTTTACTTATATTCTCTTAAATTAAGCTAGTTCTTATGATCTTATTTTGATACCCTAATTTGATGAATAAATACTTTAGGGACATTTCAAGCAGTAAATAGCCTGGATATTTTAATCTAGTTGTAAAAGTCCACAAACAGTTTTATTTTAGAAAAAGCTTCATGCTCAAACTTAAAAACTGCAAAATAATGCCACATAACCTACATGATTTCAAAGAAGTTTCCCATAAGAAAATGAAAATACTTAATTCCAATAAGAAAATCTAAGTGCTCAAACCCAAATCCACTTTGTCAACATTGCAGGGAGTCTTGATATATCACCCCCCAAATATGCCACTTTGGCATAAGAATTATTTTGAGGTCAGGCATTTGAGTACCTCAAATCCTTTATCTGCCTGAAAGCAGAGCCTACCAAAACAAACGAAATGCAAAAGAACCCAATTTTTGTAAATCCCCTCCCGAGGAAGAACTCTAATCTCTGTTTTGAGACGAAAATGTTGGCACCACAACCAAAGACATTGTTACAAAGACAATCACATCTCCCAGCTGTTCTCCTAAGAGCCCACTTGTATTTCCAGAAAGTCACCAGTCTTCTCATAAGTGCCCTTTCACCCCCTCCCCTTCTAACACACTCTTGTTCTCCCAGAAGTGGCCCTCTGCCCCTACATCCCCTAGTCAGTGGTACATGCCTGCGTGCGTGCTCAGTCGCTTCAGTCGTGTCTGACTTTGCCACCCCATGGACTGTAGCTCGCCAGGCCCCTCTGTCCATGGGATTCTCCAGGCAAGAATACTGGAGTGGGTTGCCATGCCTTCCTCCAGCGGAATCTTCCCAACCCAGGGATTGAACGTGCATCTCTCATGTCTCCTGCATGGACAGGCAGGTTCTTTACCACTATGCCACCTGGGAAAGCCACAGATATATACACATACACACACATTCTTTTTAAAAAATATTCTTTTCCATTATGGCTTATCATAGGTTATTGAATATAGTTGTCTGTGCTATATAGTAGGACCTTGTTGCTTATCCATCCTATCTATCTATCTATATATAGTAACTTACATCTGCTAACCCTACCTCCTACTCCATCCCCTCCCCTGAACCCTCTTCCCCCAGCAACTGCAAATCTACTCTTTATGTCTGTGAGTCCCTTTCTGTTTATAAATGAACCTATTTTCTGTAAATAGGTTCATTTGTGTCATATTTTAGATTCCACACGGAAGTGATATCATATGGTATTTGTCTTCTCTTTCTGACTTAACCTTACTTAGTATGATAATCTCTAGTTGCATGCATGTTCCTGCAAACGGCATTATTCTGTTCTTTTTTATGGTTGGGTAATATTCCGTTGTATACATGTACCGCCTCTTCTTTATCCATCCACCTGTCAATGGAAACTTAGGTTGTTTTCCTCCCATCATTATTAATAATACCTCATTTCATTCTCAGAATGATCTGGTTTGTATGACAAATTATGCCATAGAGAATCACATTGCTGAATTGTAAGCTGCTAGAGGACAGACCGTCATTGCATGTGAATACCATTGGCCAGCCCTGTTCACGCCCATACCTTAGCAGGACCACACTCCTGCAGGGGAGACTTAGGGAGGGTGAAGATTCACCCAGTTTCCAATGGGAGACAAGGGCTGCAGGGACAGCAAGAACACCATTTTGGGGGAGTTTTATTTTGTTATTTTTTAGTTGTTAAGTTGGGTCTGACTCCTTGCCACCACCATGGACTGCAACCCACCAGTCTTCCTGTCCTTCCTTATCTCCTGGAGTTTTGCTCAAATTCATGTACCTTGAGTCAGTAACCATCTCATCCTCTGTTACCCCTTTCTCCTCCTGCTCTCAGTCTTTCCCGGCATCAGGGTCTTTTCCAGTGAGTTAGTTGGTTCTTCACATCAGGTGGCCAAAGTATTAGAGCTTCAGCTTCAGCATCTGTTCTCCCAATGAATATTCAGAGCCTGATTTCCTTTAGGATTGACTAGTTTGATCTCCTTGCTGTCCAAAGGACTCTCAAGAATCTTCTCCAACACCACAGTTCCAAAGCATTTATTTTTTGGCGCTCAGCTTTCTTAATGGGACAACTCTCACATCCATACATGACTACTGGAACAGCCATAACTTTGAGTAGATGGACCTTTGTCGGCAAAGCGATGTCTCTGTGTTTTAATACGCTGTCTAGGTTTGTCATAGCTTTCCTTCCAGGAGCAAGCATCATTTAATTTCATGGCTGCAGTTCACCAGACATTTTTCTCCTAGCTCCATGAACCTTTTATTCTACCATGAAGCCTCACTTGTGTTGGGACTCAACAAACAGTTATCAAAATAAATTTAGAGTATCAAATCCTCAGAAAAAGACCAGCCTGCTGACATTTCCTAAAGCAGTTTCCTCTAGTCTGGGAGAGAAGCCTGGAAGGAATGACCTGCAACAAGGTGGGAGGTCGGCCTCTCACATTTCTCTTGAGCCTAATGAGAAAGATGCCCTGATCATGAGTCGCCAAAGGAACGACACTGATCTGATGTCCTGACTTCATTTTGGAGGCTGTTTATCAGGATGGATAGAAATGGGGGAGACTTCGTGAGACATGGGAGGAGAAGAACTTCCCGGGGGGGTCTTAGGGACCTCTGAGCCCCACCCGGCTGGTGCCTCAGCTCCATCCATCAGCCTCTTTAGAGGCTGCGCCTGAGCTCAGCCCCTTCCCCTGCAGCCTTTCTCTCTGGCTGTTTCAAACCTCACTGCGCTGACCCACACAGGCGGTTTTCTGGAGGCCAAGTGAAGTCTGAGGGCTGTTGGAACAAGGTCAGTAGCTCTCCTCCAGTTCAGTCTCTCCAGTCCACGTCTGAGGGCATCTGTCATCCGGACTAGCTGGCCCGCTGAGCATTTCCGGGGCTCTGCATAGATATTTCATCTTTCTTTGAGCTCTCATCCTTTAGAAGTCATTCTCTTCCAACCGAAGGCGCTTCTGGGGACGGTGCGGGTCTGACCCTGGCCACTTGCTGGTGGGGAGACGGTGATGAGAAGTGACTGCTTGCTCAAGTGCCGTGTTCCTTTTGTGAGGCTGTTTCTTTGACATCTCAGCTACTCCAACACTTCCCCACTGCTTCCTCCAGGACATTAAAAAAAAAATTATCTTGAGGAAAACAAAGCATGACTGTTTCTCTTCTTTCTCTCTACCTCACCCCTGCTATGGTTCATCACCTCGAATCCCTTCTATATAGGATGGGGGGGCCCTTGTTTGGGACCCCTGGGTCCTGGGTGCTTACTCCTTTATCAAGAATCCAGAGCCTCAGTGATAGAAGTGGACCCTTGTGATTTGAGATGCACTGTCTAGATTCTGGCTGTAAAGGGGGCTTTTGCACGTGCTGCATTTTTTCCCCACTGCAAGATCTGGATACACGGGGTCTTGGATGATCGGCACATTACAAATGACCACATTACGAATTATATAACAAACAGTTTGCTGGCTGATACTAATGTGACTAGCAGGCAGCAGTAAGGCAAAATGCTTTTCCACATCATATGCTTTCCTTCACGCATCCATGGTACACACACACATTCATACGCGTGTGCTAACATACAACTAGAAAAATACTTGGAAAAAAAGTGATTTGGAGGATTTACTCTTTGTGCCATTAGAGTGCCATCTGAGCTTCTCTGGTGGCTCAGCAGTAAAGACTCCGCCTGCAATGCAGGAGATGCAGGTCTGATCCCTGGGTTGGGAAGATCACTTGGAGTAGGAAATGCGACCTACCCCGGTGTTCCTGCCTGGAGAATCCCATTGACAAAGGAGCCCGGTGGGCTGCAGTCCATGGCGTCGCAAAGAGTTGGACACGACTGAGCAACTAGACAACCACAACAGTCTGTGTGCCACACTGAAAAGGAAAACAAAAAGAAAACTATTCTCAGTTAACTTTTATTGTTGAAGACAGAGGACAAAGGGGAACAAACTTAAAAAAAAATCTTAGTATTTATTTTCAGTGAAAAGAAGTTTACAGTCTAAGAGAAGGAAGCTGGCAACTGACAGAAATACTCACCTTTACTCTCTGCAACTGTTTCTAGGGAAGTTACCCAGTTGAGTTAAGCACAATGAGATACTGTTACACTTACAAAGACTTTTATTTAAACTTGCAGCAATTTTAAAAGATGAGTGGAACCATAGCTCAGTCATATCAGCACAATGTTTTTGAAAAGATCCTGGCCAGAGGTTTACCACCAAAAGGTGTTTTTTTATCCCTCAGGATGTAACTCAAGAAAAATATGGTCTAGGCTAGATAGGCTGATATATTGCAAAACAAGGTTAAGCAAATTATTTAACCATACTATACCTTCTTTTAATTTTCAGTATTATTCTATAGTAGCATGAAGTTCACTAACAGAGGAAGGAGCGATAATAATTCAGCTGTTAATACAGTGATTAATGCCTGGCACTTAATGGTAGGGGCCTTGACTTAATTATTACGGTTCGCGGAGAAATGTAAGTAATTTAAAAAGATATTTACTATGATACTATAATACTGCCTATTTTTGGTCTTCCAGCTGCGTGATCTTGACTTAAGGAGCTTTAAAATTAGGAGGCGGGATTAACAGATACACCCTACTGTGTGTTTTTGTTATTCTGTCACTAAGTCATGTCCATTCCTCTGCGACCCCATGGGCTGCAACACCCCAGGCTTCCCTGTCCTTCCGAGTCTCCCGGAGTTTGCTCCAACTCATGTCCGTTGAGTCAGTGATGCCATCCAACCACCTCAATCTCTGTCTCTCACTTCTCCTCCTGCCCTCAATCTTTCCCAGCATCAGGGTCTTTTCCAGTGAGTAAGCTGTTCGGATCAGGTGGCCAAAGTCTTGGAGCTTCAGCTTCAGCATCAGTCCTTCCAATGAATACTCAGGGTTGATTTCCTTTGGGATTGACTGGTTTGATCTCCTCATTATCCATGGGACTCTCAAGAGTCTTCTCCGTCGCCACGGTTTGAAAGCATCAGTTCTCCAGTGCTCAGCCTTCTTTATGGTCCAACTGTCATAGCCACACATGACTACTGGAAAAACCATAGCTTTGACTATACAGACCCTAATCTCTGCCTTTTAATACACTGTCTAGGTTTGTCATACTTTTCTTCCAAGGACCAAGCATCTTTCAATTTATGGCTGCAGTCACCATCCACAGTGATTTTGGAGCCCAAGAAAATAAAACCTGTCACTGTTTCCACTTTTTTCCCAACCTATTTGCCGTGAAGTGATGGGACTAGATGCCATGATTTTAGCTTTTCAAATGTTCAGTTTTAAGCCAATTTTTTCACTTTCATCTTCATCAAGAGGCTCTTTAGTTCCTCTTCACTTTCTGCCATTAGGGTGGTATCATCTGCATATTTGAGGTTGTTGATGTTTCTCTTGGCAGTCTTGATTCCAGCTTGTGACTCTTCGAGCTGGGCATTTCACATGATATACTCTGTATAGGAATTAAATAAGCGGGGTGACAATATACAGCCTTGATGTACTCTTCTCCTAGTTTTGAACTAGTCCACTGTATATGTCCAGTTCTAACTGTTGCTTCTTGACATGCATACAGGTTTCTCAGAAGACAGGTAAGGTGGTCTGGCATTCCCATCTCTTTAGGATTTTCCAGTTTGTCATGACCCATACAGTCAAAGGCTTTACCATAGTCAATGAAGCAGAAATAAATATTTTTTCTGGGATTTCCTTGCTTTTTCTATGATTCAACAGATGTTGGCAACTTGATCTCTGGTTCCTCTGCCTCTTCTAAATCCAACTTGTACCTCTGAAAGTTCTTGGTTCGTGTACTGTTGAAGCCTGCGGCTGCTGCTGAGTCATGTCAGTTGTGTCCAACTCTGTGCGAACCAATAGACGGCGGCCCACCAGGCTCCCGGCCCTGGGATTCTCCAGGCAAGAACGCTGGAGTGGGTTGCCATTTCCTTCTCCAGTGCATGAAAGTGAAGTTGCTCAGTCGTGTCTGACTCTTCGCGACCCCATGGACTGTAGCCTACCAGGCTCCTCCGTCCATGGGATTTCCCAGGCAAGAGGACTGGAATGGGTTGCCATTGCCTTCTCCATGCTGAAGCCTAACTTGAAGGATTTTGAGCATTACCTTGCTAGCGTGTGGAATGGGTGCAGTTTTACAGTAGTTTGAACTTTCTTTGACACTGTGGTTCTTTGGGATTGAAATTAAAACTGACCTTTTCCCATTCCTGCTGAGTTTTCCAAATTTGCTGGCATATTGAGTTAACAGCATCATCTTTTAGGATTTTAAATACTGTTTGTAGAATAGATAAACAACAAGGACCTACTGTATAGCCCAGGGAACTATATTCAATATCTTGTAATAACTTAAAATGGAAAAAGCCTGAAATGAGTGTGTATACACATGTGTGCGTGTATGTTCAGTTGTGTCTGATTCTTTGAAACATCATGGACTGTTGCCCACCAGGATCCTCTGTCCATGTATAGCCATACATAAGTATAACTGAATCACCCTGCTGTAGACCTGAAACAAATCAACTGTACTTCAATTAAAACATTTTTTTTAATGAAGAGCTTTAAAGGAGGAACTTTCTTCTAATAATAAATATTTATTAAACTGAGTTACAGTCAGTTTAGATTTTGAATGAGTTGGGATTTTATCATTTCTAAGTGATGGCTTTTAACTCCAGTCAATCACAAAGGAAATCAGTCCTGAATATTCATTGGAAGGACTGATACTGAAGCTGAAGTTCCAATACTTTGGCCACCTGATGCAAAGAACTGACTCACTGGAAAAGACCCTGATGCTAGAAAAGGTTGGAGGCAGGAGGAGAAGGGAATGACAAAGGATGAGATGGTTGGATGGCATCACCAACTCAATGGACATGAGTTTGAATAGGGTCCAAGAGTTGGTGATGGACAGGGAAGCCTGGCATGTGCAGTCCGTAGGGTCACAAAGAGTTGGCCACACTGACTAAACTGAACTGAACTGATTTATTTATTTGGCTGCGTTGGGCCTTAGTTGTGGCATGTGGGGTCTTTTGAGGCACACAGACTTGCTAGTTGTGGCACATAAGTGTGGGCTTCAGTAGCTGGTGGCACTTGGGCTTAGTAGCTCTGTGGCATGTGGGATATTAGTCCCCCAGCTCAGGATCGGACCTGCATCCCCTGCTTGCAAGGTGGATTCCTATCCACTGGACCACCAGAGAAGTCCCCCAAGAGATGGCTTTTAGATGTATTACACGGTTTCTAAACACATTCAACATCAACAAAACTAGCTTTAAAAGGTATTTTCAAAATGTGAAACTGTACGAGAAAAATGAACAATCCAATAAAAAAAAATGGGCCAGAGAACTAAAGAGAAATTTCTCCCAAGAAGACACACAGATGGCTAACAAACACATGAAAAGATGCTCAACATCACTCATGATCAGAGAAATGCAAATCAAAACCATAATGAGGTATCATCTCACGCCCGTCAGAATGGCCACTGTCAAAAAGTCTACAAACAATAAATGCTGGAGAGGGTGTGGAGAAAAGGGAACCCTCTTACACTGTTGGTGGGAATGCAAACTTGTACAGCCACTGTGGAGAACAGTGTGGAGATTCCTTAAAAAAACTGGAAATAGAACTGCCATACGACCCAGCAATCCCACTGCTGGGCGTACACACTGAGGAAACCTGAATTGAAAGAGATACGTGTACCCCAGTGTTCATCGCAGCACTGTTTATAATAGCCAGGACATGGAAGCAACCTAGATGTCCATCAGCAGACGAATGGATAAGAAAGCTGTGGTACATACACATAATGGAGTATTCAGTTCAGTTCAGTCACTCAGTCGTGTCCGACTCTTTGCAACCCCGTGAATTGCAGCACGCCAGGCCTCCCTGTCCATCACCAACTCCCGGAGTTCACTTAGACTCACGTCCATCGAGTCAGTGATACCATCCAGGCATCTCATCTTCTGTTGTCCCCTTCTCCTCCTGCCCCCAATCCCTCCCAGCATCAGAGTCCTTTCCAATGAGTCAACTCTTCACATGAGGTGGCCAAAGTACTGGAGTTTCAGCTTTAGCATCATTCCTTCCAAAGAAATCCCAGGGTTGATCTCTTTCAGAATGGCCTGGTTGGATCTCCTTGCAGTCCAAGGGACTCTCAAGAGTCTTCTCCAACACCACGGTTCAAAAGCATCAACTCTTTGGCGCTCAGCCTTCTTCACAGTCCAACTCTCAGATCCATAGATGACCACAGGAAAAACCATAGCCTTGACTAGACGGACCTTAGTCGGCAAAGTAATGTCTCTGCTTTTGAATATGCTATCTAGGTTGGTCATAACTTCTCTTCCAAGAAGTAAGCGTCTTTTAATTTCATGGCTGCAGTCACCATCTGCAGTGATTTTGGAGCCCCCCAAAATAAAGTCTGACACAGTTTCCACTGTTTCCCCATCTATTTCCCACGAAGTGATGGGACCGGATGCCATGATCTTCATTTTCTGAATGTTGAGCTTTAAGCCAACTTTTTCACTCTCCTCTTTCACTTTCATCAAGAGGCTTTTAGTTCCTCTTCACTTTCTGCTGTAAGGGTGTTGTCATCTGCATATCTGAGGTTATTGATATTTCTCCCGGCAATCTTGATTCCAGCTTGTGTTTCTTCCAGTCCAGCGTTTCTCATGATGTATTCTGCATATAAGTTAAATAAGCAGGGTGACAACATACAGCCTTGATGCACTCCTTTTCCTATTTGGAACCAGTCTGTTGTTCCATGTCCAGTTCTAAAGAATACATTTGAATCAGTTCTAATGATTGGATGAAACTGGAGCCTATTATACAGAGTGAAGTAATCCAAAAAGAAAAACACCAATACAGTATACTAACGCATATATATAGAATTTAGAAAGATGGTAATGACGATCCTTTATGCAAGACAGCAAAAGAGACACAAATATAAAGAACAGACTTTTGGACTCTGAGGGAGAAGGCGAGGGTGGGATGATTTGAGAGAATAGCATTGAAACATGTATGTTACCATATGTAAAATAGATGACCAGTGCAAAGTCAATGCATGAAGCAGGGCACCCAAAACCGGTGCTCTGGGACAACCCAGAAGGATGGGTGGGGAGGGAGGTGGGAGGGGGGTTCAGGATGGTGGGACATAGGTATACCCATGGCTGATTCATGTTGATGTATGGCAAAAACCACCACAATATTTTAAAGCCTCAAATAAAATAAATTAAAAAAATTTTAAAAGAATGAACAACAACAACATTTTTTTAGTCAAATTTTTTTTAAATGTGAAACTGTGGATCTAAGCCAAAGGGTGGATCCCAGACATCAGAGTTTTCATCACCTAGGAGCTTGTTAGGAATGTAACTTCTTGGGCCCCACCCTAGACTGAATGAATCAGGATTTGGGGTGGGGATGGGAAGGTGGCTCAGCAATCTGTTTTTATTTAATTTTTTTTCATTATTGACACCTCATGGCTTGCAGGATCTTAGTTCCCTGACCAGGGGTCAGACCTGGGGCCCTGGTGATGAGAGCGCTGAGTCCTAACCGCTGGAGCCCCTGGGAAGGCTCAGCAATCTGTTTTGACAGTCCCTTCAGGTACTAGGGGGCTTGCCTGGTGGCTCAGTGGTAAAGAATCCACCTGCTATCCAGGAGACATGGGTTCAGTCCCTGGGTCAGGATGATCCCCTGGAGGGGGAAATGGCAACCCACTCCAGTATTCTTGCCTGAGAAACCCCATGGACAGAGGAGCCTGGTGGGCTACAGTCCATGGGGTCACACAGAGTCAGACACGACAGTGGCTAAACCAACAGGACTACCAGGTACTACAGATGAATAACCACTGGCTTAATGCACGCTAGAAGATTTTTGAAAGATGTTTTTGGATACGTTCCTCTCAAGGTAAATGTAGCTCTAGATTGCCCCTGACCATTCTTTAGACATCTGCATCCATATAGAAGAGCATGACAACCACAGCAGAGAATTAACTTGGGTTTATTAACACTAGTGCTAAGACATTAAGAGCTAGGGCACAAAGCAGTGTATTATCTCTATTTGTAGAATTTTCTGTATCTAGCAGGCTTTAGTATCCCCGAGAAATTCTGATTTAGTATCCCCAGAATAGAAAAAATTCCCACAGAGCGAGCTGCCATCAGTGCATTTCAGAGTCTCAAATGGCTAATAGCTGTACTTGGACAGCACATTTCAGAAAGAATATTGAACCTATGGCTGATTCATGTTGATGTTTGGGAGAAACCAGTGCAATATTGTAAAGCAATTATCCTTCAATTAAAAATAAGTAAATTAAAAAGAAAGAACATTGAGTGCTCAGTCATTTCAGTCCTGTCCAACTCTTTGTGACCCCACAGACTGTAGTCCGAAGGGCTGAACCCATGAAGACTCAGAGCACACAGTGCTTGAGGGCTTCTCCTCCAGAGCTAAGCGCACAGCTTTAGTTGACTGCTCCTCGAGAGCACCCTGGACATCTCATTAGGAGGGAATAATCCGGCATGCAGTGTGGCGCTCTCCCTTTCCCAAGCTTGTGGGGAGAAAAACAAACATCATTATGGGTTAAAAGCAGAGCCCTCCCCTCCCCACCCCTGGAGGACTGTTAACAGCATTTGGAAGTAACTCAGAGCCTCTCATGTTTGGTTTGACCGTGAGCCAGTGACCCTACAGTGAGGTGCGGACACCATGGAGACGGGCAGAACTGAGACGTCAGCATCCAGGCCTGGATTCGAGGCCAGGCTGTGTGTGAACTTGTTGTATGACTTTGACCTGACACACACCCCTTGACCCGAGTCCTGCAGTTTCTTATTCTCTTCCTCCTCCTTCTTTTTTTAAACATAAGAACTAACCATTTTATTTATTTATTTTTAAATTTTTGGCCATGCCTCATGGCATGAGGGATCTTCCCCAATTAGGGGTAGAACCCCTGCCCCCACTGGAAGCAGAGTCCTAACCACTGGACCACCAGGGCAGTCCCTGTAGTTTCTTCTTAAGGATGGTAATTTAATCTACCACTGGGTGTAACCACTGGGTGGTTACAATAGCAGAAGGAGATGAATGGAAAATCATTTTGAAAACAAAAGCAATATTATAAATTAGAATCTATTTATCATCTATTTATTTACCTGTATCCGATACCATAATATTAAGAATTAATAATATGCTGCAGGTGGGGATCTACTGTTTTCAGCTTGCAAAAGTGGAAAATGACTTAGTTGATTTCAAATAAATTTTTTAAATCATGAGCAAAACATTTAATCTAGAATTGTCTTGATGCAGCAAAACTATTTAGATGGATATAAGGTTGCTCAAAATGACCCACCTGCAATGCAGGAGAGCTGGGTTTGACCCCTGGGCTGGGAAGATCCCCTGGAGAAGGGAATGGCTAGCCACTCCAGGGCCATGGACAGAGGAGTCTGGTGTGCTCTAGTCCATGGGTCGCAAAGAGTCAGACACCACTGAGCTACTAACTCAAGGACTCTTAGGGGCTTCTCTGGTGACTCAGTGGTAAAGAATCTACCTGCCAAGGCAGGAGACTCAGGTTCGCTCCCTGGGTGAGGAAGATCCCCTGGAGAAGGATATGGTAACCCCCTGCAGTATTCTTGCCTGGGAAATCCCAGAAATGGAGGAGGCCTGGTGGCTACAGTCCCTGGGGTCACAAGAAACTGAACATGACTGAGTGAGCACACACATCTCAAACCATAATATTGAGAATTAATAATATGGCTGCTGATAGGGAGCTATTGTTTTCAGCTTGGAAAAGTAGAAAATGACTTAGTTGATTTCAAATACATTTTTTTTTTTACATCATGAAAAAAAAATTCAACTAGGATTATCTTGACATGGCAAACAGATAGTTATTAGAAGCCTTAATTGAAAAGCCTCCATCAACCAACTTGTAAAGAACTATGTGAATACTTTAGACAATCCCCAAATAAAACAGGTTGTCATCTGGTCCTGTGTAAAGAAAGGGAAGGGGCGAGACTCATGATTTCCTGTTGACACTGGGTATTTATAAGTACTGGACATTTTAACTTTCTATAGAGGAACTAGGAAGGAAAAGGAAACAGGCAGGTAGATTATAGAGCAACCAGATACTTTTCTATACAAACTAGGACATTTCTAAGAGTAAAAGGAAGCATTAATGATAATTGTTGTTGTTGTTCAGTTGCCCAGTCATAGTTGACTCTGCGTTCCCATGGACTGCAGTGCGCCAGGCCTCCCTGTCACTCGCCATCTCCCAAAGTTTTCCCAAGTTCATGTCCATCGAGTCAGGGATGCCATCCAGCCATCTCATCCTCTGCCGCCCCCTTCTCCTGCCTTCAATCTTTCCCTGCATCAGGGTCTTTTCTAATGAGTTGGCTGTTTGCATCAGGGGGTCAAAGTATTGGAGCTTCAGCTTCAGCATCAGTCCTTCCAATGAATATTCAGGGTTGATTTCCCTTAAGAATGACTGATTTGATCTCTGTGTAATGATAATTAACCAGGCGCAAACTAGGACTGTTCCTGGTAAACCAGGACCTGTGCCTCTGAGTTACAAACTTGTAAGCTCACCTTCACAAGGTGAGGTCAGGATAGAAGATCCTTCAGTGTCCAGGCTTTCTGTACTGAGGCTGACCCGGGCACACGTGGTGGGCAGCAGACTGTAGGGACCCTGCGAACTCTCTCCTGATGTGCTGAGGGGGGCCACTTCAGGCCGCGAGGGCAGAAGAAATGAGCCCAGGTTTCTGTAAAGTGCAGCATCAGACACGCACCTGAGCTGGCATCTCTGAAGCCGCAGTACCAGGCACACCAGCCTGGCATGTCCGGAGCAGAGATGAGTGACTGTGATAACAGCTCCCGGCCAGTGTCAAGTCCACCAAATAGAGTCGCCGACAGCTCCCAGGGCTCTGGCAAGGGCTCCAGACATAAATCAAAGAGCAATCTTCTCATTTTGGTGGCGTGGAGGACCGGCCACTTGTCACCTGTCAGTGTTCCCGCTCTGGTCGCACACGTGGAGAGTAATTACAGCCAGCTGGTGGTGTCATCTGAGAGTTACGATGGCCAGAGCAGGACCTGGGGATGCTGTGAAAACAGGGGATGAAGGGCACCCGTGTCTGGAGGTGTGGCCTGCCTGTCATTGTTGCCATCGGCTCCCAGAGTCACAGGGAATTGCTGAGAAATAGTTTCGCTTTGAGGTGTTCCCTCTCAGGATTTATATAAAATGCCCTCTTTCTTAATACCTCCAGCACCTGCTTATGAAAGAATATTTCTGCCTCATATCCATGTCAGGGGAAGAGGCCTCAGGAGATCTTCCGAGAGGGATTCCAGGGATAAATCAGTGTTCACAAGAATCTCATGTTACTGTTGTTCAGTGGCTCAGTCGTGTCTGACGCTATGGGATTTCCCAGGCAAGAATACTGGATGGGTTACAAATCCCTTCTCCAGGGGATCTTCCTGACCCAGGGATCAAGGCTGCGTCTCCTGTTTGCAGGTGGATTCTTCACCACTCAGCTGCCCGGGAAGCCTGAACGCTCTTCCCAGGTGGCGCTAGTGGTAAGGAACCTGATTGCCAGTGCCGGAGACATAAGGGATGTGGGTTTGATCCCGGGGTTGAGAAGTTTCCCTGCAGAAGGAAATGGCAACCCACTCCAGTATTCTTGCCTGGAGAATCCCATGGACAGAGGAGCCTGGCGGGCTACAGTCCATAGGGTTGCTAAGAGTCAGACATAGCTGAAGCGACTGAGCTCTCAAGCACCAACTCACAAAAGAATCCTGGGCCTTGCATTACACATTGAGGACTCTGAGATAGTGAATGCATTTAAAAACAGTCTTGTGATCATGTGGGTATTTTAAATTAAGTAGTGATAGACCTAGAAGTGGCCTATTGTTATCGCCATGGTATTCATCAGCCTTGGAACACATGAAAATCCCATGATTAGTTCGAAACTGTTTTCCAGCACAGCCTTTTCTTGGTAAACACATTAAAAAGGGGTTTGAAAGGTTAACTATGTTCTAACTTCTGGGAAAAATCGTTTCTTATCCTGGAGAATTAGCAGTTCCCGAGGCCAGATGAACTTTCTGCTTTTTTTCCCTCCAATTCTGATAAAAGGGTGGGTCGGAACTCTGCTGCTCTAGCTTCTAAATCCTGTTCTTTCCAGGAAAGATAATCTCTCCAGTGACCGTTCAGTCCTCTTGCCAAATAAATACACAAACATATGTAATGTTCTATGTTTCAGAACAGTCATGGTGGTGTTTGAAGGAAGCAGATTCCCACCCTCGGTGATGCTGGGAAATTGGACATGTTCATTTCAGTGCCAGGCCCTTCTGCCCAGGGGGAGATTCTGAGACTTCCTTTTATTCTATTTGGATGTTCGGTCTTCTCACACGTCTATTACTTGGCAGTTTAAGGATTTTTTTTTTTTAAGCATCTTTCTATCTATTTGAGTCACACCAGATCTTAGCTGTAGCATGTGGGATCTACTTCTCCGACCGGGGATCAAACCCCAGCCCTCTGGATTGGGAGCGGGCAGTCTTAACCACTGAGTCACCAGGGAAGTCCCTTGAGGATCTAATTTTGGTTTTTGTGTCCCAGGCTTCTCTTGGAAAAAATCTTCTAGTTTAAAAAAAAAATTTTTTTTTGTATTACATCCTTTAAGTCAAAGTAAGAGTACAAGGCCCTCTGAGATCAGGAAAGCAACCCATTGTAATCCCAGGTGTCACACCTAAAGGATGCAGTATTCAGGTTCTCTCCGGGGACAGTGCTGAGAGGGTTATGGCCAGCTTTCGCCGATGAGAGCATCCTTGAATACTGCAGATCCGGGCTTTCCAGGGCACAGCCCACCGGGCTGGCTCTTTGGTGTGACTGTAAGCAGCAGTCAACTGTTTAATGACCTAATGTGGATTTTTATAGACTCATCTCCTTCTACAACCAGGTTGCTCTCTGAACACTTGAGATAAATCTTCACCCACTCTCTGAAATTGTTCAACACACAGGTTAATTTCTCATTATCGATTTTCTCCACCAGACATCTTGAATGCTTCAAGATCTCTTGACCAACACACAAAAATATCTCTGCGACTGTCAGTTTAAAAAGAATAGTTCTTCAAAAGAATGCTTGAAACATCAGTAAGGAGAATGAAGTAACTCTTCCCCACCTATTAGCAGGGCAGTGTACCTGGATGTTGGATTAGATTTCAAGGAGAGAACACAATCAGGAACATTTATAAGAGGCGGTTTCATCTGTTTAAGCTTCTGGACGTGAGTGCTACTCTTGTAGGTGTCCCCAGGCAGGTATGTTATTGTCATCGAGGACTGAACCTTCCGAGTGAAATCAGAGTGATGACCTGAACTTCTTGGGTGATGTAAGAGTCAATGCAACACAGGAGGAAAAGCACTGGACACTAGGCGTTGGAAGACCCTTTCACCCTGTTAGAATTAGGACCACTTTCTCTAGGCTTTTGCTATTCATCTATATAAGCAAACAGATTGGATTCTAAGAGTCTTCCTAGTTCTAAAATTCAATGCTTTTATATCCAAGACTCTCTCTCTCTATATATATATACACACATATGTGTGTATATATATATATGTGTGTGTGTGTGTATATATATATGTATATATATATATAATTAATATAAAACTGAGTTAAAACAACAAAACCCACTCCAGTGTTCTTGCCTGGAGAATCCCAGGGTTGGGGGAGCCTGGTGGGCTGCTGTCTGTGGGGGTCCCAGAGTCAGACATGACTGAAGTGACTTAGCAGCAGCAGCTAAACCACAAAAGCAAAATAAAAACCGTTTTCTACCTGGAAAAAAAAAAAAAAAGCTTGAGAAATGTATGTAGGACAAAATATCATTCTTTCCTCTATAGGCTTATCTCCATATATTCTTCCCCTACCTCCACTGTTACTGAAGAGTAAAAAACAAATTCCTTTAAGGATTAAATGTTCCATTTAGTTTTTAAATCATCCCCGAAATACTATCCCATGAATAGAGAATGGGGTCAGAAGCACTTTATTAATGGAAAGTCTTTCAGTGTGCGTCCAAGAAAAACAAAAGCATCATTAATATCTACACTATAAAACAAATCAACAACAACAACAAAAAGAAAAGCCAGCCCAAAGCAACGCCCAACCAGTTCTACGTCCCCAGCCCTTACCAGACCTAACTGACGTGTACCAAGTCATTTTTACACGTTTCTTGGAGTGTAGATTTATTTGGATTTGAGAATCTCCTCAACAAATTACATCAGCCTCACTCCATGTCCTTCCTTAATAAAACAATGACTGAACTAACATCAGACTCTGAAAATTCTAAAAATAATAGAAAAGTAAAAATAGATTTTCCTAGTGAAATTCCTCTCCTAAACCTTACATGGTTTTGCTGCTTCCAGGAAATATTTCTCTTTGGAGTAACTTGGTAGCATAGTTTTTTATTCGTGTTTGTTTTCAACTGGATTCATACAAGGGCACTAAGTTAGAACTCCAGCTGGCTTATGGAGCATGAACTTTTATGGCCAATAAGTTACCTCTGCTGTGAAAGGAAAATGACAGACGTCAGTGATGGAGATGCTGGAAGTCCGTTTCGTGATGTAATGTAAGTCTCAGCACACCCTCATGGCAAAATAACACAAGAACACAGAACGGTATGCGCACTCTAGAATCCTCTGCCGCACTCTGAACCATTCTAGTTGGAGAACGGGCTCATTCTAAACCTGCAACAGGCTGTCAGAGGGGTCACACCCGCCATCTCCACCCCCACCCACCCACTTAATAGGATCCATTCATAGCTACTCACTACTGCAGGATTTGACCTGAGAAATGCTAGGATTTATTAACTCAGCAGTTGTTTGGAAAGGTCCCTAAGTCATCTTTGCCCTTGGCCAGCAAGGGGACTGCTCAAAGTTCTCAGAAGCAGCTGGCGAGGTTCTCAGCCAAGTTCTTCGGGATGCAGGGAGTTCTTTAGGATGCCCTACTTGGACAAGGCATTTACAGATCTTTCCAACCAGGCTTCCCGGATCTAGGAAAAGTTATTCCTGACTCCTTTGATCCAGAGGCTGGCTAAAGTTGAATTTTTTATCATCTGTAGGGAATCACTCTTTTCGTCCTTCCTTTTTTTTTCTTCCTAGGAGCTGGCATGGTAGTTAAATTTGTCTAAAACAGTCATATTAATATGTTCAAAAACCCACTGCTGAGTCTCTGAGAGAGGATCGCATCTGGCCATGAAGATCTTCTTCTCTGCAGGATTACAGTCCATGCAGCTGTTACTCACAGGATGGAACAACGTTCTGTCCTGCAGGGATGGGAAAGGAAGGGAGAGATGGACATCATGTATGGTGAATATTTGGAACCCAAAATATACAGAGGAATATATGCTATCTCAGCATATATTGGCAGTGTGAGAAATAGAATATCTCCCAAGTCCAACAATGGGCTTCTCTGGTAGCTCAGCTGGTAAAGAAACCGCCTGCAATGCAGGTGACCTCGGTTCCATTCCTGGGTCGGGAAGGTCCCCTGGATAAGGGATGGGCTACCACTCCAGTATTTTGGAGCTTCGCTGGTGGCTCAATCAGTAAAGAATCCACCCACAGTGTGGGAGACCTGGGCTCGATCCCTGGGTTGGGAAGATCCCCTGGAGGAGGGGATGGCAACCCCTTCCAGTATTCCTGCCTGGGAAATCCCATGGACAGTGGGGTCAAAAAGAATCGGACACCACTGAGCAACAGGCACAATACACATAGGAGGTGGTGTTGCCATGGGAAACCTGGTTTCCTAGGACCCTTTGGTGCCATGTGGGGCCTCCAGTAGTTTCAGCCAGAAACCATTCATTCATTCATTAATTTTTTTTTTTTAAATGCAACCCATTCATTTCCTGCTCTGTGGTAAGCATCTTGCTACCTGCTTAGGTTTTGAAGATGAGAAGTCTACGAGAAGTTGCTAGTTAAGTATCTAGTAATCCAGCTATTTGGGGGAGAGGGATGTATTCAGAAATGGTAATTTAGTTCGTAGTAAACACTGCCACAGGGCTTCCCAGGTGGTGCAGTGGTAAAGAATCTGCCTAGCAATGCAGAAGACACAGGAGATGTGGGTTCGACCCCTGGTTTGGGGAAGATCCCCTCGGGGAGGACATGGCGACCTACTCTAGTATTCTTGCCTGGAGAATCCCATGGACAGAGGAGCCTGGAGGGCTACAGTCTATGTGGTCACAAAGAGTCAGACACGACTGAAGTGACTGAGCACGTATGCACAAACAGTGCCACACACACACATACACACACACATACACACACAGAAGACCAGAAGAGTCATCATTTCCCTAGTCTTTTATTTTCTAAATTAATGAATTATTTGGCTTCCTCAGGCCTTAGTTGCATCATTGCAGTGCGTGAACTCTCTAGTTGTGGTGAAGGCTCAGTAGTTACCATGTGGGATCTTAGTTCCCCAACCAGGGATTGAACCCTCATCCCCTGCATTGCAAGGTGGATTCTTAACCGTGAGACTACCAGGGAAGTCCCTTCCCGACCCTTGTACTGAGCCTGTAATGGGAAAGGGAAATAGCCGAGGACCAGGAACAAAGAGAGCTGGATGCAGGGTTGTGAGGGTCCCAGGATAAACACAGGGGGCTGGGGGCTCACAGGGCACAGGCAGGATCTCAAAGCACAAACTCAAATCAGTTGACTCAAGCTTCTGTCTCTTCCTGACCCTTTATTGGCATCGAAGCTCTTCCTGTGGTGGAATTGTCACTGTTTTCTGTCAAATGGAGGAGGCAGTGATCCCTCAGTGCATGATAAAGCTTCGGATGAAGGTGTGAGCAGAACACAGAAGTTAAGTGGTGAGCAAGCCCCTGTGTGAACAGCCTCGATGAACCCACACCCCCTTTCCATTGCACAAGCAGGGAGAAGGCCGTCAGTGGTATGAGAAAAGGATATTTAACTAGTAATAAATGCTTTTGTCTCTTACAGCATCTATGCATTTTAAAAAAAAGTGTCCATAACATGTAAAAATGTCCCCAGACCACTGCTTAAAACTTTGGAACAAGGAATGTTTTGTTGTTTAGCTTAGGAAAACATTTAGAGGTTCTGATGAATTTCTTTAACTGAGGAATATTTTACTTGGCATGCTATGAGTGAAAGAGTCTCTCAGTCACCCTGTGTAAACAGTTCTGCGTTACCCTGATTGTTAACCAATATTTAATGTCCTTCAGGACCCGGATGTTTGCATACTTGGGCGCCTGTGATAGCAGGAAGATTAAGGAAGGGGGGAGGTGGCAGCCCAAAGCGCTCTTTGCACGTCTCCACTTGGAGTGTACATACACAGCGTCTGATACAAAGGTTCCCTTTCTCTCCTCTGTTCTCTTTTGAGTCTCCCGAGTTTATTGTGGATTTTGTTTTCATTACAGCAAGAAGGCTGCCAAGGCCTTCTGCCCATTTTCCTTGTCCCCTGCTTCACTAGCTGCTGGTTGACCCTGTGGAGCCCTATACCAAGGTCACAGGTATGGATCCCTGTATCAAGGTCACAGTATAAAAGTCTCTGGAACTGACCAAGCCCCATAGGAACTGTTGCCATGAGCTTCCTGATCTCAACTATCCAGTTCCCTGACCCCCCTACTATGTAAAGTGCCCACCCTACTCTCCACTCTATAGCATCCTAACCAATCATCTAATGCCACCGTTGCAGTAGGAATTTTCTCTGTCTGAGACTATAAAAATTGGCTGCAAGCTTGCAAAAATGTTTGGCTCTCCCGTGAGCTGGCCCGATGTTCTAACAGCATCTCCCATTCTAGTAAACTTTATTCTCCTCTCATTCTGTCTCATGTCTGGAAATTCTTTTCCAACCTGCGCATGGATCATGAGAGACCCCAGGGCAGCTGGAGGGAGTTCTTGCAAGGGTGAGAGAGAAGATTCTTGAGGGAGGAGGGCTGTGCTCTGAACTCACCCGATTCCTTCCTCCTGGGGTGGATGTTGACTCGAAGACGACAGACCCCCCCCAGCAATGCACACACACACTGCGGCCCCCTCGGCTCCCTGGCCAGCAGGCTCCTTGCCCCTTAGTCCTCCTTCTCAGCATCCCTCCCATTCCATTTCCTGCCCCCACTTTCTGCCAGTTTAGCTACATAGGCCTAGTGTATTTAAATCAGTTTCTCAAAGAGCATCCCTAAAGCTGTTATATTCGTGGAAATTCTACATGACCTGCTAAATTCTAAACTTTACTTTATTCCACATCTGTAAACTCCTCTTTCCTCTTAACCAGCCAGATTTCTTTCTATTGTCACCTTTGTCGATGTCTCAAGACAAGCAGAGGCTCATGGTTTCTCTCCCCGGACGTGTATTTCCATAAAAGGTAAAAAAAGAAGTGGGGGCCGGGGGGTGGGTGGGAAGGAGTAGAACATGTTTTAATTCTCTTCCTTTCTCAGTTTCTGCCTCCCAGCTAGGATACAAAAGCCAAACCAGATTTTTCGGAACACTTTATCTGAATGTTATTTTCCGAGCCGCAAGGTGATCGAATTTTCCCAGCACTCCAGCTGAAACTCAGGCTCTGGCTGATCCAGGTCTGCTCCTGGGGAGAGCCGGTGGGGCGTGCAGACTCAGCACAGCCCTGAGCCATCCAGCGGGCATCTCTGTGACTGCTCTTCAGGTTCTCATGCAAGTTGAAAACCGGAGTCCCCCAAATCTATCTGTGTCTGAGAAGCCTCATCAATAAAACGAGGGGGTGGATAACATCCATCCCTGAGGCCTCTCCCAGCTGTGAAATTGAATGAACGTTTTATTCCAAAGTTCACTAGAGACAGAGACAAATGATGGGGCATCAAACAGAGTCTATCAGCCACATTCAGTGGGCTAATAGATGACTGCTCTCTGGTTCCAGACTGAGCTTCCGTGTCTTTGGCATTTCCAGCAGATCCCTAAGGGGGAACATTCTGGAAGCATCGTTTTTTTTTTTTTTTTGGCTCTTCCTGGTCTTAGCTGTGGGACATGGGATCTTTGGTTGCAGCAAGTGGGATCTAACCACTTGGTAACTAAGTTCTCTGATTGAACCTGAGCCCCCTGCATTGGAAGCATGGAGTCTTAGCCACTGGACCACCAGAGCAGTCCCTGGAAGCATGAGTGACCTTGGAACATACATTTTCCACTTTGACCTTGTGTGCTTGTGCTAAGTCATCTCATTTGTGTCTGACACTTTGCAAACCTACTGACTGTAGCTCCCCGGGCTCCTCTGTCCGTGGAATTCTCCAGTCAAGAATACTGGAGTGGTTGCCACTTCCTCCTCCAGGGGCTCTTTGTACATTATCATCATTGTGTTTCTTCTCAGCTAAGCTTTTGGATCTCTGAATGTCATTACTGATGCTTCTCCTGGCTGGTGCATCATCGTCTGTGAATGTAGTCTCTTGTCCTATGACAGTACTTCTTTAAAAAAAAAATTATCAAAGTATAGTGGATTTATACCCTAGGGTAGGAAATGGCCTGCCACTCCAGTATTATTGCCTGGAAAACCACATGGACAGAGGAGCCCCCGGGCTACAATCCATGGGGTTGCAAAGAGTTGGACACGGCTGAGAAACTGAGCACACGGTTGAGTTGCAGCGTTGTGTTAGTTTCTGCTATAGAACAAATTGAATCAAGTATATGAATACTTATGTCCCCTGTTTTTAAAATTCTTTTCCCATATAGGCTGTTACAGAGTATTGAGTAGAGTTCCCTGTGCTATACAGTAGGGCCTTGTTGGCTATCCATCTTATTCCTAGTAGCACGTATGGAGTGGAATATTACTCAGCCATAAAAAGAGCAAAATAATGCCATGTGCAGCAACATGGGTAGGCCTGCAGCCTGTGGTACTAAGCGAAGTGAGCTGGGCAGAGGACCGATATCATATGATATCCCTTATATGCAGAATCTAAAAAAGGGCACAAAAGAACTTATCTACAAAAGCCAGAGAGAGACCCACAGATGTAGAAAACAAACTTATGGTTACCAGAAGGCAAGGGAGCAGGGGATAAATTGGGAAATTGGGATTGACCCATACACGCTATGACAGCCCTTTACTCCATTGGTCTCCTCAGTCATGACAAGAGATGCTGGAACTGAACCAAAACGGTTTTTTTTTAAATTTACTGTATTTATCTTGACTGCACTGAGTCTTACTTATGGCACACAGAATCTTTAGTTTTGGATTTCGAACTCTTAGTTCCTGCATGTGGATTCTAGTTCCCAGACCAGGGATGGAACCCAGGTCCCCCTGAATTGAGAGCGATGAGTCTTAGCTGTCAGTGGACCTCAGGGGAAGTCCCCCCCAGTACAGTCTCTCCTCTGGGCTAGAGTTCCGAGTGCCCTGGTCAAGTGCTGTCCCTAGCAGTCCTCCTTTACCTGGACTGTTCCCTTGTTCAGTCCTGAGGGGAGTAGAGCCCTCGCCCTATCTGTTCAAAAAATAAGGCCGCAAACTCTCCTGGAACCTTCCTGCCTTCCCTGACTGCTTCCTCCCGTGTTTTTTTCTGTTTTGTTTTTGCCTAAGAAAATTAGAAATCCATGAGCAGGAAATGAAAATTTTCATAATCAAGAATATGGAAATACTCTTTGTAATCAAATCAGGTCAGGCTAAATTCCATCTGGTCCCCAGGGTGAAAGGCTGGGCAGCCTTTTCAGGTAGGTCCCAGGTGGCTCGGCAGTAAAGAATCCGCCTGCTGATGCAGGACAGGTAGGAGACGTGGGCTCGCTGCCTGGTCCGGAAGATCCCCTAGAGAAGGAAATGGCAACCCACTCTAGTGTTCTTGCTGGGATAATCCCATGGACAGAGGACCCTGCAGGGCTACAGTGCGTGTGGCCACTAAGAGTCAGCATGACCCAGTGACTGCACACGCACACACCTGGAGGGACACCTCTTCAAAGCAGGCCTGTGTGACCCTCGGAGGTGTTCCTAGGCCAGCAGTAAATTTTGTTAAACTCTGTACTTTTGTAGGGTCCAGACTTTAAAAGAACCAGGATGCTGTAGAAATCATTTCACACCATATTCAGGGTAACAAAAGCGTCACACACCAACAACGCAGTAAAATAGGTGTGTGCGTTCATAATGTATAGGTTCATTACCCCGAGTAGAAGTGCCTGTGTGGCGGTAGGGGAGGCATCCTAGTGCTGGGCAGGGGCCAAGGGGTCAAGGGGCTTTATTCCCCAGGAAATTTGGTCAGGCCAATCACTTATTACATGACCTCGGATGATTACTTAATTCTCTGAACTTCAGCTTCCTCTCTTGTGAGATACACATAATAATATCTGTTTCCTATGTTTGTTGTGGATAAAACAACGTCCGACGTACAGTGAGTAACTAATAGTGATTCCACGCCTCCTCTCCTCTTAATCTTTAGTTGGACGGCATCCCTAATTCTGAAAGTCAGAACGCGCTAATCATCTGGTCTGAGTCCAGCTCTTCAAGACCATTTTGCATTTTCTGAAATCCTGGTAAAATAGGACTTGCAAAAATTGGCACCTGCCTCAACCCCATTTATCCAAATGGATACATCAGTATCTCCTGGATATGGAAAAGATTTATGGAGCAGAAGTAATCTACAGTTCAGGAGTGAGCTCTTCTGTATAGTTATGGTCCGAGTTGCCTGAAATACAACAGAACCCAGGGCATTTTTGAGTTCAACAAATATTTACTTATACTGCCGTATGTAAAATAGACAGCCAGTGGGAATTTGCTGAATGATGCAGGGAACTTAACCTGGGGCTTTATGACAATCTAGAGAGGTGGGATGGTCTGGGAGGTCGGAAGGAGGTTCAAGAGGGAGGGGACGTATCTATACCTATGGCTGATTCATGTTGATGTATGGCAGAAACCAAGACGATACTGTAAAGCAATTATTCATCAATTAAAAATGTGTGCGTGCTAAGAAAAACAATGCTCCTCTCTCAACTTGTCCCTCCTCTCCCTCCCCACTGTGTCCACAAGTCTGTTCTTTGTGTCTGGGTCTCCACTGCTGCCCTGCAAATAGGCTCATCAGCACCATCTTTCTAGATTCCATACATATGCATTAATATATGATATTTGTTTTTATTTTTCTGACTTACTTCATTCTGTGTAATAGGCTCTAGGTTCATCCACCTCATTGGGACTGACTCAAATGCGTTCTTTTTTCTGGCTGAGTAGTATTTCATCGTACCACAACTTCTTTATCCTTTCATTTGTTGGTGGATATCTAGTTAACAAATATTTATTAAGTGCCTTTTATTTTCTGGTGTGTGTGTATCAGGAAGTAGGCATCGAAAGATAACTGAAGATGCCTCTCCTGGCACTAGAAATTGGAGAGACCAGGAGGTAAACAAGACATATTTGGAGTAAAACTTGTCAGTGAGATCGTAGCTTTGGGGGGTTAGGATGAATAGAGAAGAATGCATGAGCAGAGAGATATGAACTAACAGGTCCATTTATGGGTTCAGTTTATTCAACAAAAATCTCTAGGGCACTGTTTGTCAGGCACTATTTTAGATGGCTTGGATATATCAATAAACTTTAAAAAATTTATTTATTCACTTGGCCGTGTTGTGTCTTAGTTGTGGGCTCCAGAGCACGTGGACTCAGTAGTTGTATCACACAGGCTTAGTTGCTCCAAGGCATAGGGGATGATAGTTCCCCAACTAGGGATCAAACCCTTGTCCTCTGCAGTGGAAGGTGGATTCTTAACCACTGGGTCACCAGGGAAGTCCCAATAAACTCAATAATATAAGGATTCCCGCCCTTCTGGAGCTTACATTTAGAGATGGGGTAGGGAGTGGAGCAGCAGGGCACAGGCAATAAACGATCAGCATACCATCACTTCACGGCAAATAGATGGGGAAAAAGTGGAAACAGTAGCAGATTTTATTTTCGTGGGCTCCAAAATTGCTGTGGATGGTGACTGTGGCCACAAAATTAAAAGATGCTTGCTCCTTGGGAGAAAAGCTATGATAAACCTAGACAGCATATTAAAAAGCAGAGAAGACATCACTTTGACAACACAAGTCTGTATAGTCAGTTCAGTTCAGTTCAGTTCAGTTGCTCAGTCGTGTCTGACTCTTTGCGACCCCATAGACTGCAGCATGTCAGCCTCCCTGTCCATCGACAACTCCCAGAGTTTACTCAAACTCATGTCCATTGTGTTTGAGTAGCATCGGTGATGCCATCCAACCATCTTATCCTCTTGTCGTCCCCTTCTCCTTCTTTCCCAGCATCAGGGTCTTTTCCAACGAGTCAGTTCTTCGCATCAGGTGGCCAAAGTATTAAAGCTTCAGTTTCAGCTTCAGTCCTTCCAATGAATATTCAGAACTGATTTCTTTTAGGATGGACTGGTTGGATCTCCTTGCAGTCAAGGGACTCTCAAGAGTCTTCTCTAACACCACAGTTCAAAAGCATCAATTCTTCTGTGCTCAGCTTTCTTTATAGTCCAACTCTCACATCCATACATGACTACTGGAAAAACCATAGCTTTGACTATACAGACCTTTGTTTGCAAAGTAATGTCTCTGCTTTTTAATATGCTGTCTAGTTTGGTCATAACTTTCCTTCCAAGGAGTAAGTGTCTTTTAATTTCATGGCTGCAGTCACCATCTGCAGTGATATTAAAGCTATGGTTTTTCCAGTAGTCATGTCTGGTTGTGACCGTACATGGCCATAAAGAAGGCTGAGTGCCAAAGAATTGATGCTTTCAAATTGTGGTCCTCGAGAAGACTCTTGAGAGTCCCTTGGACTCCAAAGAGATCAAATTAGTTAATCCTGCAGAAAATCAACCCTGAATACTCATTGGAAGAACTGATGCTGAAACTAATACTTGGGCCACCTGATGTGAAGAGCTGACTTATTGGAAAAGACCCTGAAGCTGGAAAAGATTGAGGGCTGGAGAAGGGGATGACAGAACATGAGATGGTTAGGAAGCATCACCGACTCAGTGGACATGGGTTTGAGCAAACTCAGGGAGATAGTGAAGGACAGGGAAGCTTGGCATGCTGCAGTCCATGGGGTCTCAAAGAGCTGGACATGACTTAGTGACTGAATAACAACAAGAGTAATATGTAAAATGTGTAGCTTGTTCAAAGGTGCCAAGGGAGGGGCTGCTGTGCAAACTTAAACAGGGAGGTAAGGGTGAACCTCACCTGGAAGGTGACACTTGAGTAGGGGAAATTTGAAGAAGGTAAGGGAGTTGGCCATGAAGATATCTGGAGGCAAGGTTTCAGGTAGGGGAACACCCAGTGCAGAGGCCCTAAGCGGGAAGACCCTAAGTGTGGGTCAGAAGAACATGGGGAGGCCAGGGTGAGAGAGAGCGGTAAGAGACAGTCAGAGGCTATGGGAGGCTCTGTCCATCACGTGGGGGGACCAGCAGGTCACTGGTGTGGCTGAAGCACAGAGAGCAAGTGGAGAATTCCAGAGGATGGGCTCATTCTACACCAGGAAGAGACTGGGGTGCAATGTTAAGGCCTGGGTTTTCAAGCAAGTAGTTGTGCTGCCTGGGAAGCCCACAACTCACATGGACAGCAAATGTGGTTGTAAGAGATAAAAGCTTCGTGTCCTCTTATTTCTAATATGGATGGGAGAGAAAGGAGGCTCAGGATTATGAATCTGATTTTAATCCTAGTTTTATCTCTGACAATAATCTTTGATGATCATTCCATTCGGCAGTGATTTCAGTTTTCTGTCTGCAAAATGAATGAAGTGGGAGGAGGAGGGAGAGATGAGAGAAGGGATAAAAATTATCTGCCTTCCCACCTCCTAAGGTTGTGAAGAACCAGGTTGATATATGAGTGGCCTTTGAGTTCTGGAAGAACTCTGGAGAATGCAAATAACACTTTGGTAGGGAGAAAGGTGGAGAAGGCAATGGCATCCCACTCCAGTACTCTTGCCTGGAAAATCCCAGGGACGGAGGAGCCTGGTAGGCTGCAGTCCATGGGGTCGCTAAGAGTGGGACATGACTGAGTGACTTCACTTTCACTTTTCACTTTCATGCATTGGAGAAGGAAATGGCAACCCACTCCAGTGTTCTTGCCTGGAGAATCCCAGGGACAGGGGAGCCTGGTGGGCTGCCGTCTATGGGGTCGCACAGAGTTGGACACGACTGAAGCGACTCAGCAGCAGCAGCAGCAGAAAGGGGCTAATGCAGCCTTATTGCCTCTCCTTTTCCATTTCTTCTGTGACAGGTACAATTCCTCACGGGAGGAGAAAACTGGTCTTCCTGCATCAGTGGGTAATTTGGCCAATCAGAAATCATGCTTCTTCCACCCCGACCGACGGAGGCCTCTATGGGTGCACTGAGGCGGTGCTGGCAGCCCCACCGTCCACTCCATCACTGGTTTCTGGGCTACAGGTAAGTGATGGGCGTGCATGTACCCTCAATTCTAGGAGCAGCCAGAATCCTTACAGAACCAGTTGTGGTTTGTTGGAGCTCTGTTCTTCACACCATTCACACTCTTCCCTGTCTCTTGGCTGAATTTTTAGCGTCGTCCCAAAGTCTTGTACACAAGGTCCTGCCTCTGGCCTTAGAGGACATCATCTCCCCCAACACTTCACCTGGTTGCTACATGCTTCCGGAAAACAAAGCTCTTCCTCACCAGAGGGCCTTTGTACAAGCTGATCCCTATATCTAGTATTTTTTAAAAACTTCTATTTTAGATTAGAGTGTATTAGAGTATATGGCTTCTCTGGTGGCTCAGATGGTAAAGAATCTGCTTACAGTGTGGGAGTTTCACGTTCCATCTCTGGGTTGGGATGGAGAAAGGAAAGGCAACCCACTCCAGTTTTCTTGCCGGGGAAATCTCCAGACGGAGGAGACTGGCAGGTTACAATCAATGGGGTTGCAGAGTCAGACGCAAATGAACAACTAACACTATAGTTGATTTGATTTCCCTGGTGGCTCGGTTGGTAATGAATCTGCCTGCCAATGCAGCAGATTCGGGTTCGTTCCCTGGGTCAGGAAGATCCCCTGGAGAAGGGCACAGCCCCCCACTCCAGTACTCTTGCCTGGAGAATCCCATGGACAGAGGGGCCTGGAAGGCTGCAGTCCATGGGGTCACAGAGTCAGATACGACTTAGCAGCTGAACAATAGCAACAGCAACATAGCTGATTGACAATGTTGTGTTCGTTTCAGGTGCACAGCAGCATGATTCAGTTATGCACATACACATATCCATTCTTTTTCAGATGCCTCTCTTCACTTACCTAAATCCTGTCTCCCCTTCAGGTCTCCATTTATTGGGTAGTGTGTCAGAGCAGCCTTGTCTGCCTCTCTGACCTAGGTTGAGCCTCATGTTGTGTTACCATATTATCCTGTACACTTAATATATTCAATTTAAAAATTTGTCAGCTTCCCTATCAGACTGAAAACTCCAAGAGTAGAGAAGACCCATCTGTTCCTGATCTTGTTTCCATCTGTCCATAGCTGTTTACCTCCCTTCCGTAAACCTGCCGGGAGTCCTGTCAATGTCCTAACAGCTGCTCTTTGTCGAGTATGTATTTGGGTGTTGGGCTTCCGTAGTGGTCAATGTTCTACTCAGATTTTCTCACTTTATCTACTTCAAGCGTATAAGCAACCTAAAGAGAGAGTGAATGTGGACAACCGGGAAGCTGGGTGCATTTACTTATGCACCTACTATGTGCCAAACAGCGTTTAAGGTACTGAGCATTCTGTAGGAACGAAAGCAGATAAAGCCCTGCTCTTGTGGAATCTGCATTCTAACATTTAGTGACAGCTACACGGCTGCAACAGTGCAGGGAGATGACTAGACAGCCTGTCTTCTCCTGGATGTAAAGTTGCTAGGAGAGTGAAAGTCCAATCAGAAGAGAGATTTGGGGGCATGTGGCACAGTGGTAAAGAAGCTGCCTGCCAAGGCAGGAAACTTGAGAGACGCGGGTTCGATCCCTGGGTTGGGAAGATCCCCTGGAGGAGGGCATGGCAACACACTCCAGTATTGTTGCCTGCAGAGTCCCCACAGACAGAGGAGCCTTCACTGAAACAACTTAGCACACACACACAGGAGAGTGAGAACGCTCATCAAGTGTCGCATCCTAGGGGTATTTACATTTTATTTCATTACCACAATAACTTTGTTTTTTAGAAAAATTATTTGGTTGCATCAAGTCTTAGTTTTGGTGGGCAGGCTTAATTGCCCCTCAATATGTGAGATCTTAGTTTCCTGATTAGGGATCAAACCTGTGTCCCTTGCACTGGTGTGCGGATTCTTAACCCCTGGACCACCAGGGAAACCCCCATGATAATCTTCTGAGGCCGATGCGGTCATGATTGCCATTTGATGATGAGGAAACAAGTTTCCCAAGATCCCAGAGGCAAGACCGCTGCTGGTGGTCCCGGGCGGACTCCCACCCTGGGCCCCCCAGGGCCTCTGCCTGCTCTGCCCCTCTCAGCCGAGCCAGCCAGCAGTCCGGCCCCAGACCCACACCTGCCCCCAGGGAAGAGCTGTCCCCGTAGGCAGATGCTGACCTCACACGCGTATAGTTCCAGTTACCAAGGTCCTTTCAAGTCTGACAGTCTCGATCTTGGCCAGCATTCCCTTCAGCCGGTCTTTGTCTACACGTTAGAGCCCGAGATAGAAACCGTGATGAAACCTTTCTACTGGTGACCAGAGGGTGGCAGCTGAATGTACTCAGTAGAATGGTAACCAGCAGGGATGTGGCTAAGGTATCCAGATGTGGAAGAAGTTAAAAGGACGTGACCTCTAAGAGATGTCACAAGTTCAGCCAGGTTAAACATATGAAATAAAAACAGAATGGGAAGGTTACCCTGGTGAAAATGTAGTTTCATGGCAGCGGTGAAGGAGTTTCCCTCCCAGGGGCTATTAGCCTCCCTCATCTTTGACTCGCCAATTTGAACAGAGGATCCCAGCTTCTCAGGGCATAACGCTCATGTCTATGTTACCTCCAGGGTATAGGATATGATATAGACATTGCGTATCTGGTTTTTAGCACGACATTTGAAAATCCTCCTTTTTTCCCCTGTGGGTCAGCTGGAGAAATGTGGGCTAGAAGGTGATTCGCTGTCAGGTGAGCTTGTATCTGGTTGGATGACTGCTCCCTGTGGGTCAGCGTCAGCTCTATTATGTGACGGGAAGCTCGGTTCTGGGCCTTGTTCACTGGGATCAGGGCCTTGGATGAGGGCCTGCATGCCCACTGATCTGCTCTATGGCTGGAATAAAACTAGTTCACCTGTTGATAAGTTGGACCAAAGTCCAGGCCGGGGTAAATCTGGCGAGGGAGAATTTAACAGAAACCAGTGGACAGGTATGAAAGGGGCACCATACAGGTGTAAGACTGCAGTGACATGTCTGTGTAGCAAAGCGAACGTGGTCTTTTAAATACTGAAAACTCATTAAGAAGCCAAGTATGTGAAGTGAAGGCAGAAAACCAATCAGCTCGAGCTAATTTAACAGATATTTCTCATAACAAAAAGGCGCGAGACAGGACTTCCCTAGTCATCCAGTGGCTAAGACTCTGAGCTCCCAATGCTGGGGGCCTGGGGTTCAATCCCTGGTCAGGGAACTAGATCCCATATGCTACAACTAAGAGTTCACGTGCCACAGCTAAAAGATCCTGAATGCTACAACTAAGTAACCTGGCTCAGCCAAATAAAGAAATAAATGATTTTTTTTTAAAATTCCCAATAAAAGGGTGCTAGAAACTCATTCCAGTCCTTGGTTAAACATGCCTAGGACACTGTGTTCCATTCTGGGCATCACGCCAACCTCCAGGACCATCTGGAGTGTGTTAAGAATCAGTGTCCAGGAGGCTGAGGTGGGCCCAGTGAAGTCATCTCAAGAACAGTGGCAGGAAATTGGGCTATTTAACTGGAAATAAGGAGTAAAGGTCAGACAAGCTTTGTTCAAGTATTTGGACTCTGTCTTGACCAAAATGGATTAAATTTAACCTCTGTGGTACCAAAAGCTTCACAGATGGCTCAGTGGTAAAGAATCTACCAGTAATTCAGGAGCCACTGGAGATGTGGGTTTGATCCCTGAATCAGGAAGATCCCCTGGAGAAGGAAATGGCAACCTACTTGCCATTTTTTTCAGTATGAAAAATTCCACCAACAGAGAAGCTCGGCAGGTTATAGTCCATGGGGTCACGAGGAGTCAGACACAACTGAGGGACTGAGCATGCATGCGCCCAGAGGCCTTGGAGCTTTGTAATACTTGGGACTATCCAGAAATGATTGGGATGACTGGGGGTAGCCTGACTGTCTAAAGATGACCACAAGCTCAGAACTCTGTAGTGGGGCTTTGTGTATCAGAACCAGAGTCAAATTCCATGCCTTTTAATTAAACTCTTCATTTCCTCATTTTGGGCTCTAAATCAATACATAACCAGAATAATTTAAAAATAACAAGCTGTGGTCGTCCATCTGGCATCTTCGTGGGCCAGAAGGAGTTTATGGGCTAAGCGGCCAAAGCTCTGGCCGGTATCATAGGGTCCCATAAATAGTCAGATGCAGACACATGCCAAGAATTCCACCCACTCACTTTTTAAAGTAATGTGACTGTTTCAATATTATCAGTTTAGCCTGACATGTACCTTTTAAATTAATCTGTATTTTCTAATTTGATGATTTTTAAACAATATTTAATTTTATTTATTTATTTGGCTGCACCAGGTCTTGGCATCACTGGTTGGATAGCATCACCAACTGAACGGACTTGGACTTGGGCAAACTTTGGGAGGTAGTGAAGGACAGGGAGGCCTGGCATGCTGTAGTCCGTAGGGTCACAAAGAGTCAGACAAGACTTAGTGACAGAGTCTTAGTTTCAGTATGCAGATCTTAGTTGCTGCATGTGGAATCTAGTTTCCTGACTAGGAATCGAACTTAAGCCCCCTGCATTGGGAGTGCAGAGTCTTAGCCATTGGACCCTCAGGGAAGTCCCCTGTTGATGTTATTTTTAAGCCCTTTCTTGCGGAAGTTAAATTGTACCAATGCCTCCAGAGAGCAACTCAGAAACGTGATGCACACTTTTCACTGTTGGACTTTGGGGAAACCGTGATAGTGGTTCTGAGACCACAAGATGTGTTACGTTGTATCCAGCGCAGCTTGGGGTTCACAGAGGACGGGGTCAGATCAGTAACTGAGCCCATTCAACGAATGCTTATTTAGGAATGTCTGTGTAGTAGGTGGGGCTTCCCAGGTGGCACTAGTCGTAAAGAACCTGTCTGCCAATGCAGGGGACATAAGAGATGCGGGTTCGATCCCTGGGTTGGTAAGATCCCCTGGGGGTGGGCATAGCAACCCACTCCAGTATTCTTGCCTGGAAAATCCCATGGTCAGAGGAAGCTGCTGGGTTACGGTCCATAGGGTCGCAAAGAGTTGGACGCGACTGAAACGACTTAGCCTGCATGCATGTAGTAGGTATCAGGCAGGCTATACAGAAATCAAAGAAAAAGTTCTTGCCCTCGTGTGGTTAACTTCTGTAAGGGGAGACTAGTTGTGAATCACACATGCTCTAAGTACAAAGAAAGGAACAGAATGGGATAGGAATACACGCAGGGGGCAATTCTAGCTGAAGTAGGAGGGTAAGGGAAGTAGCTGAAAGCTGGAACGAGAAAAGCGATTCTCCATCTGGCTGCCCCATCAGAACCTTTTAGGCCTCCCCTTCTAGATCATCAGTCTGTCCTCATGCCAACAGCAGACTACACTAATAAGTGCATTTCTTATAACGTTTGATACTTGTTCTTTTTCTTCTTCTTCAGTGTTTTCTTGCTATTCTTGACCCTTTCATTTTCATGTAAATTCCAGACTCTGCTCATCAGTGTCCACAAATAAACCTGCTGGGATTTGAATGGTTTTCATGAAATGTAAATACCTGGTTAAGAATAGCTATCTTCACAATATTGCCTTACTAGCCTTTTTTTTTTTTCAGGTAATTTTACTTTCTTTAATATCTTAATTGAATTTTTGTATGTGCGTGCTGACTCTCGTCTGACTCTTTGCAATCCTATGGACTATAGCCCATCAGACTCCTCCACCCATGGGATTCTCCAGACAAGATCACTGAAGTGGGTTGCTATGCCTTCCGCTAGGGGATGTTCCCGACCCAGGGATTGAACTCAGGTCTCCTTAATTGCAGGCAGATTCTTTACTATTTGAGCCACTAGGGATGCCCCCAGTTTCCAAAGGGAAGCTGAAACATTTCGCCACTAACAGTGATGCTGTGGGGTTTTGGTTATTAGATTGTTAGTTTCTATCAGTTTACTTTCTGTATGGCTAAGACTTACTGGTCAGAGGGTTAAAAACATGAGGATTCATAAATAGACCAGGTATATAAGGTCCCTTGACTTATGACAAAGGCGCCACTTCCCTGCAGTGGGAATTTTTTTTTTAGTAAATTATGATTGATAATTGAATATAAATATGAAACAAATAATCAACCCCCTCTTACACTGTACACAAAAACTATTCAGGGAATATGTACCACAATGAAGATTAAACCACAAAGCTGCCAAAGATGGCTTAGAACACTGGCTTCAGGTGTTTGGTGTGGACAAAGATTTCCTAAACAGGACACAGAAGACACTAATCATGAAGAACAGCTCTTCACCAAGGAGGGAGAAAAGGCTAGATACTGACTGGAGTAAGATATTTACAAATATCCAACAAAGCACTATACCTAGATACACCAAAAATGCTTCCAAATCTGTTAACAACAACAAAAAATCCAGACAACCCATGTTAAAACATGGTCAACAGACTTAACAGGTTCTTCTCAAAGAAGATATCCCAAAGGGCTAACAGACCTGTGTGTGATCTCACTCTATAACCACAGAACTGAGAAAGGAAAAGAAAAAGAAACCGATGTGCTGTGTGTTGTTGGCAAGGATGGGTAGGGTAGGGTTCTGACAGCGTTTGCCCACAGCTCTTCAGGCCCCAGGACTTAGGTGCCTCCTGACTCGCCCTCTGAAGCTGGCCGCTGTCTCTCTCTCTCTGTAAGGCTGCTCTTTGGGCTCTAGAATGGCTCTGCCTGTAAGAGCTGCGGCCCGAACAGAGGTGTCAGGAATGGACACCACACCCGCCAACCAAGAGTAGCCCTAGGCCAAGACCAGCTGTGCTGGTGTGTGAATATCCCCTCCCACTTGCCTCTGGTGTGTGTTCCAGACCGTTTAAAGAGGGGTCCGGGACTTGACCTCCCCCTCTGCAGGTGGCAAGTGGTAAGGAACCCGCCTGCCAATGCAGGAGACAAAAGAGATGTGGGTTCGATCCTTGGGTCAGGAAGATCCCCTAGAGTAGGAAATGGCCACCCACACCAGTATTCTCGGCTGGAGAATCCCATGGACAGAGGGGCCTGATGGGCTATAGCATGGGGTCGCAAAGAGTCAGACATGACTCAGCAAGTTAGTAGGCACCCACGCCCGCAGTGGTACTTCCTTCATCACATACCCTGTACTGGCTCTCCTCCCTTTCATGTTTCATGTTTCACTTCCCTGCCATGATTTTGGGGGACATCTCCCAAATAAACCCCTGGCACGCAAATCCTCACTTCAGGGTCTACATCTGGGGAAACCCCAATGAAGATATGTGTTATAGTCTCATAATAATGTTTCCTTGCAAGAAAAGGACACAGAGGTCGCTCTTACTCTGCAAGGATAACAGGAGTTAATATTTCTTAGCATCGTTGTCGTTATTTAATCACCCAGTCATGTCCCAGTCTTTGAGACGCATGGACTATAGCCCACCAGGCTCCTCTGTCCATGGAATTCTCCAGGCAAGAGTACTGGAGTGGTTGTCATTCCCTTCTCCAGGGGATCGAACCCGTGTCTCCTGCATTGGCAGGCAGATTCTTTACCACTGAACCACCAGGAAAGCTCCATTTCATGGCATAGATTGCTGTATATCAGGACTCACCACCATTCTCCATGTAAAATGTATACTTGTCACCCACTTGGGTGGAAATCTGATCATATACGGTCAGAAATCATGCTGGAAAGTTTCCACGGTTTATCTCGCCAAATCGTTGTCTCTATTATATTGATGTGGAAGTTGAAAATTACACGTGAAATAGCTTATTCAAGATTACAGGGACTTCCCTGGTGGTCTGGTGGCTAAGACTGCAAGCTCCCAATGCAGGAGGCTTGGGTTCGATCTCTGGTCAGGGAACTAGATCCCACATGCCACAACTTAGAGTTCGCAGCAAAATTAAAAAAAAAAAAATCACATTACAGTTTTAGGATGAATTAGGATGTCATAGGCTTGACAAGCAACCGTGACGCTGACCAGATTGTGAAGCATCAGGATGAGAATTTGGGAGAAGGCACTTTATCTTCTCAGTGGGAAACCAAGTGCTGTATAAACCAGAGGAATGTAATGGCCAGAGTTTGTGGGTACCCCTCTGACTTCAGGATGGAAGGTGGGTCGGGGGAAAAGGTGGCAGGGTGGCCCTTTGGACAGTTGTTCCACTCATCCAGGGCTGAGATGCTGCTGCTTTTACGTCGCTTCAGTCGTGTCTGACTCTGTGCGACCCCACAGACGGCAGCCCACCAGGCTCCCCTGTCCCTGGGATTCTCCAGGCAAGAACACTGGAGTGGGGTGCCATTTCCTTCTCCAAGGGCTGAGATGGAGAGGTCTGAAATCAGGGTCTACAGCCACAGAAATGGCAGACAGGGTGGGGTCACAAGTCTTAGTGACCAACTAGATGTGGGGGCTGAAGGGGAGGGAATACAGCTTCTCCTTTCGGATGTCTTTGGAATGTGGGTGGTAATCGGAGTGTTTTAATTGAAGGCGCTTCAGCAAGTCACTGTTCTTGTCACAGGGCTCCCCCTGGTGGTGGTAATAACCACAAACGGGGCTCACCCTGGGTGCCTGCTGTGGTGGGAGACACAAGGGAGCCTAGTTACAAGAGCCCCTCCTCTTCTCGTGGTGGCCAAGAGCCCCGGAAAGAGAAACCGACAGCTGGGGTGAAGCGTCGGGGAGGGTGGTCCGGTTCTGAGATGGGTACGTTTCTGGGCATGTTATGTTCAGCATGGAGACCACATTGGGACCACAGTGAATAATTCTGTATCTTATACTTGAAAGTTGCTAAGGGACTGATTTTTTTTTATAATGTGGTTTTACTTATTTGTTTTTATTTGGCTGCATCTGATCTTAACTGCAGCATGCAGGCTCAGTGGCCCTGCCGCATGTGGGATCTTAGCTCCCCGACCAGGGATTGGAACTTCACTGAAGAGTTCCCCTCATTGCAAGGCGGGATCTTAACCCCTGGGCCACCAGGGAAGTCTCAAGAGAGTAAATCTTAAATGTTCTCGTCACACACACACACACACACACACACATGACTGTAACTGTGCTCAGCGATGGATTTGTTAACTATACTTGTGCTGATTCTTTCTCAATTCATGCATATATTAAATTATTACGTTGTACACCTTGAACTTATAAAGTGTCCTGCATAAACTTGCTGTTCAGTTGCTCAGTCATGTCTCTTTGTGACCCGACAGACTGTAGCCCACCAGACTCCTCTGTCCATGGGATTCTCCAGGCAAGAATACTGGAGTAGCTTGCCATGCCCTCCTCCAGGGGAATCTTCCCAATCCAGGGATCCAACCTGCGGCTCTTACGTCTCCTGCGTTGGCAGGTGGGTTCTTTACCACCGTAAGTGAAGTCACTCAGTCGTGTCCGACTCTTTGCGACCCCATCCCTACCAGGATCCTCCATCCATGGGATTTTCCAGGCGAGAGTACTTGAGTGGGTTGCCATTTCCTTTTCAGGTGGCAATTTAAATCAAAGCACTGTGTTAAAACAAACCTTTGCATTAGAGAACCCTAGGCCGAGTAGTGGGGCACGCCCTGCCCACAGGACAACGGCCCTTACCTTCCGATGGCCCCAGAGCTGGTTCCCCTTCATGCCGTGACAGTCGTACAGAGTCACGGGGCTGCTGTGGGACACGGCATCGAAGCAGAACTTCCGAGTGTGCAGGGGCTCGCCTGGCCGGATATCCTCTCTCCAGCCGAAGGTGAAGAGCTGATAGAGTGACAACAGCGGAAAAGCTACGGTAAGTATACCTCGGAGAGATTCGCAAGTGGGGACAAGTATGTCTTTCGGCAGCGAAGAACTCCTGGCTCCTGTTTTACAGGAAAATAGCTTGGTGTGGGGGGTGACAGAGGTGTTGAGAAAGCCAGGATCCTTGCGCTCTGTGGCTGCACAGGGGAGCACCGTTGGCCCAGGCTGGCCAACAAAACAAGTTTCCAGTTAGAGAGAGACACACAGAGGGACAGAAGGAGGGGAGAAGCTATTTAATGATGCTCTTTATCATTGTTTCCTGTTAAAATTTTTTCGTTTGTACCAGGTCTTAGTTATAGCACGTTAACTCTTAGTTGCTACATGCGGGATCTACTTCCCTGACCAGGGATTGAACCCGGGTCCCCTGCCTTGGGATCATGGAGTCCTAACCACTGGACCACCAGGGACATCCTTTTACATTCCTCATTTAGGTAAAAAATTAGTGCATTAAATGTTCCACGTTCATGCGTGCTAAGCCACTTTAGTCGTATCCAACTCTTTGCAATCCATGGATGGTAGTCCACAGCTTCTCTGTCTATGGGATTCTCCAGGTAAGAACACTGGAGTGGGTTGCCATTTCACCCTCCAGGGGATCTTCCCGGCTCAGGGACTGAACCTGAGCCTCTTACATCTCCTGCACTGACAGGCAGGTTACCACTAGGGCCACCTGAAAAGCCCCAAATGCGACACATTTAGCCTAACTGAGCAGATTAACTGAAAAAAGACTAGGAGTAGGATTGAGCTGGATGGATGCTAGCAGGCTGACAATTTTGATGTAAATGAAAGCTAAGTTTGAGGTAGGAAATGATAAGCAAATTGGTTTCCTGGGGTTGATGAGAGTAATCCTGCCGGGCAGTGTCAGAAGTTTGGGACTGTGACTCCAGTAAGAGATACAGTTTACACACACACAGACCGCCCCCCTCACCCCCAGCTGAACAGAAGTTTCATGGAACATTTATCCTCTTTGCATTTAATAGACTTTGAGATCCTATCCAACCTGTTCCTGTCCTGGTCTGTTCGATTCCATCCATCCTATTATTTTAAAAATTTGACTTATGGATTCACTAATTTGATTTTTGTTGTTGTTATTCAGTCCTTAAATTGTGTCTGGCTCTGCAACCCCATGGCCTTCAGCACACCAGGCTCCTCTGTCCTCCACTGTCTCCCGGAGTTTCCTCAAACTCATATCCTTTGAGTTGGTGATGCCATCCAACAGTCTCATCCTCTGTTGCCCCCTTCTCCTCCTACCCTCAGTCTTTCCCAGCATCAGTCTTTTGCAATGAGTGGCCAAAGTGTTAGAGCTTCAGCTTCAGCATCAGTCCTTCCAATAAATATTCAGGGTTGATTTCCTTTTGGATGGACTGGTTTGATCACCTTGCTGTCCAAGGGACTCTCAAGAGTCTTCTCCAACACCATAATTTGAAAGCATCAGTTCTTCAGTGTTCGGCCTTTTGTACGGTCCAACTCTCACATCTGTACATGACTACCAGAAAAACCATAGCTTTGACCATACAGACTAAATTGACTAAAATTTGATTTTACAACGTGGTAGATTGAAAAAGTACAATTTCCCTTTCTATAAGGAAAGGGTATTTTCTTGAGTTTGAGCCGAACAATCATTCGAGGGGTTCAGTGGGAGAAATCCTTGAGTAAGTAGGAACATGGACTAGATCAGCCCTTGGGCTTCTTCCCGTTGCAACATCTCAGTGAGCTTTTGTCATTTTTGTGACAGGACTTGTATGGGCCTCACCGTGAGGCCAAGCTGTGAGTCCGAAACGGAGAGCTGTCAGAAGACTCTGTGGACGTAAAAACAAGTACAGTGCTGAATTACATGCAGACAGTACACTTAGCTCTGAGCAGGCTCTGAGATTATCCCAGTTTTGGGGTCCTACCTGGGTGAGAAAATGCAGAGAATCTGGCAAAACTCCAGGGATGGCACACAAAAACAGTTACCTGGTGGGGAAATGGCAGGTGTCCTGCACAATGATCCAGTGTTACACGTACATCTCTTCTTTTCAGATTCTTTTCCATTATAGGTTATTAAAAATATTGAACGTATGTCCTTGTTGGTTATCTATTTTAATTTATAGTAGTGCTTATATGTTAATCCCAAACTCCTAATTTATACCTTCCCTCACGTTTAACTATAAGTTTTCTTTTTGTCTGTGAGTCTATTACCATCTTGTCAGCCAGTCAGTTCAGTCATTCAGTCATGTCTGACTCCTTGCGACCTCATGAACTGCAGCACGCCAGGCTTCCCTGTCCATCGCAACTCCCAGAGTTTACTCAAACTCACATCCGTTGAGTCGGTGATGCCATCCAACCATCTTATCCTCTGTTGTCCCCTTCTCCTCCCGCCTTCAATCTTTCCCAGCATCAGGGTCTTTTCAGATGAATCAGTTCTTTGCATCATGTGGCCAAAGGATTGGAGTTTCAGCTTCAGCATCAGTCCTTCCAATGAACACCCAGGGCTGATCTCCTTTAGGATGGACTGGTTGGATCTCCTTGCAGTCCAAGGGACTCTCAAGAGTCTTCTCCTACACCACAGTTCAAAAACATCAATTCTTCTGCACTTTCTCTATAGTCCAACTCTCACATCCATACATGACCACTGGAAAAACCATAGCCTTGACTAGACAGACCTTTGTTTGCAAAGTAATGTCTCTGCTTTTTTATATGCTGTCTAGGTTGGGCATAACTTTTCTTCCAAGGAGCAAGCATCTTTTAATTTCATGGCTGCACTCACCATCTGCAGTGATTTGGAGCCCCCCAAAATAAAATCAGCCACTGTTTCCACTGTTTCCCCATCTATTTGCCATAAAGTGATGGGACCAGATGCCATGATCTTAGTTTTCTGAATGTTGAGTTTTAAGCCAGCCTTTTCACTCTCCTCTTTCTCTTGCATCAAGAGGTTCTTTAGTTCTTCGCTTTCTGCCATAAGCGTGGTGTCATCTGCATATCTGAGGTTATTGATATTTCTCCCGGCAATTTTGATTCCAGCTGTGCTTCTTCCAGCCCAGCATTTCTCATGATGTACTCTGCGTATAAGTTAAATAAGCAGGGTGACAATATACAGCCTTGATGTATTCCTTTCCCAATTTTGAACCAGTCCATTGTTCCATGTCCAGTTCTAACTGTTGCTTCCTGACTTGCATACAGATTTCTCAAGAGGCAGGTTAGGTGATCTGGTATTCCCATCTCTTTAAGAAATTTCCAGAGTTTGCTGTGGCCCACACAGTCAAAGGCTTTAGCACAGTCAATAAAGAAGAAATAGATATTTTTCTGGAACTCTCTTGCTTTTTCGATAATCCAGAGGATGTTGGCAATTTGATATCTGGATCCTCTGCCTTTTATAAATCCAGCTTGAACATCTGGAAGTTCATGTTTCACGTACTGTTGAAGCCTGGCTTAGAGAATTTTGAGCAATACTTTACTAGTGTGTGAGATGAGGGCAGTTGTGCAGTAATTTGAGCATTCTTTGGCATTGCCTTTCTTTGAGATTGGAATGAAAACTTACCTTTTCTGGTCCTGTGGTCACTGCTGAGTTTTCCAAATTTGCTGGCATATTGAGTGGAGCACTTTCACAGCATCATCTTTCAGGATTTGAAATAGCTCAACTGGAATTCCATCACCTCCACTAGCTTTGTTTGTATTGATACTCCCTAAGACCCACTTGACTTTGCATTCCAGGATGTCTGGCTCTAGGTTGGTGATCACACCATCGTGATTATCTGGGTCATGAAGATCTTTTCTGTATAGTCCTTCTGTGTATTCTTGTCACCTTTCTTACTATCTTCTGCTTCTGTTGGGTCCATACCACTTCTGTCCTTTATTGTGCCCATCTTTGCATGAAATGTTCCCTTTGTATCTCTAATTTTCTTGAAGAGATCTCTAGACTTTCCCATTCTATTGTTTTCCTCTATTTCTTTGCACTGACCCCTGAGGAAGGCTTTCTTATCTCTTTGCTATTCTTTGGAACTCTGCATTCAAATGGGTATATCTTTCCTTTTCTCCTTTGCCTTTAGCTTCTCTTCTTTTCTCAACTATTTGTAAGGCCTCCTTAGACAACCATTTTGCCTTTTTGCACTTCTTTTTTGGGGGATGGTCTTGATCCCTGTCTCCTGTATAGTCATGAACCTCCGTCCATACTTCTTCAGGCACTCTTGTCTATCAGATCTAATCCCTTGAATCTATTTGTCACTTCCACTGTATAATTGTAAGGGATTTGATATATAATCATAAGGTCATTCCTGAATGGTCTAGTGGTTTTCCCTACTTTCTTCAACTTAAGTCTGAATTTTGCAATAAGGAGTTCATGATCTGAGCCACAGTCAGCTCCTGGTCTCGTTTTTGCTGACTGTGTAGTGCTTCTCCATCTTTGACTGCAAAGAATATAATCATTCTGATTTCGGTATTAACCATCTGGAGATGTCTATGTGTAGAGTCTTGTGTTGTTGTTGTTGGAAGAGGGTGTTTGCTATGACCAGTGCTTTCTCTTGGCAAAACTCTGTTAGCCTTTACCCTGCTTCATTCTGTACTCCAAGGCCAAATTTGCCTGTTACTCCAGGCGTTTCTTGACTTCCTGCTTTTGCATTGCTATCTTGTACGTAAGTATATTTGTATCAGTTTTTCAGGATTGCACATACAAGTGACATCATGTGATGTTTGTCTTTCTCTGTCTTACTTCACTTAGCATGATGAGCTCCAGGTCCATCCATGTTGCTGTAAATGGCATCATGTCGTCCCTTTTTATGGCTGAATAATATTCCATTGTATATATGTAGCACATCTTCTTTATCCATTCCTCTGCCAGTGGACATTTAGCTTGCTTCCATGTCTTGTCTATTATAAGAAGTGCTGCTGTGAACATTGGGGTGAGTGTATTTTTTTGAATTAAGAGTTTTGAAATACCCATATGACCATGTTGGCTCTTAACCTGAAATCTCATCATATTTTCACATAACCCTGAGAGGATGAAGTTCAAACTCTTTAAAACATAAAGAACTTTCCATCTTCTGACCTTTGCCATGTTTTCCAACTGCATCCCTTCCCCTTTAGTTTATTTTCTAGCAATAGTAAAATAGTTATAAGTTGCTAAGAGAGTAAATCTTAGAAGTTCTCATCACAAGAAAAAAATTCAGTAACTATGTTTGGTCCCTTGTACAGCAAGGAGATTAAACCATTCAGTCTGAAAGGAAACCTGAATATTCATTGGAAGGACTGATGCTGAAGCTGAAGCTCCAATACTCTGGCCACCTGATGGGAAGAAGTGACTCATTGGAAAAGACCCTGATGCTGGGAAAGATTGAGGGCAGGCAGAGAGGGGGATGACAGAGGATGAGATGGTTGGATGGCATCACTGACTCAATGAACATGAGTGTGAGCAAACTCTGGGAGACAGTGATGGACAGGGGAGCCTGGGGTGCCGCAGGCCATGGGGTCGTAAAGACTTGGAGATAACTGAGCAACAACAACAACAAACTATGTTTGGTGATGAATATTAACTAAACTTATTGGGGTTATCATTTCATAGTAGATGCAAATGTTGAGCCAACATGTTGTGTAACTGAAACAAATCTTACTGTATGTCAGTTAGACCTCAATGTAAAAAACCATAGTTCTTGCTCTAATCAGGGTGTATGTATTTTCCCGTCTATGGCTTTGTTCATGAGAGGCCCCCTGGCTGGAAGGCCCACGTTCACCAGCCAGCTCACCTAAGAAGCTGTCTCTCTGAACCTCTCCTTCTCTCCCTCCCCACCTTATTTCATCATGCTTGTCCGTTTATGTTTCTGTAACCTTCACTGGTCAGTGAGACCCCAGATGGCAGGAGCCAGAGCTTCATCTTTGTGTTTCCAGCACCCAGAACAATTCATGACATTTAATTCATGTCCAATAAAATTTCTATCACATAAATGAAAACTTGAACTCATTATACAACAGAAAGTGCACTGGAATAACTGTCAAGGGGAACTCATTATAATGAGTCTTTTCGGTTTCTCAAATAAATTTGTTTTGTGTCTAATTATTAATACAGCAATATCACCAATAATTCATTTTTTTGAGCTTTCAGTTTCAATGATTCTCAGCTCAGTTACCTATTATTAGAATAACAATGTCCTGGCCTATAAACCTGTCATGGATTAAATTTTATGTTATTTAAATGTCACAAATCTTGGTACCGTAAGCAGTGCAGGTACCGGTGGCTGTGACTGGTTTATCCATTTTCCACTTTGTCGCGTTTCCTGATTCTGCACCTGTGGAAGCCAGAGCTGAAAGGCGCTGTTGTCATTACCTCGTCTTTCATTACCCAGTTGGCCTGCAGAAGTGGGTGGGCCGACCGCTGCCACGCTTCAAGAGTCCAGGCTTGTGTGTGCTTCCATAGACAGTGATTTCTCTTTACAAGAATTTCTTACTGTTTCCTTTCCTCTCATTGTTGTTTAGTCGCTAAGTCCTGTCCCATTCATTTTTGATCCCATGGACTGTAGCCTGCCAGGCTCCTCTGTCCATGGGATTCTCCAGGCAAGATCACTGAAATGGGTTGCCGTTTCCTTCTCCAGGGTATCTTCCCAGACCAGGGATTGAACCCACATCTCCGGCATTGGCAGGTGGATTCTTAACCACTAGACCACCAGGAAAGCCCTCTCCAGGGTCTTTGAAATGCTCTCTCCTGCCGCATAACTTATCCTAATTGTCACACGGAACCAATCAGGCACTGACTGGTCTCATTTCTGAGACCTGCAATCCTGTGCAGTCGTGTCAAAGCAGGAACAGGCACACATCATGCAGGTACCTGAAGGTTTGGAAACCTTTGGGCTGCTCGTCACTAACAAGAAATATTCAGGTTTTATTCAGGTTCCCTGCACAGTACCTCCTGAGCTGTTTTCAGCCTCAAAGTCCTCTTGAAGTACATTGGTGTTAGTTTCTCCACCTTCTTCTTTGAAGTGATACTTTGAAACAGATTCATAATGATATATAAGTTATACTTCTTGGTTTTGATGTTAATGCGGTGTGCACAATGTTGCCTGAGCCTGTATTGTATTACACAAAAGCACAAAGTCTGTTCAGTTGCTAAGACATGTCTGACTCTTGGTGACCGCGTGAATTGTAGCCCTCCAGGCTCCTCTGTCCATGGGATGCTCCAGGCAAGAATACTGGAGTGGGTTGCCATTCCCTTCTCCAGGGGATTTTCCTTCATTGAGTAATAAATATATACTGAGTATAAATCGAATAAAATGAAGAGTTAATTACTGGAAAAAAGGCAGTTTGTGATGTTTGAACCTCCACATCAATATACAGTGATACATGTTTCAAATAAGATTGACTTTCACCTCCTGTCAACCTTGTTTGATTGCCTTGTTTTCAGAGACTATGGGGAATGGAAACCTTTTTAAAGAGCTGGGACAATCCTGAGGGATGGGATGGGGAGGGAGGTGGGAGAGGGATTCAGGATGGGGGACACATGTACACCCATGGCTTATTCATGTCAATGTATGCCAGAAACCACCACAATATTGTAAAGTAATTAGCCTCCAATTAAAATTTAAAAAAGAAAGAAAAAGAGCTGTCTTAAGTGGTCTTTTGTGCCTCTTAGATAGCTGTCTGCTTATCTAGTGCTGCCCTCTGGTGACTATTTCTTGAATTACACGCCACAGGTTTTTGCAGTTTTGCCTGGCCCTGGTGGCTCGGCAGTAAAGACTCCACCTGCCAATGCGGGAGACGGGGGTTCCATCCTGGGGTAGGGACGATCCCCTGGAGAGGGAAATGGGAACCCACCCTAGTGTTCTTGACTAGGAAATCCCAAGGACAGAGGAGCCTGGTGGGCTACAGTCTATGGGGTTGCAAAAGGTTGCAAAAGGGTCAGACATGACTTAGAGAACAAACGGCAAGGGGAGGACTGAGTATGCAATATTTTTATTTATGTTTATTCTCGCCCATCAGATAAAGTTTTCAGCCCAGAGCATATTTCACTCCAGCACATTCCCTGGGATGAAGATGTTAAACCGGATCCGGTCATTCAGGTATGTCTGCGTCCTTCAGATCAACCAGCTGGACAGGCGTGTCTCCTGGTCGGGCTGAACAGAGGCAGTGGAGAGGAGCTGAACTCAACAGAGACAGGCTTTCCTTCTGGCATCCTCCTTTTCCTTTTTGAAAATGTCCTTTTCTCCTCGCCTTACTGAGAGGCCGTGAAGCTTTCTCTCTTGCTCCCAGGCTGCAGTCAGAACTGCTTCATGGGGGAAACGGGTGGACACTGTCCCCTGCCCTGGTCACAGAGGATAAACATCCCCTGGAGAAGGGAATGGCTACCCACTCCCGCATTCTTACCTGAAAACTTCGATGGACAGAGGAGCCTGGTGGGCTACAGTCCGTGGGGCTGGGTGGGACACAACTGAGTGACTAAGCAGCAAGTCTTAGGGCATCCCGTGTGGTCCCCGCTGGGGTGTTCCTGCCTCTGAGTTATCCTTTGTGTGTAAGGTCACAGATTGCTGCTACAATGACAGGGGTATGTAAAGTAAACTTTTCAAGCTGCCAGAGGGGGAGGTAAGATTAGAGAAAGTCACACAAACTGACAGAATCGCCAAGAGTCCTTCCATAAAACCATGAAATCTGCTCGGGAGAGTTGTATAAACACCCTACAAACTTTTCATGGTTTGAAAGCGATCGTCCTGGGAAAGGAAACAGAACACTAGGGTCACGATCACTACCTCTTTACCATGCTTTCTTTTCTATTTTTTGACACCGTACGGCATTTGGGATATTAGCTCCTTGACCAGAGATTGCACCTGTATTGGCAGCAGTGGGAGCATGCACGACTGCACCGCCGTGAAATGCCAGCATCCTTTCTTTAAAGCCCATTTTAATACCTGATCTCATGGGCGACTATCACTGCCCTGAGAGGAAGCGGAAGCCTAGAAGGGGTTCCCTTGACCGCAGAGCTAGGTGACCTCCCAGGCCCCTCTAGAGACCTATTCCCACACTGTACCCTGACTGTACCAACCCCCCGCCCCCAGTCCCAGGACGCACCTGCTCATGAGACCAGGTCCTCTCAGAACCGTCCTTGACACACACGTCCAGCCTTAGCTCGGTCCCCGTGGCTCCGTGCTTGCTGTCCACGCAGAGGTTTGCTGCCACGTTTCGAAGCTGCGGAGAGAAGGAAGGATAAGGATGGAGCTGTTCCTGACAATCCTGGGGAAGATTCAGCGGTGTTTTTTTTTTTTTTTTTAATTTAATCCCACGATGATTGGATGGTGCCTTGAATTCATATGGAGAGAAACTGGAGAATTAAGTATCACGTGGGCCAGTCTACATGTCAAAGAACACGAGAAGGTTGGACTGCAAAACCACAGTGAGACTCGGTGAAACTGCAGTCTAGAAACAAGGACAGAGCTCATGACTTCTGTAAGATGGGAGAGCTTTCCTTTCAGGTGGTTCTTTAACTCATAACTGGTCATCTCCCTGCTTCGAAGCATTGTCTCCTATCGCCTCGTTAGCTAGGTTAGCTAGGAGAGAGCTCCAATATGAGGCCAGTGTCGCAGGTAGAAGGTGTGAGGGAGAGGTCACTGTGTAGGGGGTTCACCTGACGCCCCCCTGGTGGCTTGGGATGGCCCTGTCATCCTGCTTTTAGCATTTCTCCTGGATGATAACCTAAAACGTGCCATCCAGTAGGCCTGAACGGATGTGAGAGCTGGACCAAAAAAAGGCTGAGCACCAAAAAATTGATGCTTTTGAACTGTAGTGCTGGAGAAGACTCTTGAGACTCCTTTGGACAGCAAAGAGATCAAACCAGTCAATCCTAAAGGAAATCAACCCTGAATATTCATTGGAAGGACTGATGCTGAAGCTGAAGCTCCAATTCTTTGGCCACTGATGCAAAGAACTGACTCACTGGAAAGACCCTGATGCTGGGGAAGATTGAAGGCAGGAGGAGAAGGGGGTGACAGAGGATAAGATGGTTGGATGGCATGACCAACTTAATGGATATGAGTTTCAGCAAGCTCTGGGAGATAGCAAAGGACAGGGAAGGTTGGAGTGCTGCAGTCCATGGGGTCACAGAGTCGGACACAACTTAGTGAGTGAACAGCATCACCAAGAGAGTATTAGGAAGATAGGAAAGACAGTGACTATCGGTGCACTCCTCGACTGGATGAAGATTCTCTACCCCAGGGGTCCCCAACCTCCAGGGTCTAATGCCTGATGATCTGAGGTGGAGCTAATTTAGTAATAATAGAAATAAAGTGCACAATAAATGTACTGTGCTTGAATCATCCCCAAACCACCTACCCACCAGTCTGTGTAAAAACCGTCTTCCACGAAACTGGTGCCAAAAAGTTTGGGGACCGCTGCTGTACATCAGGTAGAGGGACTTTGAAAAGTTATAGCATGAGAAAAAAATGACTTAATCATTCTTTGCAAATATTGTAGTAAAGAACTGAATGGACTTTCCTGGTAGCTCAGCTGATAGAGAATCTGCCCGCAATGCGGGAGACCCTGGTTGGATTCCTGGGTTGGGAAGATCCCCTGGAGAAGGGATAGGCTACCCACTCCAGTATTCTTGAGCTTCCCTGGTGGCTCAGACAGTAAAGAATCCATCTGCAATGGATTGTCAGGAGGAAATCACGGTTGCGGATACCAGATTCCTTGTTCAGGAAATTTGGCCACGGTTGGGGTTCACCCTCTGCTGCTGGACCATGCGGACAGGGGATGTAAAACCATGGAGGTGTCTGTCCATGCGGACAGGGGATGTGAAACCATGGAGGACATGGGGTGACTGTTCTGAACCTGGTTTGGCCTACAGACTTCTCTGAGAATCCCAGGAGAGCTATGGACACTCTTGCAAAAACAAAGGAACTGGAAGTGGACACACACAAGCACTTTTGTATTCACTTTTCTGGCTGCCATAGACTCCACATTTGAACCCGGATGATGGAAAATGCGTGCCATCTCCACACACGTTCCACAAAGGAATTGCCTCCTTTTTTTTTCTTCTTTTTTTTTGGCTGTGCCATACTCATGGTTGGCTTTCCCAGTGGCTCAGTGATTAAGAATCACTTAATCTCCTGCAATGCAGGAGACTTGGGTTCCATCCCTGGGTCAGGAAGATCCCCTGGAATGGCAACCCACTCCAGTGTTCTTGCCTGATGAATCCCTTGGACAGAGGAATCTGGCAGGCTGTAGTCCATAGGGTTGAAAGCATTGGAAATGACTGAAGTGGCTTAGCACACATGCATGCGCACGCGACATGTGGGATCTGAGTTCCCTGGCCGCGGATTGAACCTGAGCCCCTTGCAGCAGAAGCATAGGGTCTTCAGCACTGGACCACCAGGGAAGTCCCACCTACTTCCTCTTAGTCTCCTGGGAGATCCAGATGGGCAGGACATGAACTTGGCCATGTCAGCAGGTGCCCCAGTCACTCCCAATTCCTTCACCTTTTCTCTACCTTCTCAATCAAGCACCAGGGAGGAATTTCATTGTGGAATTTGGGGAGCCAAGCTTAAAAGAGGCATTTTGGGGGATCAGTTCCCAGGTGTGTGATTGAGATTATTGGGTGAAAGAGAAGCAGCCCGTGGGGTGGAAGTCTGAGCATGCATCACTGTCTGGGGTCTAGCATCCATCAACGCCTGTCTGATCTCAACCAGGACCAGGCTTTCGGTTTCTTAAAGCTGCTCTGCCAGGGGTTGCCAGGCAGGACTCTGGGAAGAGCTGTCTCTTTATTCTCGGCCACTGAACCCACAGCATCTCTGTCCTTAGAGCTCTGCTGTCTGCTCAGTCGTGTCCGACTCTTCGCGACCCCATGGACTGTAGCCCACCAGGCTCCTCTGTCCATGGGATCCTCTAGGCAGGAATACTGGGGTGAGTTGCCGTGCCCTCCTGCAGGGCATCTTCCCACCCTGCGTCTCCTGCACTGTCAGATGGATTCTTTACCCACCAAGCCATTTGGAAAGCCCAGAGTGAACTGATGGCAAAGGCTCCTTCAGGGCACTCCTGTTCCCACTCCTGAGTCCAGGTGGAGGGAACAGCAGCTGCACGTGGCTTATGGCCGCGTGGCTGCAGAGGGACCAGCTGCACGGGCTCTGCTCTTGGAAGAGGAGGATGTGAGGCGAAAAAGGACGCAGGCCACCCAGCGAGGCCGGGCAGCGGATCTGCCCGTCCTGCCCAAAGCTGTCAGAGTGCCTGGTTCTCTTTCTAAATGCTGTGAATGTGAAAGGGCTCTGGCAAGGGGTAGAGGAAACCATTTTCGGAACTCTCAAACATTCTAAACTCTCATCCAAATGGCATCTGTGTAGACACTGGGATAAATGGCTTTGGAAACCAAATTTCAAGTTCCAAGGGCATAATTGTCCACATCTGTGTGAATTTCAGCCCTTCGCTGTGCCAGAGAAGAGCCACCGAGAGTCCAGCACATGACGAGGTGGGCACCTGCACTCCAGCCTTTCCAGCAGCTCTGCTCACACCCACCTCTTCAATTCACACCCCATCCTCGGCTCACAAACATGGCTCCATCACAGTGAGCTGGTGAGTAAAATCGCAACAGAACAGACCCTAATGCTTGCTCACGCTTTTCAATAAAGTTTTCTTTCTAAGGGAAAGTAGACAAGAAAAGAACACAGATGATTTCAACTTTTCCACCATGGGCTCGTGTATCTGCAGCTAAAGGAAAAGCAGTTCACACGAGCACACACGAACACACACACATACACATCTAGGACAGGCTCACTGACTCATCTGGGACAGAAAAGGGCATTTTCCTGCTCTGTTCCTCCAACATCCAGCGTGGAGACTCAGCAGGACGAAAATCACCTCAATGGACTGAGAGACTTGGAGCAGGATTAGAAAGTGAGACGGTGCTTGACTAGGAACAGGGAAGAAATAGGAGAAAAATGGGGCCAAAGGGACTCGGGACGTGAGACAGGATTACAGAGATCTCCTGGGGGCAAGGATTAGGCGGTCTGGTGGAGAGTGAAGGCTGTCTTAGGTTGGCAGGAGAATGCCGGCTTGAATGGAACCTGGGCTTTCCCTCCCCGACATGGGAGGTTTTATGAAAGGGGCTCTGGAGAAGGGGCGCGGGAAATAAACATCGAGGTGGCTGGCAAGTGGGGACAGATAATTCAGTTGGTGGTCAAAGAGAGACCAGCTCAACGAACGCAGGAGTGGGGTTTGCTATCGCCCTTCCATAGACTTGGGGTTTTTAAGTAAGAAGTAGTGGGTTCATGATTCATTCAACAAACATTAAATAAGTACCTTGATGTCCCAGGGACTATGCTAGACATTGTATACCGTGGAAAATAAAAAAGGATTAGTGGACGAAATGGCGAAGATGATGAAAAGTTACAAACTTCCAGTTATAAAGTGAAAAAGTTTTGGGAATGTGACCTATAGCATGGTCACAACAGTTACCCATTCTGTGTTGTATGTACTAAGGTGGTGGGTCTTAAATGCTTGCATTGCAAGAAAATTAGTAATTCCACGGTGACAGATGGTAACCAGACTTATTGTGGTGATTGTTTTGTAATAGGTACGAATATCAAATCATTATGTGGACACCCGGAAGTAAATAGATTATGTTGTTGTTGTTCAGTTGCTCAGTCATGCCTAAGTCTTTGCGACCCCATGGACTGCAGCACACCAGGCTTCCTTATCCTCCTCTGTCTCCCAGAGTTTGCTCAAACTCATGTCCATTGAGTCAGCGATGCTATCCAACCATCTTGTCCTCTGTTGCTCCCTTCTCCTCCTGCCCTTGATCTTTCCCAGCATCTCTTCTCCAATGAGTCAGCTCTTTGCAACAGCTTCAGCTTCAGCATCATTCCTTTCAATGAATATTAAGGATTGATTTCCTTTAGGATCGACTGGTTTGATCTTCTTGCTGTCCAAGGGACTCTCAAGAGTCTTCTCTAGCACTACAATTCGAAAGCATCAATTCTTTGGCATTCAGCCTTCCTTATGGTCCAATTCTCACATCCATACATGACTACTGAAAAAAACCATAGCCTTGACTATACAGACTTTTGTCAGCAAAGTGATGTCTCTGCTTTTCAGTACACTGACTAGGTTATAGGTCAATTATATCTCAGTTTTAAAAATTCAGAAAAATACATTTGAATTCAACCCCCGCCCCCAGAAAAGTCTGTCCCCTCCTTTGAAAGCACATCTAGTCCCTTGTCATCCCCAAAGTCCCGATATACCAGGACCAGTGGATTCTGAGCCTTCTTCTGGCAGGGTATCCTCACTGGGCTGGGTGAGTCTAGCGGAGATGACCCCTGAGGTCATCCCCGGGTGGGGTCAACTGTAGAGATGTCCATAGCTTGACTGATGGGATCCAAAAACTGTTGCTTCGTGATTCTCATTCCTCAGTGATTGACAGCATTTCTTTAAATCCCACGGTCCTGTCTGTGATCATTTATTTTTTTCATTCTCGGAAAGCTGTGATCTTTTTTGGTCCCCGCAGCATGCCGTAGCACAGAGAGAATTTTGCAGGCACCTCTGCTGTCAATACACCAGACAGGACCAATTCTCTCTCAGGGTCTTGAAACTTTTTTCAATTTTACTAGAAAAGCGGGGAAAGGATTTCTCTTCTGAGAGCTCATGAACCTTTTTTTTTTTAAATTCAGCTTTTGTTGAGGTATAATTGACATATAAAATTAGATATTTACCATATACATTGTGGTGAATTAATATATGTATACTTTGTGAAGTGATTTTTCTCATTAATTAACACAGTCATCACCTCACATATTTATCTTTTTTTTCCCTGATGAGAACATTTCAGTTCTCCTTGCTTCTTCTTCTTGTTTAGTTGCTCAGTCGTGTCTAACTCTCTGTGACCCTATGGACTGTAGCCCACCAGGCTCCTCTGTCCATGGGACTCTCCAGGCAAGAATACTGGAGTGGGGTGCCATTTCCTTCTCCAGGGGATCTTCCTGATGCGGGGATTGAACCCATGTCTCCTGCACTGGCAGGTCGATTCTTTACCACTGAATCACATGGGAAGCCTCTCCTGGCTTGGCTCGCGTCAGTCATACAGTTTGGTGCCATCTTCTACAGTCAGTGTGTTTTACATGAGACCCTCAGGCTGGGTTTGTCTTATTCCAGCCTTGAATGTGTGTTTCATTCTACTCACAATGAAGCCCAGCACACGTTAGGAGTGACCCACCAGTTGAATAGGAACTTCCTTTTGAGTCTCTGCTGCCGGACTCATATGACTGACCTCTCTACACACCTGCCCCAGACTGTTCTCAGTTGAGATCAGAAAGCTCCACCTGGATGGCTCATCAAGGGGGCCTTGAGGGGCGTGGCCATCCGCTGGTTGCCCTGGTAACCCCAGAGCAGACCAGGTGTCCATCCCCCTCTGAGGGGCGACCTCCCCCAGTCCCCGCCCGCCCTGCCCCGGGGCGGAGGCGCCGCCCTGTCCTGCCTGCGCTCCACGCGTGCAGCGCGGGTGTCTGTTGTCCCGGACCCTGCTTCAGACGGGTAAGCTCCCCCTTCCATGGACCGCTGATGTCTCTGTCACTGACCCCGGCTCTTCTTCGGTCTTAAAGCTAGGCTTCTGTGTGCAGTCCAACAAATGGCGGAGCCCCCAGGGGACTGAGGAAATGCCCACGAGCACCAAAATGTTGGGAAATTAGGACGGACGCTGGCAGATTACCGGCGTGACCCCTCTGTGGTCATCCACTGACGCGGGTCTTGAAAGCCAGGGCTGAGGGGGGACCCCAGGGTGCCACCCGCTGGTACTGGGGTCCTGTGGCGGCTGTCCGTGAGGGCTGGCCCTGCCCAGAGTACAGAGGACCCCTAGACACCCCCAGGCTGGCGTGGAGATTGTGGGCGCCATGAGAGTGAGGAAAGCGAAATTAGACAGTAAGGCAGAGGACGCACCTCTGCGCTGGCCATGCCTTTTTTTTTTAATTTTTAAAAACATTTCTTTTAAAACTTTGTTTACTTATGGCTGCGCTGGGTCTCCCTTTGCTGCCCGGGCTCCCTCTAGTTGAGACAAGTGGGGGCTGCCCTCTAGACGTGGTGCCCGGGCTTTTCACGGCCCTGGCTTCTCTCGGCAGAACAGGGGCTCTAGGGCATGGGGGCGTCTGTATTTGTGGCTCCCAGACTCTGGAAATCCAGCTGTATAGTTCTGGTGCACCGGCTTACTTGCTCTGCAGCCTGTGGGATCTTCCCAGATGAGGGATCAAGCCTGTGTCTCCTGATGGTGGCAGGCAGATTTTTATCCACTGAGCCACCTGGGAAATCCCATTGCTTTTTTTCTTACTTGCTGTGCCAAGTCTTAGTTGCAACATGCAGAATCTAGTTCCCTGACCAGGGATTGAACCTGGGCCCCCCTGCACTGGGAGTGAGGAGTCTTTGCCAGTGGACCACCAGGGAAATCCCTTGCCATTGCTTTTTATTTTAAGAACGGTCACAGGTGCTGAGCAAAGGTTAACTTAAATGTGGATTCCTGTTTCTCTGAAAGTGAGGCATATGTATTAATGATGCTGGGAAAGATTGAGGGCAGGAGGAGAAGGGGGTGACAGAGATGTTTGGATGGTATTACCAACTCAATGAACATGAGTTTGCGCAAACTCCAGGAGATGGTGAAGGACAGGGAAGCCTGGTGTGCTGCAGTTCATGGGGTCACAAAGAATCGGACACGATTTAGCGACTGAACCACAACAAATGTTTTAATATACATTGGATGATATGTATTGTTATTACTGTTATTTGTTTAAACTGAACTGGCTATTTAGAAAGTAAAAATAGTACCTGAAAATGGCCAAAATAGCAATCTTTTGACATTTTGAAACTTGTTTTTGCATATGCCCTTAGAGGAAGCTGGCTTTCTGGAAGGAATGGGTGTTTCTCTTCATGTGCCTTTGAGATGTAAATGATCTACCTATGCTCTAGCTAACTTTAATTCCTGAGAGTGTAGAAGAAGAAAGAAGAAAAAAGAAAATAAAAAAGGCCTCTTAAAACTCTAGCCGGAAAACTGTGAGATGTCTTTGTCTATAAAGATATATGCATGTCTATGTGTGTAATTATGAGGTATCTCTGCCTCCAAGTGGCATTGCCAAGATTGCTTTGTGTCTGAGCTCTGTTTATTTGCTTGACAGAAATTGCATGCTTACATGAATTCTCAGAAATAGAGTGAATTTCAGAATCATGTGATCGGAGAAATACTCAGTACTGAATTGATATCTGGTATTCTACTTAAGCTTGTTGGTTTGATTAATATAGACATATCTTTTTCTAGTCATCAGTGTTAACACTTTTGTTCAAATGAAGATTTCCCTCTTCAAATTATTTCTTTCTCCTGGCTGGACTCTGATGCAACTACTTCTGAGCAATATTTGGAGAAGGACCAGATATCACAGGAGCAAAGAGGAAGAGGAGGGTTGAGGGTAGAAGTCCCAGGAATGGTTTCTTCTGGAAGCGGTCAAAGGAGGAATAGTCAGGAAAATAAGAGGGAAACCAGAGAGGTTTTCCAGAAATGAACAGGGCCAGGAGTCACCAGGGTCAAATTCCTTAGTGAGGTCAAGCAGGCAAAGGTCTGGGAGGGGCTGTTGAACTTGGCACCTAGGAAATTTTCAAGATCAGTAAATAAGGAAAAGGGAGGTCAACCAATGGAAGCTTCTCTTCCAAGAAGCTGGACTTTGATGGGAATGAGAAAAAGCAGAATTAAAACAAAACAACCTTTCAAGGTGAGTAGACTTGAGTATGCTAAGTCATTTCACTCGTGTCCGACTCTGTGTGACCCCATAGACGGCAGCCCACCAGGCTCTCCCGTCCCTGGGATTCTCCAGGCAAGAACACTGGAGTGGGTTGCCATTTCCTTCTCCAATGCATGAAAGTGAAAAGTGAAAGTGAAGTCCCTTAGTCGTGTCTGACTCCTAGCGACCCCATGGACTACAGCCTATCAGGCTCCTCTGTCCATGGGATTTTTCAGGCAAGAGTACTGGAGTGAGTTGCCGTTGCCTTCTCCAAGACTTGAGTATAGAAATATATATAAGCCCTGCCCCAGTTCATCTGAGATGGGTTAAAAAAGTGGGGTGCTTTTAGAAATTAAAAGTGGCAGATGGTGGGGAGGGATAAAATAGGATTGGGATTAAAATATACACACTGCTTCCTTGGTGGCTCAGACAGTAAAGAATCTGCCTGCAATGTGGGTTCGATCCATGGGCTGGGAAGATCCCCTGGAGAAGGGAATGGCAACCCACTCTTGCCTGGAATATCCCGTACACAGAGGAGCCTGGTGGGCTACAATGCATGGGGTTGCAAAGAGTCAGACATGACTTAGTGACTTTCATTTTGATTTTAGAAATTAAAAATGGCAGATGGTGGGGAGGGATAAAATAGGAGTTTGGGATTAAAATGTATGTATTACTATGTATTGAAGAGATAATCAACAAGGACCAACTGTATAGTACAGGGAAAACTCTACTCAATATCTTATAATATCCTATAATGAAAAGAATCTGAGAGTGTGTGTGTGTGTGTATATATATATATGAGAAGTGGGAATACATGTGTGTGTATATCTATCTGAATCACCTTGTTGTACACCTGAAACTAATACAATATTGTCAATAAACTACACTCCAACACAACATTTTAGAAAACAGCTTATAAATTCAAAGCACTGACGACGCCCTCATTATCCTTCTAGGACCTTCACTGTGGAAGGTTCTGCCTCGTGGTCACGACACCATTTATACTCTCAAAGATCATCCCCCATTAATTGCACTATGCCAGTGGCATCCAGTGGCTGCTGGCAGAGGTGACTCTCGCCTTTCCTAGAAATTAAGCCCACAGAGATTATCTTCCCATTGCACACACATTTTCCTCTTTTGAATTCACCATAAATGTAATTGCTTTGGCATCTCTCTCATGCCCTGGGACCTACTAGAACCACTCCCTTCGGAAGCCTAGCTTACGTTACACAAGGAATTGAAGAGCCCACCGCACAAAGACCACCATAGAGCTTTCAGATTTAATGTATGTGCTCTGCTTCGAATAGTCTATTTCTAAAACTGTGTCTTGCCACTTGAAGTGAGGGACTGTGACTATTGTTTGTGAAATAAACCTAGTGTCAGAATTTTCAGATGAAGGGTTAGTTGCCGAAAATGATTCAATTTGCACAAATAGATGAGGAAAATTTGTGTAAATAAGTCGCTTCTAATTAAGCAACTTTCTCGGATAGAAGGAAAAGAAATGAGAATACCTATACTTCATACTGGGCTTCCCTGGTGGCTGAGTGGTAATGAATCTGCCTGCCAATGCAGGAGCCACGGGTTTCATCCCTGATTTGGATCCAAGATCCCTTGGAGAAGCAAATGGCAGCCCACTCCCATGTTCTTGCCTGGAAAATCCCATGGACAGAGGAGCCTGGTGGACTGCAGTCCATGGGATAGCAAAGAGTCATATAGGACTGAAACAACTTAGCACGCACCAGTGTTCTTGCCTGGAAAATCCCATGGACAGAGGAGCCTGGCGGGGTACAGTCCATGGGATCACAAAGAGTTGGACACAACTTCACAACTAAACAATAATACTCCTTCCTGAATTGGGAGCTTTCACAGCTGTCATTTCACTTCTTCATCTGCACCATTGCCGTGCACTGCGTGTGCTTCCAGTTGCTCCTGAGACTCTGGGAAACTACATGGTTTGTCCAAGATGCACCAGGTAGATGGCAAGCAGGATTGGTACCCCCATCTCTGATCCCTAGAGCCTTGCTCTACACCACGAGATGGGGATGGAGAGAATTAATTCACCAGAACAGTGCAGTTTGGGATGGTACGTTGGTGGTAAATGCTTTACTGAGCCCAAGGGATGCATGGAGATGAGAGATGGTTGTGAACCCTTGGGTTTAGAAGAGAGCTCTATCCTGGGTGGGGTTGGAGTCTGACCAAGGTAGAGAGGCTGAAGCAGGGTCAGCAATAAGACCCCTGTAACGATTGGTTGGTTAAAGTGCTGGCAGCCCAGGGATGGACAAGTGACCATTAAATCATCTAGGCCCAGGGCTGAAGGGGACAACTGTTGGCCCGCGATGCCTGGACTCTGGGCATGGGTTGGGGGGCTTCAGGAATCAGACGAGTCACAGATTATGAGGAGGAAGCATTTCCTCACCTCTGCACGAGACTAGATTTTGAACCTAGATTCTTAAAATATAACATTTTCCAAAAAGAAAACTTAGAAAGCTGCAGAACTGTGGTGACTTTATCCTGACCTACACTGTCAATGAGGAAATACCTCCTTTTGTGTCCAGTGAAGCTGGGTGTATCCTTTGTAAAGCAGAGAAGATGGAACAATTTTGATCTTTCGAATAGGCAGAATATAACTTAGAACTCTTAGTAACTGATTTTATTTTTTTTTGTAGTTTGGATTTTTTTTTTAGGTTTCGGTATTGTCATTTCACAAAGTCAAGGAAGGAATGAGGTCAGTCCACATCTTCTTGGATGTATTGTTGGTAAGCGAGTGACCTGCTGGCTTTGTAGAGCAAGGGTTTCTGAGAGCTCAGGTGACAATTATTTGCATTTTGATGTGAGTTATACACACAGGTGTGATTAAACAAAAGCACAGTCCATGTATGCCAGAAATGTGAAGGCAGACTTTTTGTTAAAGTCTAAAGAATAGCTTAGGAGATGAAAGGACTCACGTGTGCCCTGGTTTTCTCCCTGCAACATACAAAACTCAGATGAGTAAATTAAAGCTGAACAGAAAGATGGGAAATGAGACTTGAAGGAAAATTTTTTTGGAGAGTTCAAGACTTTCTACAGGAAAACTCAGGCTTCCCAGGTGGCTCAATGATAAAGAATCTGCCTACAAATGCAAGAGCCACAGGCCAATCACTGGGTCAGGAAGATCCCCTGGAAAAGGAAGTGGCAACCTACTCCAGTATTCTTGCCTGGAGAATCCCGTGGACACAGGAGCCTGTCAGGCTACAGTCCATGGGGTCACAAAGAATCAGATACAGCAACTAAGCAACAAGGAGTCGCTTAGGAGAGGAACAGATTCTCTTGTGCCCCAGTTTTCTCCCTGCAATGTACAAAACCAGGAGAGTAAATTAAAGCTGCATAGGAGGAGGGGAAATGAGACCTGAAGGAAAATTTTACAGGGAGAGTTCAAGACTATCTACAGGAAAACTTGCCTAAAGAAGATCTGAAAGTCAGCAGGGAGTAAGAGTGTTCTGCGGGGAGAAGGAGTTTGCAGGAAGGCCACTTCCCACGCTGCCAGCCCCGCCCTCTGTGCTTGTGTTGAGGGGCTTCCGAGCAGAGATGCTGCACTGAAGGCAGTACCTTCTGGACAAGGTGGTTTGTGTGCCCTGAGGCATCGTGGCCCCGTGTCACCTGAGACTGGGAGGAAACTGCAGACTGGTTATCACCACGCCTGCGGCACCGCCACTCGGGACGCACGCAGGGCCCTCTCCCCAGACCTAGCCCCGTTGCATGCCTCATCTTTTAACTAATCCCTTGACATTTCACATCCCTGTTGTTTCCCCTGGAGGGATGTTCTGCTAATAAAAACACTCCCGTCAAGGCCGCTTTCATCTGCGAACTGCCAGTAAATCTCAGATTTGCTTCAACTCTGTTGTAATCTTGAAAGTCCACTTTCAACATTATTCTTGAGAATCCAGGTCACTGTCGGCAGTGAAAATAAAACAAGTTTTTAGTGCTTGAGAAATGACTCACGGAGCATGGTGTCTAGATAAAACAATTCTTCCTTTGAATTCAGTTCAGATCGTGGAAATGTGGACAGGTTTAAAAGCTTGTTTAATAAAGGGATGCTAGGCTTTTGTGTAATCTTCAGTACCATTAGTTAATGGAAATCTGCAATCAAGAATCATAAGGTTGATTCTGAGAAGTCCATGTCCTGCTGAATTGGACAGGGTTAAAGCAAAGTCCTTGATATGTATGGCCATCTGTAGGCTATTGAGGTTCTCCAGGGAGGTAGGTTCTTTTGAACTCATTCTTGAGTTTAACAGTCATCCTTCCAAGGAAGGTCGGCAAATTGTCTTTATTTTCAAGTAAGATAATTCAAGGTCTGAGCTTTCTACTGTAAATTTCATCACTGTTAAACACACCATAGTAAAAGAGGTGACTTGGAGAACCACCGTATGATCCAGCAATCCTACTACTGGGCATATACCCAGAGAACTCCATAACTCAAGAAGACACATGTAGACCAGTGTTCATTGCAGCACTGTTTACAATAGCCAGGGCATGGAAGTAATCTGTCCATCAACAGAGGAATGGATAAAGAGGATGTACTATATAAATACAATGGAATCTTATTCAGCCATAAAAAGAAATGAAATTGTGCCATTTGCAGAGACAGGGATGAACCTGGAAACTGTCATACAGAGTGAAGTAATCAGAAAAAAACAAATATTGCTTATTGACACAGACATGTGGAATCTAGAAAAAGGTATGTGTGCGTGCTAAGTTGCTTCAGTCGTATCCGACTCTTTGTGACCCTATGGACTGTAGCCTGTCAGGCTCCTCTGTCCATGGGATTCTCCAGGCAAGAGTACTGGAGTGGGTTGCCATGCCATCCTCCAGGGGATCTTCTCGACCCAGGGATTGAATCTGTGTCTCTTAGGTTTCCTGCATTGGCAGGCAGGTTCTTTATCACTAGCCCCACCTAGGAAGCCCAGAAAAATGGTACAGATGGTCTTATTTGCAAAGAAGAAATAGACACACAGGCATAGAGAATAAACATATGGAAACCAAGGGGGGAAGGAGGGAGTTGGGGCGAATTGAAGGGTTGGGATTGACACACATACACTATTGACCCTATGTATAAAATGGATAATTAACGAGAACCTACTGTATAGCACAGGAAACTCCTCCTCCTCCTCACCTCCTGACACAAAGCCAAACAGATGAGGAGCAGAAATAGTGAACTTTGGAGTTCTAGCCTTAAAATTCTGTCTCACACTGACCAGTATTCCACCTCTGTGTCCTGTATCAAGAGAAATTCATGCAAAACTAGTAGGGAAAACTGATTAATATTTCCTAGGAAAAAAGCAAATGTTTTCCTTTTAAACCAGTGATACCAGAAATCCCACACTGGGCCACCATCTCATGCAACAATCAATGCAATAATCTCAGAATGCTTGAATGTTCCAGTCGGCTTTCTGAACAATAACCTCACACTTTTTCCTAATTTGATGATTTTGGATAGTCTTCCTCTTCACAATTTTCTTAACTGTGTGTGTATTGTAAGTAGCTTCAGTTGTGTCCTACTCTTTGCGACCCCATGGACTGCAGCCCACCAGGCTCCTCTGTCCATAGGATTCTCCAGGCAAAAATACTGGAGTGGGTTGCTACGCCCTCCTCTAGGGGATCTTCCTGACCCAGGGGTCACAGCTGAGCCTCTTATCTCCAGCATTGGCAGGTAGGTGGGTTCTTTATTACTAGCACCACCCGTGAAGCCCAACTGAGAATGTAGTTAATCACAACAGACTCAATGGAGAGAGAGTTCCCAGAATGAGCTAATCTGAGTTTGATGAGATTATGATTGAAATGATGGGTGTCAAAAGCTGACTATTATCCTTTCTCTGGAAGAGAGTGAAACTTTATTTCTCCCTGGACATAGAGCAGAACAGAACAACAAAACTGTGTAGAACAAAACGAAAGAGGTCTTAGAGACAGCCTGCAGAAGTCTGGTTCCAGTCTAGTGAGTCTGGGTCCATGTACAACTTAAACAGCTGGTCCAGGCAAGTTCACATGGAAGTTCAGCAGACCCGCCTAGTTGCAGGTGGCTTTGAGAGATCAAGGGCTAGCTTCTGTGTCTTGCAGGAGCCTGCAGTATTCCCTCAAGCCAGTGACCCTGGGGAGAAGCTATGCATTCAGCATCTCCAACTCCAACATCTGGCATAGTTTTTGGTGTTTAATGAATTCACCAGCTGGGGCTACGATAGCAGAATACCACACACTGGGCAGTTTAAGGGAGTCCCAGGTGACTCAGACGGTAAAGAAGCTGCCTGCAGTGCAGGAGACCCGGGTTCGACCCCTGGGTCATGAAGATGCCCTGGGGAAGGGAAAGGCTACCCACTTCAGTATTCTTGCCTGGAGAATTCCAAGGACAGAGGAGGCTGGGGGCTACAGTCCAGGGGGTCGCAAAAAAGTCGGGCACATCTGAGCATGCGCTAAAGTCCTGACTCCTCTCGTTGCTGGAATTAGGTCACAGGTGAAGCTCCAGCGATGACTTTTTGAGCCACAGGTGGACCTCCAGCTGAATGGGACACTTGTTTTCTATTTTTGAGCCCGGTCTTAATCTTATCATACAAGGCTGTTAATATCATTTTATGTAAGTGATACTAAACTCTTTTTGGAATCTGATGAAAGCCATGGGCTCTCCAGAAAAATGTATACATACATAAAGTATTCTCTTTGTATCTCTGTTGGCCCATAAAGACTGTTTCACATGTTTATTACATACAACGCCCCCCCAACCCCAACACATAGACACATGGAAACTTAGACTTTGCTCTCTGGAATTCAGGATCTGAAAATTTCCCTGTACCCATGGGCACTGGTAGTCAAGAAAATGACTATGAGACCACTTTCTTCACTGCCTTGTGTATGACTTAGGTCCTGCATTGCCTCTGCCATCCATTTGTTATGCAAACAGGGTTTCCACTGCAGTAAATAACAGCCAGCATTTCACTAAGAACATGCCTTTGGCCCTAGGCAAGGTGCTTTTTGTGGATTATTTCATTTTATCATCAAAACTTCTCTATGAAGGAGGTATGGTTGCATTTTTATTTTGCAGTGAGGAAACCAAGCTGTATTAGTTTCCTGCAGCTGCTGTAACAAATTACCACAATCTTGGTAGCTTAAAGCACTGAAATGTGGTCTCAGAGTTTTGGAGGCTAGAAGCTCAAAATCAAGCTGTCAGCTGGGTTGTGCTCCCTCCAAAGGCTTGAGGGGAAATACCATTCCTTGCTTCTCCCAGCTTCTGGTAGATCCCAGCATTCCTTAGTGTGTGCCTGCTCATCCCATCTCTGCCTCTGTCTTCACACGGACTTCCCCTCTCTTCTCTTCCCTTTCCCATTCTTCTATGTGTCTCCTCTAAGGACACTTGCCACTGGATTTAGGCTCCACTCAGACAGACACCCATGAAATTAAAAGATGCTTACTCCTTGGAAGAAAAGTTATGACCAACCTAGATAGCATNACAGGGAGGCCTGGCATGCTGTGATTCATGGGGTCACAAAGAGTCGGACATGACTGAGTGACTGAACTGAACTGAACTGAACAGATAGTCTAGTGGAGAAGGAAATGGCAACCTACTCCAGGATTCTTGCCTGGAGAATCCCATGGGCAAAGGGGCCTGAGAGGGTACAGTCCATGGTGTTGTAAGAGTCTGACAAGACTTAGTGACTAAACCAACCAACCAACAGATAGTCTAGAATGATCTCATGTTGAGATCCTTAAATTAATTCCATCCACAAAGACCCTTTCCCCAAATACTATCATGTTCGCAGGCTCAGGAATTAGAATCTGGACATATCTTTCTGCTGGCCAGCATTTACCCTGTTAAACAAGGCAAAGCTAGGTTACAGTAAGTCTGTGGTGGACTTGGGACTCCAACTTGGATTTGAGGGCCCTGAGAAGCTATGAAAGCCCCACTCTTGCTAGTTGTAGACTTCCGCACCTCCCCTTGGCTTACTCTAGTTCAAGGGACAGTTGCACCACACACTGATGGCCATTTAGCAGTTCCCCTTTAGGGTTTACACACAAAATAATTGATAGCAAAGACTTGAACAGGTATTTGTACACCCATGTTCATAGCAACATTATTTGAATAGCCAAAATGTGGAAACAACACAAAGTTGTATTAATGGATGAATGGATAAACAAAATGTGATATATATGTACAATGTACAAATGTGAGATATATACACACACACACACAATTATCTTGCCTTAAAAAGATGAAATTCTGATACATGCCTCAACATCAGTGAATCTTGAAGACATTATACTAAGTGAAAAAAGCCAGTCTCTGAAAGGACAGACACTGTAGGGTTCTTTTGAACTTCTTCTGAATTACATGGAACAGTCACATCCATAGAAACAAGGAGCAAAATAGAAGTTACCAGGGGCTGGGGAGACAGGAATGTGGAGTTGTTTAACGGGGACAGAGTTTCAGTTTGGGATGATGGAAAAGTTCTGGAGATGGCGGTGATAATCACACAACAGTGTGAATGTATTTAATGCCACTGACCTGTTTATTTAAAAATACCTATAAAGGTAAATTTTATATGCATATTTCACAGTAATAAAAAAGGACAGCGCTTACTTGATGGTGATCGGGGAATTTGCTTTGGCTGTTTGTAAAGCCATGAAAGAAAAGAAGCCAAGTGCAAAGGGTCTGGACGTAACGGCAGGTCATGTGAGGCAGCGCGGCGTTCCTTTGCTTTGGGGTGGATATTGGAAGAGATTTGTGCTTAGTAGGAAGTCTGAATGAATACACTTTTCTCAGTGTATTTAGAGCTCACTCTGTCATGCACTGACAGCATATTTCACCTCCACTTTGTTGTTCAGTTGCTAAGTCACGTCCAATTCTTTGTGACCGCATGGACTGCAGCATGGCAAGTTTCTCTGTCCTTCACCATCTCCTGGAGCTTGCTCAAACTCATGTCCGTTGAGCTGGTGATGCCATCCAACCGTCTCATCCTCTGATGCTTCTTCCTCCTTCTGCCCTCAATCTGTCCCAGCATCAGGATCTTTTCCAGTGAGTTGGCTCTTCGAATCAGGGGGTGACAGTATTGGAACTTCAGCATCAGCCCTTCCAATGAATATTCAGGACTGATTTCCTCTAAGACTGACTGATTTGACCTCCTTGCAGTCCAAAGGATTCTCAAGAGTCTTCTCTAGCACCACAATTTGAAAGCATTAATTCTTTGGTGCTCAGCCTTCTTCACAGTCCAACTCTCAAATCCATACATGACTACTGGAAAAACCATAGCTTTGACTATATGGACCTTTGTCGGCAAAGTGATATCTCTGCTTTTTAATACACAATCTAGGTTTGCTATAGCTTTTCTTCCAAAGAGCAAGTGAGTTTTAATTTCATGGCTGCAGTCACTGTCTGCAGTGACTGTACCTCCACTTACTCATAAGAAAAAAGTTACAAGGAGATACAGCATGATCTCTTCTTGTGTGATGGCACATAATTGTTTCAGGAGAAAGCTGTCTGGAAATCCCCCCAAAGGGCCAGGATTCCTTCTGGTTGCAAGGAGAAAACTAAAAACTAAAAATTTTTATCTTCCTCTCTCTAATCCTACTTTATCTGAGACTAACTCTCTTCCAATCCATACTATCATCTTTAGAGACTAACCAAGATTGTTTTCTTAATGACTAGCTCAAGTAGTCATGGCCAAGCTTTCTAGCTCTAGTGCTTGGGTTTTGTAACCAAGCAGGACAACTCAGGGGGGTTCCTAAAACCAGAGAAAACATACTAGTAAGCTATAAGGGGTGGGGGGCTTCCTTGGTGGCTCAGATGGTAAAGAATCCACCTGCAATACCGGAGACCCAGGTTCAATCCCTGGGTCAGGAAGATCCCCTGGAGGAGGAAATGACAACCCACTCCGGCATTCTTCCCTGGGAAATCCCATGGACAGAGGAGCCTGGTGGGCTACAGTCTATGGGGTCATATGACTGAGCAACTAACACACACACACAGGCTAGAAGAGGCAAAGTCTGCTTCTAAATTTGTAAGTGGTTTTATAATTCATTTGCAGAGAAAGAAGAAATAAAGGAGTCCTTAAACAGTGGAAGACTCTTGCCTTTTTCTGCTCAACGTAACCCAGGTGTAGACTCAGTATGAACTTGAACTTCCCCCCACCATGTACCCATTCAGAATGTCAGGGTTGGGTCTGACACTGTCAAAAGAAACTGCTCTTTCCATATTCAGTTTTCTTTGTTTTATTTAGTTGGCATCTTCTATCCCAAACATTTGCTGACAATTAGATCTTTTAGGGGAGACAAAACTGATTACCTTCAGGAGAAAATATTCACTCAGTTCACTTTGGCATGAAAGAGAATTAAATGTAATTTTCCCTTTTAGATATGAGAATTAGATTTTTAAGTGCCAATAACTATAGCGCATGTGGAATAATTATCTTTGGGTTATTCTGCATTCCTTTGGCTTTGAGATGCCCAGACTGTTAGACTCCTGTTACTGTACCATAAACTTGGATGTGCAGATACTGTGGGTACCACCGCTACTGCCCGAGCAGACAGGCGGCTTCTGTTGCTCACTTTCCATAGGCCAGATCTTGAGATGAGAGCTTTACATGCATCATTACAGTTAATGCTCAACTCACTCTAGAACGTAGAGACTACTATTCTCATTTTACTACTGTGGAACCTGAGAGATTAAAGTAACTCACTGGATTCTAGCATATCCCATAAATGTTGGAGATGGAATTTGAACAGAGGTGCCTGGGAGTTCAGCAGGACTCAGGGCATGTTCTGAACTTTGAGAACAATGATTGTTTGCTATTATTCTCATATTTGTCATGACTTTGCACATGGAGCTTTTTGTGTGGCAGAGTGAGATCAGTCGGGTTTGCAGAATAGATGAATGGGTAAAGCTGAGGGGTATTTAGCACTTTGTTAATTCCCGTGTTTTCACTGGGAAGCTGCTGCATTGTGGGATTTTCTTGGCTCATTTGTATGCATTTAGGTAGCCTGTGAATCTAAGGGGGTGTGTTGGGTTTGTTATTTTGGGAGGTGCAGAGGCTTGTCCTTGGGAATACTGAGTAGCAACAATTCTGTCATGACCTTTGTGGTTTGGGGAGAAACAGTCTCATTTGAGGTTGTTCTGAACTGCGAGGAGGATTTCAAGAACTTTAGGATTTAGTCCGCGTGCTGCGGGTGAGCTGTTTATCCCTCAGAATGATAAAAACAGCTCACCCTCATTACGGACACTAGTCCTTAAGACACATGAGAGCAAACTCAGAACCCTAACTAACTGTCTCGTGTGCTCACAGTCCATCTGCTGTGATGGCTGCGGGGCTTGGCCCATTAATACTGCGGAGTGACGCCAGAGGCATGAAAGTGAATGCTTGACGGGTCCAATGACAGCTATGTACGGGCTCTTGGGGAGGCAGGGTGGCCAGCAGAAGTCCACAGTCACCCATACAGTGGATCAGCACAAAAAAGAATGTGTTGGTCTCTGTGAGGTCTCTTTCTGTTTTTTAAGTAAGTTCATGTGTATTGTTTCTTTTTAGATTCCACATATAAGGGAGGTCATATGGTATTTCTTCTTCTCTCTCTGACTTACTTCAAATGAACTTATGGCTGCCAGGAGCAACGTTTCTGGATCTTCAAAGAGGAGGGTTGGTTTAATCCATCTAGCCCTTTCCTTAGGCCGGCACCCTGCAAACCTTTTCCGAAGAACTAGGCTGATGGTAGGTGCTCAGGTGCGGGGAATCAACAGCCTCAGACTGAAGTACAGCATCTTCTTGAAGAATAACTTTCACTTAAGCAGCTGTTCTGTATTGTGCATTCTATTCTCTAACAGGCCATTTCGTATCGATGCTGTTTTTCATGGTGTTATTTTCCTCCCAGCCTTTAAACCTGATGCTGCGGGGAGATGTGCAGTGCTTTTCCATGGCTCTGGCTGCCGGGCTGAGTGCTGCCGGCTGCGCCCTGGACGAGCCCTGCCTCTGCATCACGAAACACGGGCAGTTACGTGCCTTCTGGGTCTCAGTGCTTTTTAGGTCTATCATCTTTGTCTCCTTTGTGTGTGTGTGTGCGTGTGTGTGTGCCATGCTCGGTCATGTTTGACTCTTTGTTACCCCAGGGACTGTAGCCTGCCAGGCTCCTCTGTCCATGGGATTTCCCAGGCAAGAATACTGGGGTGGATTGCCTTTCCCTTCTCCAAGGAATCTTCCTAACCTGAGGATGGAACCTGAGTCTCCTGCACTGCAGGCAGGTTCTTTACCGTCTGAGTCCCCCTCCTTTACTTCCTCTGAATAGGATTATTTTGACCCAGATTGCTACATGGTGATTTTGGTTGTGGAAGCTAGCATCTCCTGTAAACATGGTGATTTTTTCCCCCCCTCATTCTTTCTTTTGAAATCAGTGCGGTCTCTGTTGCTATCTAGTTAAATGGTGGATAACTAGACTCTATGTTTCATGTGTGTTTGGAGGATTAAACTATCTAGAGTAAGCATTTTGAAAACGTGAACTATTCTTTGAAGTTTACTAACCATAACATGGTTTTGAAAGATAATTGTATGTTACTGATAAGAAAGAAGGAAGTTCTCTAGACAACTAATGTAAGTGGTCCAACAGGTAGAAATGAGAGAGAGATTCTGGCAGATAAAAAGGTGACATTTACCGAGAAAGATCTTTGACTTAGCTCTTGAAAGCCTCAGTAAAGTTAAAAGATTAAAAAAAAAACAACAGAGTGATAATAGAGAAGAAAGCATTTAAATGAGAAATTAGTATCAAAATGAGAAATTAATGTCAAGGGTACTTAAGAAAACCCCATGTATTTGGAAATTAAATGTCCACTTTCAAATGATGGGTGTATCTAAGAAGCCATAACAAGGAAAATCAGAAAGTATAATTTTTTAATTATAACAGAATAAAAATGAAAAGAGAATTTATCAGAATTTGTTGCATGCAACTGAAGCTGCTCAGTGCGATTAAATGCAATGTGAAATCTTCAATAAGGTATGAAAACAAATAATGGACACTAGCATAAAATTTTGTGAAATTTGAACAAATAATGGACACTAGCAAAATCTGTACTTTAGTTAATAATACCATGGGGCTTCCCTGGTGCCTCAGATGGTACAGAATCCTGCAGTGAAGGAGACCCAGGTTTGATCCCTGTGTCTATCACATATTAATTTCCTGTTTTTTTTTTTTTTTAATCTTGCCTGGAAAATCCCTTGGATGGAGGAGCCTGGTAGACTCCAGTCCATGGGGTTGCTAAGAGTCGGACACGACTGAGCGACTTTCACTTTCACTTTTCACTTTCGTGCATTGGAGAAGGAAATGGCAACCCACTCCAGTGTTCTTGCCTGGAGAATCCCAGGGACGGGGGAGCCTGGTGGGCTGCCGTCGTCTATGGGGTCACACAGAGTCAGACACGACTGACGTGACTTAGCAGCAGCGGCAGCAGCATTTCTTTATATTCTCAAAACTGGACTAGAAGTTTCAAGCCTCAGGCAACACTTTTTTTCTGTCTCCTGGTTTATAGTCTATGGGAATTTGAAGGGAATTTGTGTCCTGCTGTTGTGTGAAAACTGTGTAAATCTTAATTATGTTAAGCTAGTTCATAGTGCTTTTCAGGTCAAGTATATCCTTATACTTTTCTGTATATTCATTCTATTAATTCTTAATAGTTTGATATTGAAACTGCAACTAAAAATCTTTATTTACTTAAAAATAATTGTAATATATAGTGGAAGTATATGTAACTTTGTTCTGTCTTCTCCAAATCTTCTGTAAGTGTGCTATCATACCTCCATAAATTAAAAAAAAATAAGGGGGAAAAATAAACAGTACTTGAGGGGAGGTGGGGGAGAGAAGGACTGGGAGGTTGGGATTAGCAGATGCAAACTGTTATATATAGGATGGATAACAACAAGATCCTACTGTACAGCACAGGGACCTATGTTTAATATCCTGTGACAAACCACAATGGAAAAGAATATATTAAAAAAGAATGTATGTATGTGTATAACTGAGTCACTTTGCTGTACAGCGGAGATTGGCACAGCATTGCAAATCAACTATACTTCAAAAATAAACCCTCCTCCCTAAAAAGATGCCATCTGCTCATATATTTATGGTGTCCTCTTTCATGCTGTTCTACACCAGTTCTCAGACAGAGCTAATAAATATCCTAAATATAAAACCTGAGTAAAATATTACATTATTGAGGCATTATGCCATTCAAACATGAGAGAGATGATGATGATTCCAATAGAATGATTTTAGCTCCAGGGTACAAATAAAATAAAATGCTGATGACTAGCTGTGACTACGCTGTCATCAACATGTAGCTATTTCCCTTTTGTTACTGTGTTCCCACAACCCTTCAAAGCCAGTGCATTAAGAAATCTTATTATGAAAATTTCTATCTACTAATTATGGATGTTTGTAAACTGTCAGCATCTTGCCATACTTGTTCATCTTCCCAACCTCCTCCTGCCGTTGCTGAATAATTTTCTATGCATCTTGTCATTTCACCCCTAAATGGTTTAGCAATCTTCTCTAGGAGAAAAAGAGAGAGAAAAGAGCAAGCGAGCGAGTGAGCGAGAGAGAGAGAAACATTTCCCCACAAATTAACAATAATTAGTGCCATCAATACATAACCCAGATTCAGATTTCCTTATCTGTCTAAAAATGCCTCTTTTCAGTTAGTTTATTATATTCATTCAGGATCCAAGCAAGTTCCATTTCATGATGTGTGGTTCTTAAGCTCTACAAAACTTTTGTGAATATTTCATAATCTAGACCCCACCCCTACCCTGCATGGACTTAGTGAAGAAATTAGATTCTTAAATTCTAGATTTGGTTTCGATGTCATTTAACTTTCTCTTCTACTCCCCCAGTTTCCTGTGGACTGAAGTTTCATTTAAAAGCTTAATTAAATTCAGATTTGATCTTGTTGGTGTTGCTGTTGCTGTTTTTAAAAAATTATATCAGACCTAGTTCTTATTTTTCAGCTTGGTTTCTCTTTTTCTCACCTCTCTTCCTTTTATGAATTTACATTTTGTTTATTTGTTCTTGTTCCGTCACTCAGTTATTTCCAGCTCTTTGCGACCCCATGAACTGCAGCATACCAGGCTTCCATGTCCTTCACTATCTCCTGGAGTTTGTTCAAGTTTTTATGCATTAAACACCAACCTTTGTCAGCAAAGTGATGTTTCTGCCTTAATATGCTATCTAGGTTTGTCATAGCTTTCTTTCCGAGAACCAAGCATATCTGATTTCGTGGCTGCAGTGACCATCTGCAGTGATTTTGGAGCCCGATATATTTAGTGTATTTTAATTTATTGGGTCAACTTTTGGGGTATTGATAGTGTCCTGTCTATGGCAAGTGAAAACTGTTAGTTGACTCCTAGGTCCGTTTTTGTTTTTGTTTTTGACAAGAATGAGACTTTAATCATTTTTATGTGGAGTTTATAATATTAAGAGATAAGCATTGTTAACCAACACAATAATGACTACACATCTGTTTGGTATGAGGCTTTCGAGTCCTAATTAAAACTTAATTTATAACAGTATTCATGATTAGTCTGAAATGCATTCTGTAGGTAATCTCTTGAGTTTCTATAGTATTTTCTTAGACTGCAACTGTTTACATGTCTGAAGTTACTTGAAGGCATTACTTTTAAGAACGCTTACAAGTCTGTTCTCTATATCTGCAGCTCCATTCTTTCCCTACAAATAGATTCACCAATACTATTTTTCTAGAGTCCATATATATGCATCAATATATGATATTTTTCTCTTCCTGACTTACTTCACTCTGTACAACAGGTTCTTGGTTCATCCACCTCACTGCAACAAATTTGTTCCTTTTTATGGCTGAGTAATGGGAGGGATTGGGGGCAGGAGGAGAAGGGGACCACAGAGGATGAGATGGCTGGATGGTATCACCAACTCGATGGACGTGAGTCTGAGTGAACTCCGGGAGTTGGTGATGGACAGGGAGGCCTGGCGTGCTGGGATTCATGGGGTCGCGGGGAGTCGGACACGACTGAGCGACTGAACTGAACTGAACTGAATAGTCCATTGTGTACATGTAGCACATCTTCTTCATCCATTCATCTGCTGCTGGACATCTGTGTTAGGAGGGGAAGGAGAGGGTAGGATGAATTACAAAAGTAGGACTGACGTGTATGTACACAGTGCCATGTGTACATGTGTGTACACGTGTATGTACACAGTGCCATGTGTACATGTATGTACACGTGTATGTACACAGTGCCATGTGTGAAGCAGATGTGTGCCTGTGTCAGTCACTGAGTCGTGTCCGACTGTAGCCTCCCAGGCTCCTCTGTCCATGGAATTCTCCAGGCAAGAATACTGGATTGGGGTGCCAATTCCTTCTCCAGTGTAAGGCAAATAGCTGGTGGGAAACTGCTGTATAACACAGGAAGCCCAGCCTGGTGCTCTGTGATGACCTAGAGGTGTGGGATGGGATGGGGGAGGGAGGCTCAAAGGGATGATATATATATATATATATATATATATATATATACACACACACACACACACCTATAGGTATATGTATAATACCTATAAATATATAGAACCAAGCATATTGGTTGGTTCTAGAACCAACCAAGCATATAATATCTATACATATATAGATATTATATCTATCTATCTATATAATTATGACTGATTTGTGCTGTTGTGTGGCAGAAACCAACACAATATTGTAAAACAGTTATCCTCCAATTAAAAAATAAAGTAAAAAAGAGAAGAAAGCTTACTGCTGAGCTGTGTACCATCCTAGGTCCCCCGCAGCTCCTCTTGAACACTTTTGTCATAATTACTAAAGGTTAGCTGGGACTTCCCAGGTGGCTAGTGGTAGAGACCCTGCCTGCAGTGCTGGGGACATGCAGGAGATACAGGTTCGATCCCTGTGTTAGGAAGATCCCCTGGAGGAGGAAATGGAAACCCTCCTCAGTATTCTTGCCTGGAGAATTCCGTGGACAAAGGATCCTGGCAGGCTACAGTCCATAGTGTCACAAAAGAACTGGACCCGACTGAGAGTCTAAGCAGCAGCAGCAGTTGAATAAGCAGCATCCTGACCTGTGTCCTCTCGATCAGACCCTCACTGCTTCCTTCCCTTCCTTACTTTCTGGGGCAAAATGTCCCAGCCCATTTTCCTACATTTCCTGCCCACAACTAGGATCAGTCATTTCTTCAAGGATCCTTAGTTCCACTGAGTGCAGAATCCAGTTTAGAGACCACATTGAGAGTTAGATGTGCCTGTGAGAATGGACTGGAATTGTTTCTAGTCCTGCTCAGTGAACAGAACTGAAAATTTGTATTTTAGAAAGCATGATACTGGGTGCTTGGGGCTGGTGCACTGGGGCGACCCAGAGGTATGGTACGGGGAGGGAGGAGGAAGGGGGGTTCAGAATGGGGAACACGTGTATACCTGTGGCGGATTCATGTTGATGTATGGCAAAACCAATACAATATTGTAAAGTAATTAACCAATTAAAATAAATAAATTTATATAAAAGTAAAAAAAAAGAAAGCAAGGGAAAAAAAAATCCTGATCCACCTTGCCATTTCCAGTTCAAATTTAAAATCCTCTAAGTGTTTATTCTATTAATTTTGTGTTTAGATTTCTTTTTATTTGTAGATCTCTGAGGCAAACCTGGTTTCTTTGTAACAGGAACATACATTCAAACTTGTGTACTTGAAAATAATGTGAATTTAAAAAAATGTTTCAGAGTTAAAGAGGCCTATTCTATTTACAGTGCTGATTACATGTTTTATTATTATTTTTTCCAGGTTTATATTTATTTTTGGCTATGCCAGTCGGCTTGCAGGATCCTAGTTCCCCAACCAGGGATTGAACCCAGCCCCTGGCAATGGAAGCTTAGAGTCCTAGCCACTGGACTGCAGGGAATTCCGAATCCCATGGTTTCGATTATATGGAATCTTATTAAGTTTGGTTTACCTGGTGTATCTTGGACTGCGAGATGTTTGTTGTCCCATTTTTGGTATGTTTCAGTCCTTTTCTTCATTTACAACAGTTTCTGCCTCATAAAAGTTGCTTCTCTATAGATTGTAGTCTTTGACATTATAGTGTCTTTTTTGGCTTTCTTTAACTTTTTAGTTTGTTTCCCCCTCATTCTACCATGTTTTATATTGAAATATGAACTTGTGCTTTCTTACTAAAGTTTCCCTGGTGTAGCTATGCTTCTTTAATCCTTAATCTTTGTGTCTTTTTGACTATGGTATATATCATACCACAGAGAGTTAGATTGGGTTCATTAGTTGATCTGAATTTTCTTCTTTTAACAGATTTCCTTATTGTTTGATCTCAGCTATGACATGCTGGTTTATTATTTATTTACTGTATCTAGTAAATCTTTCACTGTGTGATTCATTTTCTTTTCTCTTTGTAATCTTTGGCATTTCATATGGTTTGTGGGTTTTTTTTGGTTGTTGTTCTACTAGTTACCTTTACTCTAATATTGTGTATAATATCTGGAGGTTCGTTTTTTTGGTTAATGCCTAATTCTGCTCTTTTCTCAGCAGTACTAATTATCTACAATTGTTTCCTTTTTATTCCCTCTCCTCGGTGTCTAGATCTAGATGAAAGTGAACGTGTTAGTTGCTCAGTCCTGTCTGACTCTTTGTGACCCCATGGGCTATAACCTCTGTCCATGGCATTCTCCAAGTAAATACTGGAGTGGGTAGCTATTCCCTTCTCCAGGGGAATCGTCCCAACCTAGGGAACGAACCCAGGTCTCCCAAATTGCAGGCAGATTCTTTGCCTTCTGAGCCATCTTTTCAAATGCAGGTGGTATTGTTTTAATCCTAGTTAATGCCTGAGGGAATTTATCCTGCTTTCTGCTTACTTTCTGTATTTGTTTGTTGTATTATTTCTGTTGTGTTGTGTTATTTCTGTCATGCTTGTCTGACCATATGACATTTACATATCCTTTTATCCTTACAGCCAGTCTCTGCCAGACTGCAGGCCAAGCTAATCTAAACATCTCTTGGTTTTCCGAAGCTCATTCTCTAGTAGGGTTCCTCAGGAAGACTCTTGGGAAGATTAATCTCTGAGTTCTAGAATGTTTATAACCTTTTTTTTTTTTTTGAAAGCCTTCATACCTGAAGCACAGCTTGGTTGGATATAAAATCTTTTGCTCATGTTTTAATTTCTAACCGATCTTTACACTGTTCTATTGTTTTCTGGCACAAAATGTTTGTGATTCAAAGTGTAACTTAGGTTTCTTTGCTTTTTGTTTGCATGCACTGTTGTTGTTTTTCATTTGCTAAGTCGTGTCCAACTCCTTGCGACCCCATGAACTGCAGCACACCAGGCTTCCCTGTCCTTCACTATCTCCCAGAGTATGCTCAAATTCATGTTCATTGAGTCAGTGATGCCAGCCAACCATCTCATCCTCTTTTGCCTCCTCTTCCTGGCTTCAGTCTTTCCCAGGATCAGGGTCTTTTCCAATGAGTTGCCTGTTCGCATCGGGTGGCCAAAGTATCGGAGCTTTAGCTTTAGCATCAGTCCTTCCAATGAATATTCAGGATTGATTTCCTTTAGGATTGACTGGTTTGATCTCCTTGCTGTCTAAGGGTCTCTCAAGAGTCTTCTCCAGCACCACAGTTTGAAAGCATCAATTGTTGGGCACTCAGCCTTCTTTATGGTCCATCTCTCATATCCATACAGACTGCTGGAAAACCATAGCTTTGATTATACAGACCTTGGTTGACAAAGTGATGTTGCTTTTCATCATTTAAAAACTACAACGATTTTACTAGAAATGTTCCAGTCTTAATGGTCCTCGGTTGATTTTCTGAGCTTATTGTTGTTCAGTCGCTCAGTCATGTCTGACTCTTTGTGACCCCAGGGACTGCAGCATGCCAGACTTTCACTATCTCCCAGAGCTTGCTCAAACTCATGTCCATTGTGTTGGTGATGCCATCCAACCATCTCGTCCTCTGTCGTCTCCTTCTCCTCCTGCCTTCAATCTTTCCCAGCATCAGTCTTTTCTAATGAGTCAGATCTTTGTTGCCAAAGTAATGTCGCTGCTTTTTAACATGCTGTCTAGGTTTGTCACAGCTTTTCTCCCAAGGAGCAAGCATCTTTTAATTTCATTGGCTACAGTCACCATCTGCAGTGATTTTGGAGCCCAAGAAAATAAAGTCTGTCACTGTTGCCATTGTTCCCCATCTATTTGCCATGAAGTGATGGGACTGGATGCCATGCTCTTAGCTTTCTGAATGTTGTGTTTTAAGCCAGCTTTTCCACTCTCCTCTTTCACTTTTATCAAGAGGCTCTTTAGTTCCTCTTCTCTTTCTGCCAGAAGGGTGGTGTCATCTGCATGTCTAAGATTATTGATATTTCGCCTGGAAAACTTGATTCCAGTTTGTGCTTCATCCAGCCTGGTATTTTGCATGATGTACTCTGCATAGAAGTTGAATAAGCAGGGAGACAATATACAGCCTTGTCGTACTCCTTTCCCAATTTGGAGCCAGTCCATTGTTCCATGTCTGGTTCTACCTGTTGCTTCTTGACCTGCACACAGATTTCTCAGGAGGCAGGTAAGGTGGTCTGGTATTTCCATCTCTTTAAGAATTTTCCACAGATTGTTATGATCCACACGGTCCGAGGCTTTGGCATAGTCAATGAAGCAGAAGTAGATGTTTTTCTGGAATTCTCTTCCTTTTTTGATGATCTCATGGATGTTGGCAATTTGATCTCTGGTTCCTCTTCCTTTTCTAAATCCAGTTTGAACATCTTAAAGTTCTCAGTTCATGTACTTGAAGCCTGGCTTGGAGAATTTTGAGCATTACTTTGCTAGCATGTGAGATGAGTGCAATTGTGCAGTAGTTGAACATTCTTTGGCATTGCCTTTTTTTTGGGATTGGAATGAAAACTGATCTTTCCCAGTCCTGTGGCCACCACTGAGTTTTCCAGATTTGCTGGCATCTTGAGTGCAGCACTTTCACAGAATCATCTTTTAGGATGTGAAAGAGCTCAACTGAAATTCCATCACCTCCACTAGCTTTGTTCATAGTGATGCTTCCTAAGGCCCACTTGACTTCACACTCCAGGATGGAGTCTGGCTCTAGATGGGTGATCATACCATCATGGTTATCTGGGTCATTAAGATCTTTTTGTACAGTTCTTCTGTGATTTCTTGCCACCTCGTCTTAATATATTCTGCTTCTGTTAGGTCCATTCCATTTCTGTCCTTTATTGTGCCCATCTTCGCATGAAATGTTCCCTTGGTATCTCTGATTTTCTCCAAGGGATCTGTAGTTCTCAGCTGCAGTCCCTTTAATATGTAGATTCAGGTATCTTTTTGAAGATTTTCTTGAATATAGCTTTATGTCTTTGGTGTCTTTCATTTTTTGGAGGTTTGGCATTCTTCTTTCAGAATTGATGTTAAATCTTCAGTAAATTTCTGTTGTTTCAAATCTTTGGTAGAATCTTCTGTCTCTTCTTTATTTCTGCTATTAATTCACTCTCCTCCCTTCCAGCCTCTGTTTCTCTTACTGGACCTCCCATGTCTCTATTTGTTTCTTTGTTTCTTGTAATTCTGCCTTTGTTTCTGAGATGTTTTTTCCTTCTTTCATTTTCTTCTCTTTTCATTCTTGAGTTTTCAGCTCTGTTTTTAATCTCATCACATTTCACATCAATCCAACTGTCTTCTTTTTATAACTTTTAATTTTTTTGGAGTATAGTTAATTTACAATGTTGTGTTAGTTTCTGGTATAGCAAAGTGACTCAGTTTTATATATAAATATACACATACATTATGCATATGCACACACACGCATATATACACACATACACACACACATATATATTGTGTGTATGTATATATGCATGTATATAAATATAAAACTTTTTTTTTTTTTTTTTTACCAATGGCACCACCTGGGAAGCCCAGAGTGTTAGTCATTCAGTTGTGTCCAACTCTTTGTGACCCTATGGACTATAGCCCACTAGGTTCCTCTGTCCATGGGATTCACAAGGCAAGAATACTAGAGTGAGTTTCCATTTCTTTCTCCAAGGGATCTTCCCAACCCAGGGATTCAACCTGGGTCTCCTGTATTGCAGGTGGACTGTATCCCACCTGAACTACCAGGGAAGCCCGTGTGTGTGTGTGTGTGTGTGTGTGTAAATCCTTTCTCACACTGTTTTCCATTATGGTTTATCATAAGATATTGAATATAGTTCTCTGTGCTCTACAGTAGGACTTTATTGTTCAGCTCTTTCCTTTCTGAGCTGTTTTAATTCTAACTTGTATGATTCTTTCAAGTTTAGATTGTTTTTGTTTCTTTCAGCTCACTTAGGAATCTGTTGCACTTGTCATCCTCTTTGTGGCCACATTTATGGGATGTTGTCATCATCTCTGGGAACTTTATTTGGTTCATTTAAATCTTTGTATGGGGTTTTATTGTAATCTGATTTTATTTTCCACATACAAATTAGCCATTCCCTTGGGAAGTTCCTCTGTAGGGTTCTCTTCTGTGTCATTACTGTGATGGATTAAAACATTCCTCTTTATATCTATGATGACTTCTTTATCAGGGGGAGCCTGATTCATAGGAGCTTGTGCTTCTAACTCTGTGTCATCTGGAGTCTTAGGGTCTTTCCCTCCAGAAAAGTCAGGCTACCTTTCTAGGTGCTTGTCCAGCATGACCTGAGGTCCAGCTCAGACACCCCCTTCTCTGGTGTTAGAAGCTTTTGTCTTCCTGGGATCCACGGTGTTTCTTTTTGGATCCCACTAGCAGCAGGTTCTTTTCTTTCCCTTTTTTTTTTCTCTTTTGTAGCAAGGTGAGGGAAAGGGAACTGGAAAGACTGAGTCTCTGTCTTTCCATGAGGGCATATTTCAGAGCACTTCTGAGATCCTGCAGAGAGAGATCTAGGGTAGAGGACTGCGTCAGCACCTTTGAATTCTGGGGCCCCTTACTAGTTTCCTATGGTTTTCTTGCTCTTGTCCTCCGCGTGGAGCCTTTGAGGGAATCTTTGACTTTCACTGGCCCATTTGCAGAGTTGAGGGTTTTGTTCCTGTTTCGTAAAGGATGGGTTCCTTTTAGGGGTGAATACTTGCTGGTTTCTGAGTTGCAGCTCGTAGCGCCGTCCACACTCTCCTTCTTCCCTACCAATATTCCCTACCATCATTCCTGCTGATCCCACACCTGCTGCCACCTAATGTAGTTTCCACTAACCCTGCTCTGGGGCTCCTGGTCACCAGTTTTATGTAAGATGACATCCATGTTGTGTCTGGTTTTTCTTTTGTGATCCTATATATTTTGTCTGGGCTATGATTTAACAAAACCGTGCTGTTACCCATGTTTTTAGCATCAGAAATCCCAGTATATTTTAAAACAAGAATATAGTAGAGATGTTAGCTTTCTGACATCACATCCTATGGCTTTTCATTATTTCCAGTAGAATAGCAGTATTTGATGTTAGGATCTGGAACCAAACTGTTTGCTGCCAACTGGTATACAATTCTGGCTTAAAAAAAAAAGCATGGGCAAAGATCTTGAATGCGTGTAACCAGTTCTACATGATTTGGGTCTAGAACAAGACTAAGAAAAATTGACTTGTCCTTCTTGTTTTAGGGATTGTCTAGAAAGTTAAGCTACTCTTGAGATTACCTTGTTAGTTTCTCTTTGTAACGTGCCTAACAGATGGGTCACCGAATCTAGACACTGACCAACTAACAGACATCACGTTGGCAATAGAAGCTCAAGAGAAGGGCCTTTCATGTCACCATAAATGGGAAAGATCTAAGAGTTTGTTATTGATGGGATGAAAAGAGAGTTTTAGAAATCTAAAGGTGGGCAAAGTCAATTCCTTGGAATCTAATCAAGGGGATAAAGACCCATAAAGAGATAGTTGTGAGAAAACCAAATGTGGAGAAAGAATGGAGGCTTCAGGGGAGCCCACACACGCTGATTTTCCCACCTCTCAACCCAAGACAGAGGTAGTTATGATTCAGGCCACTCACAAAATCTCAGACTGACTGATGACCTTTAAGCTGCAAATGGAAGGGAGGGCTTACATCTAAGCAATGCAGTAACTGCATGTCCTGGAGTTTGGAATAGGGCCAGCCAAGACCTGCTGCTAACAGACAGCTCAATTCATAGCAAGCCACTTGGAGGAATATTTGCTCTTGTTCTTAACTACTGTCTGCCTGCAAGTGATAAAACCAGTTCTAAGCCCAGTGGCATCTGTCTGCATCTCTTAGCATGACACTCAGGATTTTCTCATTGTTCTTCCAGGACCCCAAGAATCTTTCCCAATGTTTGCCCCCCCCTTTTTTTTTGTTTGTTTGTTTGTTTGTTTTCCATCAATGTGTGGAAGGTCACTGGACTTTTAAGGCAAGTTAAGGGCAGTTGTTCCTGCAGGGGCTACTCTGAGTTCTCTCCCAGAAGCCATCTGGGCTTTCTGTGAAAGAATGGGTGGGGAAGGGGTGTTCTTATGTCCCTGGCTGGAGAAATTATATTGAATTTTTCCATCTGTGCCAATCTCCTGAGGCTGTGGATTGGAAATTCTGCTATAATAATTTAGTGATCCTCAAATTCTGTTAATTTTATATCATTCTTGAAATGAGAAAGGTACCAATCATTGATAATTCAACATTAAAATGAATTCACAATTCTAACATACACTTAAAATTACATCTACTCCTGTCACATGGCCCTAGATAGAAAAAAACAAAGTTTTGTTTGGCGTATTTATAGAAAAGAAGAAAAAAACCTTTCAGCTCTGAAACACCTCTAATTCTATTAGGATGTGGATCATATTGCTAATGTGGAGACACTAAGATGTCCAATTTGCTCAGCAGGTGATATGAAACTAAAATCACATCGATTGGGTTTCCCTGATGCTTCAGTGCTAGAGAATCTGCCTGCCAGCGCAGGAGACACAGGTTCAGTCCCTGATCTGGAAAGATCCCACACGAATGCAGAGCAGTTAAGCCTGTGCTCTACAGCCCAGGAGCCAAAATGCTGAGGCCGGAGCAGCCCTGAGCCTTTGCTCCGCAGCAAGAGAAACCACCACTGTGAGAAGCCCGCACCCCACAACTAGAGAAGGGTCCCGGCTTGCTGCACCCAGAGAAAAGGCTGTGGCAACAAAGACCCAGCACAGCCAAAAATGAAACATTAAAAAAGAACACATTTATCCGGAAACACCAAGTTTGTCTTCAGCTGTAGAGAACGCAGAAGGCACACAGTAGATTCTGAAAGGATACTGGACTTCTGTGTGTGGCCTCACATTTTCTCAGCCCGGGTGCAGAGCCCCAGGGAGATGAGCCAGCACGCTCTGCTGGGATTGCCTCTGCCTGAGAAAATAAACGGCAGCTCAAGTTTCATACACTCAGAGAATGGCAAATCATCTCTGAACAGCTGCTCAGTTTACAGATCTGGTTTAGACAGAAAGCAGTTGAATGGTAGGGGTGGTCCTGGCACGGTTGCCAAGAAAGTAGTAAGACCAGTCCTCTGCAGACTACTCTGCTGCCAGTGGAGGTTGTGGAGGTGAGAATACTGGCCATTACTCTCCCCAGAGAAGGAGCCAGACCCCGGCTCTCCCCTCTGTCTCAGCTGCCAAGCTTGCTTAGAATTTGCTTAAAAGAGACAGCATCATATTATCAGATAATGCACCCCCTAGTGTCAAGCTCCCTTTCCTGGAAGCTGATACGGAGAAATCTAAAGAAATCTCATGTACCATGAGAGTATCAGAGAGAGAGTGAAAGGAAGCCCAGAGCAGCTGGAGCCGAGCGGGAGAGCTGGAAGGATTCAGGGGGCCTGTCTGTGTGAAGATGCCACCATTCAGGGTGACTTGAATCTTGAGCGAGGAGTTTAAATAGCAGCAGAAGGAGTTTGGCATTGAAATAAATTTTTAAAATAAAGGTTTTTTTTTTAAAAAAGTTTTGCACAATGGCTAGATGACAGATGGCTGTGCCAAGACTGGCACATTGAGGACAGCTAGAAGACACCTGAGTGGGAGAGACACGCCTGTCTGTTTTACGTCCTTTAGTCCTTCATGCATGTGAGGATGTGAGATTCTGCACAACTCTTTTTTTTTTTTTTTAATAGTGAAGGAGTACTATAAGTGGCTATAGCGAATTCATGAATTCTAAGGAGGGGAAGGAATAAGAAGGTGAAAAATAATAGGAAATTCTTTTTTGTCCATTTAGCATCTTGACACAAAAAAGAGGCACTCACTTCCTCTGTGCCTGCTTTAAGGACAGCTTTCTGATTTAAACCCATTCTCACCCAGGTTTCTTCTCTGGCACAACATTATGGAAAGTGCATTGCTTCTATCTGAAGAGCACCAAGGGATGCTCAGCTTACTACATGACTCAAAATCCCATTTATTTTCTCAGGGCATGTCGCCTCCTCACTCCACCCACTACCCTGGTGACTGGAGGGCAGAATGATGCCTCCATCAGAGGTGACTTTAATCTCTTCTTGCCTTTGGAGTAGGAAGCTGGCAGGGGGAATTTGGAAATTGTTCATACAGAGGATTTTTGCTTTTGGAGGTTTTTCTTCTCCTTAGGATGTCAGAAGAGAAGGTTTCATATCTTGTTGGGCTACGGTTTGGAATGTGGACCTGTCAGTCCATCGGAATCAGTCACCTGAGATTCATCACTCATACTATCTCTTCCTGGGCAGGCTTCCCAGAGAGGCAGGCTCTGCAGACCGGCCAGGGGGTGGCGTGGAGACCCTTCCCATGTGGTGAGGTGGGGAGAGCCTGGCTTCCTGTGGGGGCCTGTAAACAACTGTGCATGCGGAGGTGACAAGGTGTCAAGATCCTCCATTCCTTGCAGAGAAGGCAGTGGTGACCCACTCCATTACTCTTGCCTCGAGAATCCCATGGATGGAGGAGCCTGGTGGCCTATAGGCCATGGGGTCGCAAAGAGTCAGACACGACTTAGTGACCGAACAACAAAATATGCCAAACCCTGCTTCAAGCTGCTGAAGGGCAGTCATAATTTAACAAATCAACAGAATCCCTTTGCCCTGGAACTGGCTCCTTAGATAGACAAGAAACACAAGAAATAAGTAGATGGCAAAGCTTGCTGCATAGTGAGGGATGCTGATGAGAAGGAGAGAGCAGGGCAGGGGGTTAGGAGCAGATGAGGTGGGCAACCCCGTGTGCATTGCTGCATCATGAGAGGGGGGACAGCTGGGGAGGGCCCCCTGAGAAGACAGTGCTTTTGAGGAAGTGCCTGAAGAAAGTGAGGGAAGCACCTTGGGGTCTAAGGTGGGGGAACAGCAGGTGACAGGGCCCTAAGGTGGGCTTGTGCCCAGCCTGATGGGGAGCAGCACTGAGGTCCTGGAGAAGGGAGCTGGGGGCCACCAGGAAGGGCTGAGGTTGGAGGGGCACAACAGGAGCCAGGTCGTTCAGGTACAGTGAGGACTTTGACCCCGAGAGAGCTGCTGGAAGGTCCTGAGTGAGGCGGTGGCCTGATCTCCCGTCTCAGTGGAGAATGAGCCTCAGGAAGGAGGGTGGAAGCAGACGGATGAGCTTGGAGACACACGTGACAACCGGTGGTCTGTCAGGGAAATGAGTAGCAGTTTATATGCTGTTTATGGTTTGTAATGCACACATCCTTTCCGAGCCGGATTCCAACGACCAGAGCCTGAAACTGCCTTGGCATTTCACTGTTTACCTGGAGTTGTGCTGGCACAGACGAGCCGGTGGAAGCCGTTCCAAGTACAAGTGAACAAGACAGCAAGCTACCTGCTTCATGCCACAGGGTGCCCACAGGGATTCTGTGTTTTCGTCGCTGGAGCTTTGTGGTTCCTTGCTACCACTGCTTTAAAACACACACACACACACAGACACATACACAGACACAGTGTGTGTTTCCCCTTTCACTTTCTTACCAAAACAGCAAGTGACCTATTACATTTATGTAGGAGTGTGGCTCATGCAAAAAATTAAAGTTTATATGGAATAAGATAGCCTTTTCATATACTGGATTGGGCCCTGCAACAGAAAAGGGACATTGGTGAAAAGTAAAACTGGTGAAATCTGAATAAAGTCAGTAGTTGAGTTCATTTGTACTGATACTAATTGTGTACTCTGTTCTGTGCAAAGTCGCTTCAGTCGTGTCTGACTCTTTGTGATCGCATGGACTGCAGCTCTGCCAGGCTCCTCTGGCATGGGATTCTCCAGGCAAGAATACTGGAGTAGGTTGCCATGCCCTCCTCCAGGGGATCTTCCCGACTCAGGGATCGAACCTGCGTCTCTTAACATCTCCAGCACTGGCAGGCAATGCTTAAACTCTAGTGCCACCTGGGAAGCCCAGCAGTACTAATTCCTGGGTTTAAATATGCCTTGGTTAATGTCACAAACATGATGCTAATGTTAGGAGCGGATGAAAGATGTACGTCAGCCTTCTGTACCTTCTTTGGCAAATTTTCTGTACATTTAAAATCATTCCAAAATAAAGTGATAAAGAAAAGCACCCCACTTAGAGGGAAAAGAAAAACATGAGTGAAAACTCTGAATTTCTTCCAGAGATGAAATGGGTCCACAGATATGTTCTGCACATTTAGAATTTTTATCTACCATTAAGAAGCAGGTCGCTGTTACGCAATATAGAGCTAGACAATGGTCTTTCCTGTTCGTCACTTCATTTTGATTAAGCTCTGTTGCAAATATTGGGTTTTCCAAGTTATAGAAAAACCCAAACAAACTTCTTGGCCAACTGTGTCCTCGCCCCCTGCATTAAACGTTCAGGCATGATTCTTACTTTCCTCTGCTTGGGAAACGGGTATTTTTCAGGATGGTTTACACCCCACACCCTGTCATTTGTCGATTTCCCTTCCCTCTGCCTTCCTCACATCTTGAGTCTTCATCCTTGCTGTGTGTCACCCCTTCACTGAATAAATGTCACTAAATGTAATTGGTCTTAGAACTACTTTGCCACCTTCTTGCTTTCCTAAACCTAAACATGACCTTTCTTGGTTTGCTGTTCTGAAGCTTTGGGGAAAGAAATTTGCCATTATATTAAAAAAAAAAAACAAAAAACAACTGACATTCTCCATGTCTGATTGTATAGACCAAGAATGATGATCCCAAATGTCTCTAGGGCCCAGGCAAACCATGCGGCGATATGAGACAGTTGAGACTGCCAGATACACTGGATAACCAGTGGGAATTTGCTGTGTGATGCAGGGAGCTCAAGCCTGGTGCCCTGTGACAGCCTAGAGGGTGGGAGGGAGGTTCTGGAGGGGACATGTGTATACCTATGGCCGATTCACGTTGATGTATGGCAGAAACTAACACAATACTGTAAAGCGGTTAACCTCCAATTAAAAATAAAATTAAAAAAAACTCAAACACCCCAAGACAAAGAGTAATAGATACAGAAACTGGCACCGCCTACCTGGTTGTAAGATGGTTCTCATTTGATTATTCTTGCAAAGTTGTATCTTTTCTAGAACCTCAGGGAAATTTCAAATCTGTTTCCAAGCAAGATGCTTTTTTTTCCCCCAAGGTGCTTTATAAATGCAAGTTATTATTTAGTCAGGCAATGTGGGAAAATGTGATCAGTCACAGTTTAGGTAGTAACAGGAAGGAATAAAAAATTATGACTCTACAGAGGGAGAAGATGGATCAGATTTTAACCCAGCTGTGAATGAACACAGTGATCCTGGGAGGTCTTAGAGGATGTTTTTAGTCACTAAGGCAGGACAATTTTTAGATCATTATAGAAAGATGACAGACATAACCTCAACCAAAAAAAAACTCGAGGAAGAAACTTACCTACTTACTGGGTAACAAATTCTTACGTCTTACAATGGGTTAGACATTGCTCTCTCTGGAGTATACCTTAAGTTTCTGTGGCTGTAAATTAAGCCCCTGGTAGATAACAAAAAGAATACTAGCAGCATAATATTATTAATATCCCAAGATGCATTAATGAAATGTTTAAGATGCACTGGAAAGAAAGTGAAAGTGTTTGTCGCTCAGTTATGTCTGACTCTTTGCGACCCCATGGACTATAGCCCACTAGCTCCTCTGTCCATGGAATTCTCCAGGCAAGAATACTGGGTTGTCATTCCTTTCTCCAAAGGATCTTCCCAACCCCAGGATCAAACCTGGGTCTCCTGCATTGCAGGCAGATTCTTTACCATCTGAGCCACTGGAAAGCCCCAAGATGCACTGGATTAAAGAGCAAAGTACTCACTGACTTAAGCATCCATGGTCAGGACCGCCTGATGTAGAAAAAAACGTTAGGAGATGGAGCGTGCGGTGCTGGCCTTGGCTCCATCCTTCTTGCCGGTGGAATCCCGGGTCTATAGGTAACGACCTATAGACCTATAGTCTTTGGGCCTCTCAGCAAGACAAGCAGCACACAGGTGACTCCCTGAAGGAGTTTCCCCAGGGAGCCTGGACTCACCCCAGGACACTCCCCCACTGCCCCCCACCCCTCCTTGCCACACGCAGGCCTCCCCTGTTTTCAGAGCTCCACTAACTCACAGACACTAAGCAGCCAAAGACACGTTCTCCCCACACCACAAAGCCAAGGACAACGGTGGGAAGGCTCCCCCATGAGGCGAGACAGTTCACACCTGGCTTCCGAAAGCCCAGAGCCTTGGAATGGCGAGAACATCCTGCCCAGTCCCTTGCCATGAGCAGATGAGACCATGGGCTAACTCCACACCATTCCATTTGAATCCCTGCTCTAGCATACTCTTTCCTAAGGGAAAAAGCAGGGCTGAGTGGAACTGAACCCATCACAAGAATCCTTTACATGCCCAAAGATACATGGTTTGAATTTGCCAACGGAGGCTTTCCAGCTCTTTCCATTTTAGATCATGAAATAAAATTAAAAAGCAGCACTCAGAGGTGGGAAGGTTAGTCCTTATTTAAGGAGCCAATGGGGCTTCCCTGGTGACTCAGCTGGTAAAGAACCCACCTGGCAATTCGGGAGACTCAAGAGAGGCTGGTTCAATCCCTCAGTCAGGAAGATCTCCTGGAGAAGGAAATGACAACCCACTCTAGTATTCCTGCCTGGGAAATCCTATGGACAGAGGAGCCTGGCAGGCTACAGTCTAGACGGTCGCAAGAAGTTGGACACGACTGAGCAACCAAACCACCACCAAGGAACCGATGAGGTTCCACACGTGCCTCTGTGCTGGGTATTCTGGAAAAGTTTGTCCTTGTGATTCTGCCTGGCGCACCTGGTTAGGAAAGCTGCCAAGCCCCTGGACACCTTATCCTTGCTCTGACAAATAGCAACCAGGCTGTGTGAGGAGGAGGGAGGGATTTTATCGTGGACATCACGGCACGTTTATGTACACAGCAGCACCAGAGACATTTTCATTCTCTCCCAGCTCTTATGGCCGTTTCACTAATCTCAAATCAAAATATTTTCCAGGTGCATTAAAAAAATCAATTTTCAGAGTTAACAGTGGCCAAGGGCCCCATGGGTGAGCTCACTGCCCTTCCCCAGCAGCACCTAGAGAGGCCGAACAGACGCTTATCAGAGATGGTTTCAGCCGACCTTTACTGGCCGCTGGGCAAGGGAGCAGAGGGCTTCAGCAGCCTCCATCCCACCCCTGCTGGGGACGGGGGGATAAATTCTTTGTTTTTCATGGGGGTGCTGGAGAGCCGGGCACCTCACCTCGCCCCAGGCCGCGGGCGGGGGCTCCACCGGAGGGTAGTACTTGGGCACGTCCCAGGCCACAGCTGCCATGAACCACTTGAAGTCCTTGCACTTGAGCTGTCTGCGCAGCTCCTTCTGCGCCGAGAGGTCCCCGGTGGACAGGTGCCGGTACTCCGGGCGCCGCTGGTAAATGTACTCGGCAAACTCGTCCATCCAGGTCTCTGCCACCCGCTTCAGGTTCTGCACAGGACAGAAGAGCGTCAGTGATTGGCCCGGGTCCACCACGGTGCATCTCGGTTGCCCTCGAAATGGAAGAAAACAAAGGAATTAGACAACCTCAGGCAGCTCTGGTGGTAAGTTTTCCTCACTGCCAGAGGCGTGAGACAGTTAGCCTGAGGCCACGCACGCATTTCTGCTTCTGGCATGGGGTTGACTGCCAATTAGAGAGCTCAAATAAATGCGACAGAGACAGTGAAACACCCGGCGGACAAGCTGATCAACTTTCTCATTCCTGCTGTTCCTACCCAATGATGAATTCTTTGTTTTTCACCCAGAATTACAGGAGTTGGAGCTGGAGGTAGCAATGTTGTTCTTAGGCCTCTGATTGCTTAAACTGGTTCAGGGGACAATGAGGGATCTTGGCAAGAGTGAGGAGGAACAAGCTGATGTTTTCCCAGTCACACTGAGAGAGCCCAGCAGGACTGAAACAAAGACCTTGTGTTCTGATGGTGTTTTGTGCCACATGGAAGCCCGGGAGAACCAGTAATTCACGGCACAGTGAAGTCAGCTAAGGAGGCACCAAGGGGCCTCTGCAGGTGGAGCCATGGGGGCAGAGAGCAGGGAGGCCGGCCCCTTAGAGGAAGGAGCGTGGAGGCTCAGGGTAGGAGGCTTGGTGCGTTTGCATTTTGAGGTTCAACAGGTAACTTCTATGCCCTGGGTCTCAGATTCCTCGCCTGAAAAAGGGACATAAAGTCATCTGTCCCTCCATCATGGGAGTGGTTGCAGGATTAAATAACACCTGGGTTTCAGTATTCTCTCCTGGGAAATCCCATGGACAGAGGAGCCTGGTGGGCTGTAGTCCATGGGTTCACAAAAGAGTCTGAGTGAGACACTTTCACTTTTCACTTGCCTTATTTTAAACACCCAACTGGTGTGAATATTGACCCTTTCTAGCTTCTCATTTGCATGAGAAGATAAAATGAGCAGAAAGGCTGGGAACTCCACTAAGACCAGAGACAAGTGACTCAAGTAACTAGTAATGTTTAGGAAAATTGTTTATCTTAAAAATTGCTGCACTGTCCTAAATGAGACCATTCCTAATGGAATTGTACCCTTTTTTTTTGTTTTCCCAGTATGCACACCTCCAGCCTCCCTGGAGGGCCTCTCTCCTATCTGACCTCATTCCCAACACTTGCCACCTCGTCCTCCCTGGTTGCCTTGGTTAGCATGGCAGGGCTCGGTTAGTCAGCAAGAGACAGAGAAGACATGATGCTATAAAGAGTACTCTGATTTATTATTTTTTAAGGTTTTTTTTTGATATGGACCATTTTTAGTCTTGATTGAATTTGTTACAATATTACTTGTTTCATGTTTTTTGTTCATGAGGCATGTGGGCTCTTAACTCCCTGAAAGAAGTCACTGTTAGTTGGTCAGTCTTGTTTGACTCCTTGCCACCCCATGGACTAGGTAGCCCATCAGGCTCTTCTGTCCATGGGATTCTCCAGGCAAGAAAACTGAAGTGGGTAGCCATTCCCTTCTGCAGGAGATCTTCCTGACCAAGGGGTCAAACCAGGATCTCCTGCATTGCAGGTGGATTCTTTATCACTGAGCCACCAGGGAAGCCCCTTCACTCCCTGACCAGGGATCAAACCTTCACCTCCTGCCTTGAAAGGTGAAGTCTTAACCACTGGACCACCAGGGAAGTCCCAGGACTACTTTGATTTCTTGGTTGCCTCTGTGTTCCTTTCTAAGATTCCTGGCATGGAGGGCTTAAGAATTTCTCTCTGAGGTGTTATTATGTGCTATCATTGTGCTGCTTGCCACCTCATCAGCATTGCCTGGCCAAGAACACTTTCTTCTCCTCTGACTTCAGTTTATTTTGACAAATGATCAGAGTCGACATTATTTTGTAATAGTCTAACCCACTCCAGTATTCTTGCCTAGAAAATCCCATGGACAGAGGAGCCCAGCAGGCTAGAGTCTATGGGGTCACAAAGTGTCAGACATGACTGAACATGCATGCATGCAAACGCACACACACACACGTGCACTCAGCCCTCGCCACGGACTCTGAGCTGCCTGATGTGTGTGGAGGCTCCTGTTCTGTTCTGGGAGCAGGAAGCACAGGCACACGTGATACCCAAGTATGAGTCCAGTGTCACCTTGCCATTTACCATTCATTCTGACAAATGTTCTGTCTGAAATGCATTCTATTTTCATTTGTCCTTGGACAAGCAATTTTTATGATTAGCAACAAAGGCTCACAGATAGGATGGAAAAAAATCAGTTGGTAATATTAAAACTTTATTTGTATTCGACTTAGAATTTTGGCTGTAGTTTCAATCTTTCTCCTAAACTTCAATTATTATGTAAAGTGAAAATATTTAATTTTTACCTACTTTGTGCTTCACAGATAAACAAGTACGAATAAAGGCAAGAAAATAGCAAAGAGCAGCGATGAAGAGGTAAATTACCCAGGAGTAACAAGGAAATGATTTATTCAGTGGTGCATATGCGTGCATGCTCAGTTGTGGTCAACCGTTTGCAATGCTATAGCCTGCAGCCTGTCAGGCTCCTCTGTCCACGGGATACTCCAGGCAAGAGTACTGGAGTGGGTTGCCATTCCCTCCTCCAGGGGATCTTCCCAACCCAGGAATCAAACCCCTGTCTCCTGCATCTCCTGCATTGCTGGTGGATTCTTTACCACTGAGCCACCAGGGAAGCCCTTTTATTAAGTGGATGCATGCCTTAGGAATTCTGATAGCTTGCAAGAAAGATGTGTCACTAAGAAATCTGTTTGACTTGGGTAAATAAACACTTTTAGACTATAAATTCTGTGAAGTTAGGGGTAGATAGTGTTTTTGTTTTAAATTAAAAGGCCCTAGTACATGTGTGTGCTCATCTGAGCTTGCTAACTGTGGAGTTAATAAAAGACCATTTATAAAATGAACACGAGTAAACTCCTAGCTCATGTATCTGTTGATAAAGGCACTGAAATAGAAACAGTAGTTTAAAAAGCACTACTGCTAAAGGGTGGATAGATATTTGCTGCTTTGGGTTTTTGAAATAGAAATAGGAATTCTTGAGAAAACTCAAAGAGGAATTGACCAGTTCAGATATGTTCAATTGGGAATGGCTGTAAGGGTCAGGATGAACGTTTGCAAGAAACAGCAGCATGAATAAGTGGAAGAGGCAGGCGATGGTAGGCTGGAAGATGGTTGGCAACGTCAGGCCGGCTGCAGCGTCATTGACCTGGGAACCAGGCAGGTTGCTTTTGCATTATCATATCCTTTTCAAATGGAAATACTTGGTTGAGGTTAGGTTTGCTGCTTTCCCAAACACTCCAAAGAAAGCCAGAAGATCATGGACATACTCCAGGGATAAGGTCAAATCATTGAGCCCTTTTTGGTTACCTTTTCAGGAGATGGGAAAAGAGAACCAGCACAATAATTGCAAAAACTGATTGCCAATGTCTCTCTAGCAATGAGTGTTATGTAACCATTGAGACAAACATATGAATCCTGACTGTTCTCTAATGTTCTGATGACTCATCAGACAGCCTCCACTGGAGACGCTCTGTTCTGAGTGCAGTTTCCCATAAGGAGGAAGCTTTCTGAGGTGTCAACTATTGTAGTCAAGGAACAGTCTAGAACAGTCCAGGTGACGGGTGAAATCATGTCATTCTGAAGGCATCATTCTGAAAATAACAAGACGCCATGTGACTCTTACACTGTCGCTTTGAATTTGTAATTAGTTTTGGGGAAAACATTGGACCCTCAGCTGAGGAATACTTTAAGCAGTTTCAAGAAGCATTTCATTGGCCTTTCATAGACTGTGGAATAAGTTCACCCACTATAGGAAATGGAATAATCACATGCACATTTGAGCTCATCAGAATATTTGCATAGAAGCACTTGTATTTAGGGGCTTCCCTGGTGGTGGCACAGTGGTAAAGAATCCACCTGCCAAAGCAAGAGATGCAAGAGACAGGGGTTCAATCCCTGGGTAGGGAAGGTACCCTGGAGGAGGGCATGGCAACCCACGTTAGTATTCTTGCCTGTGGAGAACCTCATAGACAGAGGAGCCTGGTAGACTATAGTCCATGGAGTCCCACGAGTCAGACACAAGTGGGTGCACACACACACACACACACACACACACACACACCTACTTTCAAACACATGGAGATGATGGAGTAGAAGCAGAGTATTCTCACTCAACACCGCTGGGAACACATGGACAGAATGGTGAAACCGACAGCCCAAAATCCATCTTGCCCGAGATGGTAATGAAGAGAATAGGAAATCAATCTGAATGGGCCCATCTGTCCTGAGATTACATAAGCATTGGTGATGGTGCTAAGATGTTAAAAATTAGTTATGAACAGGAAGAAGGAGGACAATATGGACACTGGGTGATCTATGCATGCCGTCATTCTTTCCCAAACTATCAGGAGTTGGATGTAAAGCTTGCTTATATATGTGGGGCCACAATGATGTTGGGAAAGATTGAGGGCAGGAGAAGGGGGCAACAGAGGTTGAGATGGTTGGATGGCTTCACTGACTTAATGGATATAAGCCTGAGCAAATTCTGGGAGATAGTGAAGGGAGATAGTGAAGGACTGGGAAACCTGGTTGCAAAGAGTCAGACTGAACAACAACAAGGTGTTAGGTGGGATTCCTGGTTTTTGAGATGTAAGTGAAATCGCGTTAATGTATTCCTATCTTAGAAATTTGCATGGCTTCCCAGGTAAGCCAATTGACACGTTCGTCCTTCACTTTGACGTCCTGTTCTGGGATCCCTCCTTCCTTTCCTGTTAGCATCCTGCCCAGGTTTGCTCTCTGCCCTGGCCTTGTGAGCTTCATGGGTCACACGCTCTGTTCCTCACCTCTCAGACATGTATCTGAGAGACAGCGGTTCTAGACTTGGGAGATGTGAGGGAGAGGCAGAAACGTAGCCGCCAACAGTAGGATGGAAGCTTGGACTTATTTCATATTCTTTTTATTGTTTTTTAAAATATACATATTTGTTTATTTGACTGGAATTGGTCTTAGTTGCTGCATGTGGGATCTAGTTCCCTGACCAGAGGTTGAACCCAGGCCCCCTTCATTGGGAGCGTGGAGTCTTAGCCACTGGGCCACCTGGGAAGTCCCTTCCTCCATATGCTTTAGCTCCTATAGAGAATTTTGTCCAGACAAGATTTCCTCCCTGTCCTTTGCCCTCCTGCCATGTGCTGTTTTCAAAACTTCCCTCATGTCTCCTTTGCAGACAGAATATGGCATTTCTTCCTACTTTTATTACTGAGCATGTCAGCTTTCTCACTGTCTGTCTTTGTTTACTCTGGCCTGATGCTGAGGTTTCCCTTTCCAGAACGAACATATCCTTTCTAGGTGTTTTGTCTAACAGAGGTCCTTCCCCAACGAGAAGTCACACATCCAGCTCTTGAATTACGCACCCCCCCCCTTACTTTTGGTTGTGTAAAGAGTCGGCTGCTCATCATCGAAGACATTCCACAGCAGGTCCCCAACTATCCTCCCCAGTTTTATTCTCCTGCATGGAACTCTGCTCAGGAGAGCTGCTCTGGCCCTTGCCTCTGTCTTTAATTAAACAAAGAGGCTCCTGGACAGAGGTGGCACTGATGCCTCGGTGGTCTGTGTGAGCCAACTGAAACACCTCCAGTAAACACCTCCAGTTTACAGAATCAACGCCTGATCAACACGTGCGCACCACGGACAACCAACCAGCTTTCAGCTATCACCCATCAGTTTCTTTCCTCTGCTTCCGTTGTTTCTCTGCCCTGTTTAAGTCTTTCCCCAGCTTCTGTGGGTGGGCCCGTCCTAACCCCTTCCCATCTGGTGCTGCTTGATTGGAACTGATTTTTGCTCAGCTAAATTCTTTAAAAATTATTTGTTAAGGTTTTGGCTATGCTGGGTCTTTGTTGCTGCGGGGACTTTTCCCTAGTTGCGGTGCACAGGCTTCTCATTGCAGTGGCTTCTCTTGTCGCGGAAGACAGGCTGCAGGGTGCACAGGGGTTCAGCAGGTGCAGCTCCCGGGCCCTAGGGCACAGGTTCAGTGCTTGTGGCGCGCGGGCTTGTTTGCTTTTCTGCTTGTGGAATCTTCCCGGACTAGGTATCAGGCCTGTGTCTCCTGCATTGGCAGGCGGATTGTTTACCCCTGATCCACCAGGGAAGCCCTCAGATAAACTCGTACACATTTTAATTTATCTCAGTTTGTCTTTTTACACACAGAAAGTGCTAATACTAAAAAATGTGTCCGGAATTCAGATTTCACCGGGCGCTTTGTGTTTCTGTTGGCAACCTTCCTCCCGATACTCATAATCTGCACATACTGTGTGCTCTTGTGAGTGTTTTTAAGTTGATTATGTGGTGGTGTCTGCAGAGTCTGGCATGTCTTGATGCTGTTGCCAGTATGGAGTGAATGCTTTGCTTCCATGGAAGTTATTCTAGAGAGACTCCCGAGTTCTCTGCAGGAGAAACCTGCCATCACACAGCAGTGATCTGAATGTGCTTCCCAGTCCCACTGCTTTTCTGATGAGGGTCGGGGTGGGCTCGTGCTGGCCCTCTGTCAGTGGCTTCAGGTGACAGCAGTGGGCTAGGAGGGTCCCCTGGAGAAGGGAGCAGCTACCCACCCCATGGAAACCTCTGGGACCCGCCCTGAATGGGTTGGGCCCCCTCCCCCATTGTCCCCTTGTCCGCAGCACACTGGGAGCTGGGGCGGAGCCCAACCCTGAGGTCCAGAGCCAGAGACCTCCACCTACTTACTTTTCAGACTCAAGTTAACCAACAAGTTAATTCAGCTTAGCCATGTGGCGCCCTCACCTCTCGCTGCCAGTTAGCACCGCCATTATCTGAAAGCGAAAGTCGCTCAGTCATGTCGCACGCTTTGTGACCCCGTGGACTGTACTCTGCCACAATCCCATCCTCTGTCCATGGGATTCTCCAGACCAGAATACTGCAGTGGGTTGCCATTTCCGTCTCATACTTGTTGAATGCCATGTGAAATAAAAGCTGTTATTTTGAGCACCTTCTGTGCATATGACATCGAGATTCTGCACGTTTTTTATGTCACCCCAATGGTTCCTTGTGTAACAACATGCCCCCCTATTCAACACAAAGTGCTGTTCATCTCTTCCTTCTCTGTGTGGCTCAAATATTTATTTTTAAAAATATTTATTTGGTTACACTGGGTCTTTTGGGGCTCTGATGGCTCAGATGGTAAAAAAAAATCTGCCTGCAATGCAGGAGACCCTGGTTTGATCCCTGGGTTGGGAAGATCCCCTGCGGAAGGGAATGACAACCCACTCCAGTATTCTTGCCTGGGGAATCCTTTGGAGTCCATGGGCTCACAAGGTGTTGGACATGACTGAGAGACTAACACTTCTCACTTTAGGTGGGCATTTAGTTGTGGCATGTGGGGTCTAGTTCCCTGACCAAGGGTCAAACCTGGGCCCCCTGCATTGGGAACATGGGTTTCAGCCACTGGACTGCCAGGGAGGTCCCTGTTCAAATATTTATTAACTCACTTAACACAGTCAGCCCTGTATTAGAGGTCTTTAGAACTCCAGGACTACATCTTTCCTTAATTCTAATGCTCATCAGGTCTTGGAATTGATATTTTCACAGGAACACTTAATCACATTGCAATCTCAGTTCATAATGGATTTCAGCTTTGACTGATCATTTTCGTTGTGAAGCATGAGGAAAGCAGATATTTCTGTTACACTTGCTGCTTCACCAAATGCCATAAGTCTATCCATTAATTATTATTATTTTTTTTCCAGCAACAGTTTAGACCCTATGGCTCCCTCGTCCTGAAGACTCGATCCCTATTCAGTTTCTGAACATACTGTGCGGGGGCTGATTATCTCCCTGGCCGAGAAGCTGTCCCACACGTGTGAATCACCTGGGCCACCTCACTGCAGCTGCGTGTTTCTGTTTCTTTATGGAGGGTGCAATCCTGTGTGCCCACTGGTGGGACCCCCGATGCACAGGCTGTGCTCGAGTCCATATTAATCTATTGCATTATGGTGGGTTTAGTAATAGGTTTCTCTATCACTTGTTATTTTTTCCCAGTGATTTTTCCCCAGAAACTGCTGGGTAGCCAGCAAAGCCAGCCTCACCCAGAGTTTATTTGTCACAGTCACTCCTCCAGCAAGGAACCGCATCACTCTCCCAGAACATTAAAAATTCTGCTTAGATTTAAAGGCATTTTTTTCCTCTCCTTTGAAGCCTAAGAGCACTTCAGTAGCTTCCGCGTCCCGCCCCCAAACCCTCTTATCATTGATGATGTGATAAATGTTATCACGGTTGCAGCTCAGAAGAGGATCTCTTTATGAGAGCCTCAACTCACTACAATTATTTAGCCCAGCGCTGTTTTTCCTCTGATCTAAAGACTTCTTTGAAGTCGGTGGGATGCCTCCAGCATAAGGAGAGGATGGTTAATCCAGTCCTCAAAAAGAGACTTCTCTGACAGGCAGTTTCCTGCGTGAGCTGTTTGCAAGTGATTGCCTTCTCTTGACTGTTTTGACATAATTTAATTACACCTCTATTGTGATTTTTGGCTGAATATTTTGGATTATATGTTTCTGATAGCATTTAATATGGCCTTTAGATATAGAACAAACAACTCTCCAAATTGTTTAGCTGCCTACCTTATTAAAAATGCATGTAAACATAATTGAAAATAGTTTTATTGAGGAATAATTGATAGGCAATAAATAACTCATATTTTAAAATTTATTATTTTTAAAATTATTTATTTATTTATTTTGGCCACACCAGACAGGGATGCTAGTTCCCTGACCAGGGATTGAACCCATGCCCCCTGCAGTGGAAGCGTGGGGTCTTAACCACTGCACCTCCAGGGACATCCCAACTATTCATATTTAAAGTGTACAGTTTGGTACACTTGATATGTGTGTTCCTGAAACCATCATTGCAAGGAAGATAATGAACATACCCATCACCTTCAATCATTTCCATATGTCACTTTAAAATCTCCCCATCTCCTTAGGTGCTTCTTCCATCCCCAGGCAACCACCGATCTATTTGAAAATTTTAAATTTAGCCTTCATATCTGTAAAACAGTTTTAGGTTCACAGCAAAGTTGGGGGGCAGGGACAAAGATTTCCCACTTAGCCTGCCCCCCTCCCACGTACAGCCTCCCCCACTATCCGCATTCCCACAGAGTAGGTTGTGTGTTGCAGTGACACCTGGTAGTCATGCAAAGTCCACAGCTTATGTTATGGTGTTGTACATTGATCTACTTTTTGTCACCATAATTTAATTTGCATTTTCTAAACTTTTAAATATAATGATAAAATATGTGCTCTTTTTGTCTGGCTTCTTTCACTATGTGTAATTATTTTGAGGTTTACCCACATAATTGCATGTACTGCTTTTTATTATATTTCATAGAGCATGTATGGCTAGACCAAAATTTGTTTACCCATTTATGTACTAACGGACAACATAGAAATGCAAAAGATCAGAAGAGACTGCATGAATAATTATTGTTGTTGTTCAGTTGCTAAATCATGTCTGACTCTTTCTGACCCCATGGACTGCAGCACACCAGGCTTCCCTGTCCCATTTATGAATAATTATATACCAACAAGTTGGATAACCTAGAATAAATATATAAGTTTCTAGAAATGTAGAATCTACAAAGACTGAATCAAGATGAAATAGAAAATATGAAGACTGATTACTAATGAGATTGAATCAATAATCAAAAACATTCCAACAAGCAAGACATTCTTATAGCCAGGGCCAGTGGCTTCACTGGTGAATTCCACCAAATATTCAAAAAATAATTGGTACTGATTATTCTGAAATTTACCCCAAAATAAAAGAGAAGGGAACTCCTCCAAACTCATTTTACAAGGCCAGCATTACCCTGATACCAAAACCAGACAAGGAAGCCACAGGAAAAGAAAATTACAGGCCAAAGTCCCTGATGAATATAGATGCAAAATTCCTCAACAGAATATCAGCAAACCAAATTCAGCAATACATTAAAAGAATCGTATACTGTGATGAAATGGGATCTTTCTAGGAGTGCAGGTATGATTTGGCATTTGCAGATCAGTCAGTTTGAAATACCACATAGCAAAATAAAGAATAAAAATCTTATGATCATCTCAATAGATGCAGAAAAAGCATTTGATAAATTTAACATCCATTTATAACATTAGATCAGTGCCAAAGTAATTGAGGTTAGTGCAAAAGTCAACCGCAATTACTTTTGAACCTCAATTACTTTTGCATCAACTGCAGTTACTTTTGCACCAACCACAATTACTATTACTTTTCCACCAATATAAACCCTAAAGACTCAATAAAAAACTGTTCGAACTAATAAAAAAAATTCAGTAAAGTTGCAGGATACAGAATCAATATACAAAAATCTGTTGCATTTTTATACACTAATAATGACCTATCAGAAAGAGAACTTTAAATAGAATCTCATTTACGATTGCAACAAAAGAATACAACACCTAGGAATAAATTAAACCAAGAAGATGAAAGACCTGTATTTTGAAAACCTGTAAGATATTAACAAAAGGAAACAAAGATGACACAAATAAATGGACAGATATTCCATCTCTTGATTGGAAGAATTTAACAGGCATACTTCTGAAATATTGCAGGTTTGGCTCCAGACCACCACAGTAAAGCAATGATCACAGTGAAATAAGTCACATGAATTTTTGGTTTCCCAGTGCATATAAAAGTTATGTTTATACTATACTATAGTGCATTATTTAAATTATACTATAATTTATTAACTGTACAATATATACCTTAAGTAAAAATATCTTATTGCTAAAAATGACTAGCCATTTTCTGAGACTTCAGAGAGTCATAGACTTTTTGCTGGAGGAAGGTCTTGCCTTGCTGCTGGTGGCTGCTGACCAGTCAGGATGGTGGTTGCTGAGGGTTAAGAGTAGCTCTGGCAATTTCTTAGGCTCAGACCACAGTGAAGTTTGCCAGGCTGATTGACTTTCCTTTCACAAATGATCTCTCTGTGGCATGCAGTTCTGTTGGAGAGCATTGGTAAAACTTCACCTCAGAACTTTAAAATTGGAGTCAATCTTCTCAAAACCTGCCGCTACTTTATCAGCTGAGCTTATGTCATGTTATAAATCCTTTGTTGTCATTTCCCACGTGGTGCTAGTGGTAAAGAACTAGTCTGCCAGTGTAGGAGACATAAGGGATATGGGTTTGATCCCTGGGTCCAGAAAATCCCTTGGAGAAGGAAATGGCAACCCACTCGAGTATATTCTTGCCTGGAAAATTCCATGGACAGAGGAGCCTGGTGGGTTACAGTCCATGGGTTTGCAGAGTCGAACCTGAGTGCAGCTGACTTAGCATGCACAGCATACCTTGGCGGGAGACTCGGTTTCCTCTCTGGGGGCCTCTCTACAGGGCTGCTTGAGTTTCCTTGTCCTGACATGGCAGCCAGATTTCCCCCAAACCACCCATCCAAGAGAGCAAGGTGGAAACTGAAATAAGTGCCTGTTATGACCTAGCTGCAGAATCTTCCCAGGTGCGCAGGGGTAAAGAATCCCCCTGCCAATGCAGGAGGTGCAAGAGATGCGGGTTCAATCCCTGGGTCGGGAAGAGCCCCTGGAGTGGGAAGCGGCAACCCACTCCAGTATTCTTGGCTGGAGAATCCCATGGACAGAGGAGCCTGGTGGGCTGCAGTCCCTGGAGTCACAGAAGAGTCAAACACGATTGACTGAGGACACTTGGAAGCAAAAAATAGGTGATAGGACAAAAAAGTATGCTTTCTGTTTTGCTTTATTTGTTTCATTCCTTAAGACCATATTAGGCTGAGATTGAGGGTCAGAATATGATGGAGTTATTATTTTTTTATTTTTAGTTGAAAGCTAATTGCTTTACGGAATTTTGTGGTTTTCTGTCATACATCAACAAGAATCAGTCATAGGTACACCCATGTTCGATGGAGTTATTTTTCATGACTTGGTATGAAAATTGTTGAAGGGAGTCCAGAAGAAACAGATGTTTCCGTGTCCCAATGAGGGCCCCGGGTGTGTGTGGCCCACTGCCAGGTGATGGCCGTGCTGTCCAGGTCTCTCAGCAGCCACACGAGCTCTGGCACTCTGAGCACTGAAGTGCTGCTTTCTCTAGATACAGCACCACTAGCTGGAAGCTGATGCTCTCACTGTGAATGATGGTGGTGGGGTGGCTTCCCCAGCGACTTCACAGGCAGGCGACAGAGGCAGGTGGGGGTACAAGGCAAGGGGCAAATCTGGAGGGGTGCAGAGTGGACCACTTCTGCCACATATGTGAGCATGCAGAGGAAGCCTTTGGGGATTACTAGAGACACCTCAAAATTGTTGGAAGGGCATTCATCTGGCAATCGAGCAAATGGGGTCTCTGTCACAAAGGGAGTACAGAGGGCAGTGTGATCTCATTTGTGGATGATGACTATTAATGCACACACACACACATACACACTTATATATAAATCACAACCAGCATTTTCTAACCATCAGTCAAGGAGAGTATCAAGTGTCTTGTTCCCCTACCAAGCATTCCAACAAACTGTGGTTGAATTAAATGGTGCTAAACCATTGTTCCATCCGATATTAGAAGACCTTGTTTTATTTTCCACTGCTTTCAAAAAAGGCAAAAAAAAAAAAATCCTTTTACTGTTAATAGCTCACACAGTGTTCTTAGGTTGAAAATGATATCTGTTTCAAAGTTTAGGCAACCTGAGAAATCTTATTTTTATAAACTGTTTGCAGAATTAGAACACCAAGGGCATTCAGACACCACAAAGCCGCCCATTGGTTTGTGACCATTTCTCAGTTTACAGACTAGCAAGTGGAGTTGTTTTCTCCACCTCAAATGACATCACAAAGTAGACGTGGGACTTCCCTGGTGGTCTGGTGGTTGGGAAGCGGCCCTCCAATGCAGCGGGTGCAGGTTTGATCTCTGGCCAGGGGACTGAGGTCCCACGTGCCTTGTGGCCAAAAAAAACCACAATCGTGGGCTGGAGGCAGTGTTGTGACTAATTTATTGGATTAAAAAAAATGGTCCACATTTAAAAAAGAATCTTTGAAAAAAAGGAGATATGCTTGGGCTGAAGTTTCAGTCAGAGATGAGATTCTTGCCATGAACTAATAAACTATTGGAAACAAGGGAGATTAGAATGGAAAGGACGCAGCAGAGACCTCCTGCAGAGTGTCACTTTGCATTTACACATCTCAGGGTAAGAAGTTAATTTCTCCCCAGCCCACAGACAGGGCTCACCATGTTTGTTTCTCAAGTGCTTTGAAGAAAGAAACGTAAATGAATGCTAACTAACAAAAGGGTGCCAAGGTGCTCTAGGTAGAAGACAGAGAAACCAAAAGCAGAGTGGGTAAGTTTGCATCAGAAAGTAAAAATAATCCCCAACTTAATTTTATTAAAAATGACAAGGTAAAAAATGATTAATCCCGATGGCCAATTATCATGTAAATATTCAGGATCCCTACTTAAAGATTATGCATGCACGCTCAGTCACTGAGCCATGTCAGACTCTTTGCAACCTGTGGATTTCAGTCTGCCAGGCTCTTCTGTCATGGGATTTCTCAGGCAAGAATACTGGAGTGGGTTGTCATGCCCTCCTCCAGGGGATCTTCCTGACCCAGGGATTGAACCCAGGTCTCCTGTGTCTTCTGCATTGACAGGCTAATTCTTAACCACTGAACCACCTGTCTCTACAAAAATCTTCCAATAGGGTGAACAAAAAACTGATGTGGAATGTTGGGTTTCACTCACTAGATAGACCAAGAAATTCTGAATATTGTCTCTAAAGCTTGGAGATTGCTTGTCTTAACTACAGCCTGTGTTTTACATCCGTGAAAATAGCAGATAATTGATTCACAAGTCAGCTGAGCGACAACTTGGGTAGAAAGAACTGAGAAATATCTGGAATGATTAAATGGAACAAAATAATGTTGGGAAGAAGATTGCATTTGTGGGAGTTTTGGGGGAAAATATGTAGAGAAAATAAACAAGACCAGAAAAAGTTAGTTTTGAGCAGTTTGGTGGGAAATGGCTGAGTTTTTAGGTAATATTGTCTTCACCTTGCATATTTTGTTCAGGAAACTTCCAAATGGCAAGAGACTGTACCCATCAACAATTTGCTACTTCTCTCTCTCTCTCTCTCTTTTAAAAAATATTTATTTGGCTGCACCGGGTCTTAGTTGCAGCATTCAAACTTAGTTATGGTATCCAGGATCTAGTTCCCTGACCAGGGATTGAACCCATCCCCCTGCATTGGGAGCCTTAGCTACTGGACCACCAGGGAAGTCCCCCTCTTTCTTTTCTGGTGTCTGTGTTTGGTAAGAAAATTCTATGGTTTACCTCAATATTGGTTAAATATTTTCAAAGCAAAGTGTGATTATGCTGTTTTTCTTCTTCTTCTTCTTCTTTTTTTTTTTTGTTGAAAGAATAGATAAAAACATGGATACATAAAAAAAATTCCGAGACTACTAGAGTTGGAATCAGGGAGTGAGTGAAGATCAAGTTATCGGGAATACACTTGTGTTGCACATTTTCCCATTCTTCTTCTTTGGTCCTTGGCAGATGGAATAGTTGTACTTTTTCTCATAATCCTCATATGCAAAATAAGTGCTCAAAAAAGAAGCATCATTGAAGGGCTAGTACAATGCTGTACTGGCAGAAGCTTATTTCTGGTAGGAAGTGTCCTTGGGTGAGGTGACATTCTATTACAAAGCAGAGGCTTGATTTAATTAAAAGGTCCAGTGCTCCTGGTTTAGGATGGGGCAAGCTGTATGCATTCTGCCTGGCACTTGGTAGGCACATGATAAATATTTATTGAAGAATTTCTGCGGCCTGAGCCTTATTTGTGGCTGGAGATGACATTTATCTTCATAGCATGCTACAGACTCATCAAATCTTAATGATTTATTGAATCATTGTCATGTAATAAAGTTATGATTGATTTTTAGGAAGGCTATCAGGAAACATGAAATATTATTTATGAAAGATGATTGGAATAAAAATTCAATGTAGAGATTCCTCAAAAAATTAAAAATTGAACTACTCTAGGATCCACGTATCCCACTTCTGAGTATTTATCTGGAGAATATGAAAATGCTAATTTGAGAAAATATATGCACCCTCATGTTCAACAAAGCATTATTTACAATAGCTAAGATATGGAACAACCTAAGTGCCCATCAACAAATGAAGAAATAAAACATGCACTATATATACACAACAGAATATTACCCAGCCATAAAAAAGATGAAATCTTGCCATTTGTAACCTGGGTGGACCTTAAGGGTATTATACTAAGTGAAATAAGTCAGAGGGAGAAAGACAAATACCACTTGATTCCACTTAGGTGTGGAATATAAAAGCAAACACACGAAAAGACCCGGAATAAACGAACACACTAAACTAAATCAAAACAAACATGTAGATTCAGAGAACAGAGCAGGGTCACAGAGGGGGATGGCCAAGACGACGAAAGAGGGCCAACTGTATGGTGATCGATGAAAACCGAATTTGTGGTGCTGAGACTGCAGTGAATACAAAAATAGAGATATAATGCTATACACATGAAACTTACATAACGTTATATCAGTTTTACGTCAATGTAAAATAAATGTTGAGGGCTTCCCTGGTGCTCAGTGGTAAAGAAGTCACCTCCCAATGCAGAAGACACAGTTTCAATCCCTGGTCTGGGAAGATCCCACATGCCTCGGAGCTACTAAGCCCACAACTACTTTGCCTGTGCTCTAGAGCCTGGGGCCGCAGCTACGAAGGCTGCACACCCTAGAGTCCATGCTCTGCAACAGGAGAAGCCTGTGCCCTGCAGCCAGAGAGTAGCTCCCGCTCGCCGAAGCTAGAGAAAAGCCCGAGAAGCAATGAAGACCCAGTACAGCCAGTGAATACAATGAGAAAAAATAAATAAAATTTAAAAGTTCCGACTAAATAGGAAATATTATATTTTGAAATATGTCCAAGAAGGGAGAGACATACATAATAACAGTAGGTAAACCGTCTTTAATTTTTGCCAAGAGTGCCGATTAGCCTTATTGCTCTTTTGGTTATACTGTAAGGAAGAATTAGAAGTAGTTACTGATTTGAGAGGAGGTGCTTCTGCATAGAAGTCCTAGCCATTTATGAAGACCGTCTTTTGGGAAGAATTCATCATCGTCTTCTGCTCTGGGGAGGGGGAAGCCCACGATGGGTCACTGCGTCCCTGAACTTGAGGACAGTTCCAGATGGTGCATCTGGATGCTGAGGCTGGCTGCTGTCGGTGGCCAAGGCTGTCGCGCCACTGCTCATACCTGCAGGGCGTCTTCATGAGAGTCCACAGATGGACAGTCATCTGGGAGAATGGTCGCTTTGTGGGGAGTGGGGGTCGATTTCCCATTTGTCACCATGCTGGATGCTTTCTTGACAACTTTATTTTCTGATATCAAACTAGTCCTTTTGGTCTTGTTCATGCTTTTTCTCAACTGATACATTCTTCTGAGATAAACAAAGGAACGTGTCTGCGTATGTCAGATATTGCCTGCTATTTCAGCTACTCTGGCAAAGTAGCTGACACCACGGTGCATGGTAAAGTGCTCACTGATGGACTTGGGATGATCTTGCTTTGACACTGAAGCCCCCCTCCTCCCCTTCCCTTCCCTCTTGTTGTTGTTGGTCCATTGCTAAGTTGTGTCCTACTCTTTGAGACCCCATGGACTATACCCGCCAGGCTCCTCTGTCCGTGGGATTTCCCAGGCGAGAATACTGGAGTGGGTTACTGTTACCTTCCCCAGGGGATCTTTCCAGCCTAGGGATTGAGCTTGTGTCTCCTGCATTGACAGGTGGATTCTTTACCATTGAGCCACCAGGGAAGCCACCTCCATCAGTTCAAGGGTCTGAGATGATCTGTGGGATCAGTGGGGCTGGATGTCCCCAGGGATGCGGCACCAGGAGAAAGTCACCCCAGGAAACACATCAGAAAGTCACTCACAGCTGACAAAGGCAAGACAGCTCTGTCCACCACACAAACAAAGCATAATAACCACAGGAAATATTCGCACCTCACTGAATCCTGCTAAGAAACCCTAAGTAAATATATGAAGTCAAAATACCTGTAATATCCTTGTGGATCACAGTGTAGCCTATAGGATCATTAAATGGATAATTTGTTATTATAGAAGATATATCACTATATATTAATAGATGAAATTATGCTAAATATTACTTAGGAGACCTACTTTCTCTTCTGTTAAATCATAATGCCAGCCATACTGTTGTAAACCCTATACAAATGTTTATCCATAAACATTCCATTCCATTGTGAGTCATTCCATTGTGAGTCTGATGGTTTTACTTAACCCTTCTGATGTTGGGATTGTCACATACAGGGTCTGGGACTGACTGTGTGGATTTCCTGTCCCTGTTGGGGCTGCTAGTTATGAAAAGTGAAGGTTTGTGCTCATCTAGTTTATCGTTTATACCTAGCACAGTGCCTGGCTTGACAAGTTTTTTTTTTTTTTTTTAATGAAAATTTCTCTTTTTTTTTTTAATGAAAATTTATTGGTGAAGAAAATCTGGCAAATATATATATATTTATATTTTGGTGGCTCTGAGAATTGTGGTCAGGAAGTCTGTTCACGTCTCCCAGGTCTGGTTCTTCCTGAGCAGTGGTTGCTTATCAGCCAGCTTGTCTAAATCCAGCCTCAGACCCATCCCTTTCTTTGGCCCCTGTGTCTGTGTGGGTATCATCATTCCTTCGTTTCGTCCCTGTGTCTGTTTTTGCACAGTGTGGTAAAGCTATGAAAATCTCTTAGGAAGTTTTCTTTAGGGATGCTTCTTGCATTCAAAACTCTGCCTTCTTTAGTCTTTCTCTCCTTTAATATTGACCTGCTGGTTGATCTCTCCATTTTACCCCTTCTCTCTTTATCCAGGCACTTCCTGTTCCAGAATCGAAAGTGCCTCCCTGCAGTCTGTAGGGAAAAGGCACACACCTTGGTCTGCCTTCTAGGGGACCACTGCACCTGGTTTCACTGCAGCAGCTCAGGCTCAATTGTTTGTCACTCTCTGCGCCTGTACCTGGCCCTGTGTGCCTGCCAAGCCTACCCATGACTCCCAGCCGTTCCTGTTTGCTGTGAGCCCTGGACAGACAGTCCCCGCTCTGCTCACTGGATGTTTAATCTCTGTCCCCTTTAATGTGAGTTACATTTTCAAGCGTCGTAGGTCATCCCGCACAATCAATTATTATGGGGAAATGACTTTGGCTTCATAGCTCTAATCCTGAAATTTGGACAATGGTTGCCTGAAAATGCAAGATGAAATTTAAAAAGGAAAAATTATCCATCTTATGTTGATGGTAAAACACAAACAGATACAGAACCCCAATTTGGGCATCCCTTAGACACTAGAGTGCGAGCTGCTGGCTTAAAAAATAGTCACAACCTAAAAGCTGAGAGTTATGTTTTATTCTGTGGAAATTTTTAGGACTTAAGCCCAAGGGGCAGCATCTCAAGTAACCCTGAGAGAACTGCTCCAAGGAGGTGGCAAGGAGGAGACTCAGAATATATTCTGAGTTTTGCAACAAAGGGCAGGTAGTCTGAATATCAAGAGATTATTGTTAATTTCTTAAGGAATTTAGCGCTTTGCTGTATATGGGATGATGCAAGAGTCTGGGCTCACTGAAATCTGTCCTTTCATACGCACCTCACATCTGGGGCCAGCATCCTGTGACTTGCACATCCTGAGCCCGTCGGTGCTCCCTGTAGGGAGTGGCAGCAGCCTGGCAGCTGTTGATGGCAGGTGTTTTTCTCCTTCCTGAGTTCCCTGGAGGGCTGGGATCACTGATGAGTGTGACATCCTTGTTTATAGATATGGCAAGAAGTATTCCGGTTCTCAGGGTTGGCGTCTACTTTGTCTCCCACGTGGCCACGTGAACCTCTGGGACCCCCACCCGCAGATCCAGGGCTGCCTGCTCTGCAAGGGGTCCCTGGGACGTGCCCTGGGCATATGCTCTGCGGGGACCACCTTGTGCTTGCATCAGCTGGCATGTTTAGCCCTGGAATGGTGGTTCTGCTCCTGTCATGTTGCCTGCCTCAAGTCCAAGGGCATGATGGCCCCAAACACACCAGCACACTGAGGCGCCTGTAATGGGTTCTGCAGGGCATGTGGTTCGTGTCACAGCCTGTCACGGGAGGGTCTTCTCGGAGGGTGACCACCCTCTGCCACTCAGTCACTTGGCTGTGCCATCCAGCTGCTCTCGCCTCCATGTGTAGGACAGTTGGTGCCATCCCAAGGAGGGGATGCCTGTCACCTCGGCCCTGGGGATGCTCTGATCCTCCTACAGCACCGGGGATGGGCAGCCCTTCCCACAGGGACTGGCTGTTTGTTCCTGGTGAGATGGTGCTGCAACTGTGCCTGGCGTACTGACCCTCGACCCCGAGCCAGAGTGGGAGAACATCTGGCTTTATTCATGACATGTGAATACTCTGGTTACCAGATGAAGCGGCATTGTAAGGCATGATGTCCTAGCTTTTTGCTTTGTGTGGGAACTGACATAGGCAGGTTCTAATTTTTAATTTTGCCAAATAAGGGCATTAATGAAAATCTACTCATCTCATATTCTGTCATAAGAGGGAAAAAAAAAGCCTAAAATTACTGCATGAGATGTTATTAAATGGAATAGATTTAGCTTTGTGATTCTTATTTTCCTCCATTCACTGAGACTGGGTGAAAACTGGTCCAGGAATGGGTCCCCTGGTCCTAAGTTTGGGAACCATGGTTCTGTGACCCATGTTCATTTAGTGAAGTTTTAGGTCCTCTTTTAGTTTGGTAACTAGGGCACCCTCTCCCCCTCCTCCTTCCCTTAGCACACACGTCTTTGCAACACCCTCAAACTACTGGCTGTGATGGCTTGTCCTCTAATGATTTCCTGTGTGGATATCTTGTCCCTTCCAGCCAAATTGTGATGTTAGGTAAATAGAAGGCACTGAATAGCTAATCATTTGAATTTATTTCTGTAACATATGCTGGTCTGCTGTTTGGAGGACTGCAGGCTACTGCTGTGTGTGTTGTGGGTGTGTGTGTGTGTGTTTGGAAGTCAGCTGGAGTCCTCTATACGCATAGGAACATAAATGAAGGATGCACATTTTTGAAGAATGAGGGGCTTCTCAGGTGGCACTAGTGGTAAAGAACCCACCTGCCAGTGCTCGAGGTGGAAGAGACGTGGGTTCAATCCCTGAGTCGGAAATATCCCCTGGGAGGGGGACATGGCTGCCCACTCAGTATTCTTGCCTGGAGAATCCCATGGACAGAGCAGCCTGGAGAGCTGCAAAGAGTCAGACACGACTGCAGCGACTTAGCACGAAGCACAAACAAGCTCTGCCATAAGAAAACAAGCCTGTGGAGCTTTCTCCATCTTTCTCTCTGTTTCCTGCAAAGCTCGCAGGATGGACTCCCTGTTTCGTGGACATGGCCCTACATCTGAGCCTCTTCAAGCTCTCCTCATTTTTCATGATTTAGTGATTCTGCAGGGTGTAGCCAGTAGCTGAGATTCTCCCACAAAATATCAGAATTGTTTTTCATTTTAAAGTTTTTTATTTTTAAAACATCATAAAATATTTCTCAGAGTGACAGCTGAGCTTCAATATTTATGACTTTCTGATTGCTCTCGCAGTTTAGAAGAAAAAATTAAAAATGAGCCCTCAAGTAAAATTTAAGTGGAAAAGATTAAAATTCAGAATTATGGACTTTTAAACATTTGAATAAATACTCTTAGCTGGGAAATTTTATGAGCCAGTCCTAGTTTCCTTACACTTGACAGTCCTTGAAAAAGGACTTAAATTCTTTCTTGAAAATATATAGACAGTGTTATTTTTGGAAGATAAACTTTTCTGTATCAGTACAACTCCCCCTACCCCCAAAACTGTCTGCCTGCCCACCCCCAGCTTCTAGACTTCTACTTTTGGCTAAAAACCAAGCACAAGTGGGAAGCATATGAGTGGGTGAAATGGGTAAATGACAGAACATCATTATCTTTGGGATATTTTAAACTGACACCCACACGGCTGACTTATCGGCATGTACTTAACACTGTTCAGTCACTTCCATTTTGGGACATTTCATTGTTTTCCCGAATGAGTTTTCAGGTTCAAATGTATTAAGTCTTAAGACTAAATTAGATTCTCTTTCCTTACCCCAACTGCAGCTGTTTAATTGCTTTGTGATTTTGTGATTCGTTTCTCTTCTTCAAATAACATGTTTCTCTGATGATTTAATAGATTATGTTATTCATGCCTGATTAATCTTTTGGGAGGGAAGAATAACCTGTCTCCCTCCCTTCAAGGTGTATGTAGTGTGACTTTATCACTATCAATTCAAACTGCCATAAGAGAGGTTATGGATATGCCTGAGAAAATAGACACCGTTGAGACAAATAATCTCAGAAAGGGAATAAGGCAGGATCCTCTCTCCCCAAAGGAGACTCACTATACATGAGAATTTTATTAAACTTCATTAAAATGTTTATATCTTAATAAGACCCGAGACCTGTGGCATTTTATTGTCTTAGTTTTTTTCTCATTCATTCATTCTTTCAACATATCTTTGTGAGTGACACTGACCCTTGTTCTAGGTGCTGGGAGAATAGTAGCAAAGAACTCCAAGAAAAGTTCTGGCTTTGTGAATTCTAATGAACCTTTTTTGTTTTTTTTAATAAAAAACTTATTGTGTGAGCTTACTGAAGTTTACATAAAAGGCTTGATTATATATTGCAGCCTTATTATTAAAGAAGCCAATGTGACTCATCTGGGATTACATTCTTAGGGGAACATAGTGCAGAGGGTGGTGGTAAAGCACCCCTTTTCTAGACCTGGGGTCTGAGCGGTAGTGGGCTTACGTTGTGGAGCCTGAAAGTGACCAAGGGGTGAAGAGAAAGGACATGGGAAACAGGAAATGTCAGTATTGTTTACAGTAGATATTGTGACCACATTCTCCCAAACATTCTAAACAGCAGAGGAGAAAATCATCCTTGTGTTTGGTCCAAGAAAAAGCTTTTACTCAAAACAATATCTAAAAAAAATGCTGGACTTGGCCAATTTTGGGATTTTGCAGATGAGACAAAACCTTAGGTAGAGCCGACCTTGTGTACATGCATGCTCCAGTTCTGAATGAGAAGAAGGCAGAGTTGGGGAGTACCTTTCTCATTTCCCATTTACCCTTTTCTGCCTCTGACTTATTTATCTTTACCCCCAGCCCCCATGGCAGGGTTTAGACCTGGGATTAAACCCCTACTTAGAAATGAGCCACTTAGCTAAGCTTCAGTTTCCTCATCTAGAAATAAAAATAAGAATATTAACTTCAGAAGGTGTAAGTGAAGATAAGTTGTAATCATACTGGTGCTTTGTACTCAGTCGGGTCCAACTCTTTTCGACTCCATGGACTGTAGCCCACCAGGCTCCTCTATCCATGGAATTCTCCAGATGAGACTACTGGAGTGGGTTGCCATTCCCTTCTGTAGGGGATCTTCCTGACCCAGCGATTGAACCCAGGTCTCCCACAATGCAGGCAGATTCTTTACCATCTGAGTCACCATATATAAATATAAATATGATGTATGTGAAAGTGCTTTGATACAGTTAATAATAAGACTTAGCATCATAACTACTACTTCCTTAAGGAATGAAAGTAAAACTCTGAGAAACACAGGAAGCTCTACATTAAAAGCCTGCCACATGGAATAGCCACGGGGTGGGTTTTTTTGTTGATCAGATGGTACCTTTAATTAGATCATGTGTGAGGTTTCACATTCTGCCCATGGAAAGCCTTATCAAACCCGGCTCATTCTGATCCCCAGTTACTCACTCTCGCCAGGCTGGTCCCAGATGGAACTTTATAAGGGACGTACTTCCTGTAGATATGACCGACCCTGGAACATGGAACGTCAAACATTTCTCCTCCACACATCCAGACCTACAGAGGGGAAATTGGAAGTGCAATAAAAGAGAACAGTACATTTCATTCAAAAGGCCCCAAATTATTAGTAAGAGTTACATAAAATCTTAAAATCTCTCAAAGTCTCTGTATCAGTAATTTCTATTTATTATCAATAGTTAGGCAGCAAAATAAACCTACATTTTCATTTTTTAAAAATTTTTTTTTTAACTGGTGGGAAATTGCTTTGCAATTTTGTGTTGGTTTCTGCTACAGCAATGGAAATCAGTCATATAATATATATCACTTTCCTCCTGAGCCTCCTTCCGTGCCCCCATCCCACCCTTCTAGGTCATCGCAGAGCGCCAGGCGGCACCCCCTGTGCTATTGAGCAACTTCCCACTATTTTACACGATAGTGTATCTATGTCAGTGCTTCTTTCTCTATTTGTCCCACCCTCACCTTGTCCTGCTGTGCCCACAAGTCCATTCCATACGAGGTTCATCAGTACCAGTTTCCTAGATTCCATATATACTATATACGTGTTAGTTTTTCTCTTTCTGACCTCCGTCACTCTATGCAAGAGACACTAGGTTCATCCACTTCACTACAACTCACACAGATTCATTCCTTTTGTGGCTGAGTGATATTCCATTGTGTATATGTACCACACACTCTTTATCCATTTACCTGTCAGTGGACATCGTGGTTGCTTCCATGTCCTGGAGATTGTAAATATAGCTGCAATGAACATTGGGGTACCTGTATCTTTTAGAATTGTGGTTTTCTCAGGGTATATGCCCAGTGGTGGGATTGTTGTGTCATTTGGTATTTTTATTCCTAGCTTTTTAAGGGATCTCCATACCATCTTCCATAATGGCTGTATCAGTTTACATTCCCACCAACAATGGGTTCCTTTTCTCCACATACTCTCCAGCATTTATTGTTTGTAGATTTTTTGATGATGGCCATTCTGATGAGTGTGAGGTGGTAGATACCTCACTGCAGTTTTGATTTGCATTTCTCTAATAATGAGTGATGTTGAGCATATTTTCGTGTGTTTATTGGCCATCTGTATGTCTTTGGAGAAATATCTGTATGTCTTTGGAGAAATGTCTGTTTAGGCTCTCTGTTCATTTTTTGATTGGGTTGTTTGTTTTTCTGATATTGACCTGTATGAGTTGCTTATATATTTTGGAGATTAACCTTTGTCAGTTACTTTGTTTGCAATTATTTTTTCCCATTCTAAGGGTTGTCTTTTCATCTTGTTTATAGTTTCCTTTGCTGTGCAAAAGCTTTTATATTTTATTAGATCCTATTTATTTATTTTTCTTTTATTTCCATTCATCTAGGAGGTAACCCCACATTATTAAAAGCTCAGATTCATAAAAGTATACAACCAAAATATTAGCTCACTAAATCCAATTTCCATAGACATATTGACATTTTAAAAAGTTGTAGTAGAATTTTATTACAGCTATTGCATTACATTGGGGTTTAATGATTAGATGTCTTATTTACATAGATATTTGTTTTGACAATCTTGTGGAATAATTTGAGGAAATAACATTGGAATTTAAGTGTCAATTAAAAATTTAAAGTGTAAACATGAAATTTCTAAAACTGACGAATGAATTAAAGAACATAAGTATATCCATACTTTACATCTAGATTCTGAAACTTTCAGTAGAGCTTACTTAAAAAATCTGAGTTGTGTTCTAATTTCTCCCCATCCTTGATCTTTTCTTAGGTACAGAAAATAATTGGTTAGCAATGTGAACTCAAGACATGGAAAACTCAGGATATCTGTTAAGATGCTGTACTTAAATTTAGTAACAAAAATTAATTGGTTGTATTTTACCATGACTACCCACTTGAACCATTAATCATGGTTTTATATAACAGGCTATTACTATAAAATAACTAATTATCAACACATAAATGCAGGCTTCATATATACTAGATTTTTAAACTGCTTTCATTGCAAGAAAACAATTTAAAAGAGAGTTAGTAATGTAAGGTTTTTTACATTTATTTTTAATTGGAGGATAGTTATAATATTGTGTCAGTTTCTGTCATATATCAACATGAGTCAGCCACAGGTACACACCTGTCCCGCCTTGTTGGACCTCCCACCCCATCCCACCCCTCTAGGTTATCACAGAGTTGATATCATAGAGTTGATTGGGTTGACCTGCCAGTGTCATACAGCAAATCCCCACTGGCTATCTGTTTTGCATATGATAGTGCATATGTTTCAATCCTATTCTTTCTATCCATCCCACCCACTGTGTCTGGGGGACAGGTCTAGGGACAGGTCTTTGTTTTTCCCCTTTTCACATTTAATCTTATATTGCTCCAGCCTCTTGGGATCTTTCCAGATGCCTGTACTATATAGTTTAGAAGGCCCACTGACCCTGCCAGCTTTACATGGTCTGTGCAGAGTTCTGATGTCTTGATCCAGAACCAAGTTGAAACTGATACCATGAGTAATCCTGAATGCATTTAGAGTAACTGAGTATTATTTTGATAATCCACTTGCCTTCCCCTTGGGGTTCCATCAGCATTTGTTCACCAGTCTTACTTAGAGTGTCATTCCTCTTAGTGAAAGAAGATGGAACTGTTGACTGAAAAAATACATGCAACCTAAAAGTTGAGAGTTATGTTTTATTCGGTGGGAATTTTTAGGACTTCAAGGCTGGAAGACAGCATCTCCCAAGAAAAGATGAGAGAGACAACCCTGAGAGAACTGCTCTGAAGAAGCTAGGGGAGCATTTAAGCTTATACAGAAGTTTTGGAACAAAGGACAGGTAGTCTGAACATCAAAAGTATTTCTGGGAGTTAGAGAAAACCTGGTATCCCAAGTTAAGGAACTTAGTGCTTTGCTATGTATGGGAAGATGCAAGAGTCTGGGCTCACTGAAGTCATTCCTTTCACATGCACCTCAGCTGTCTGGGGCCAGTGTCCCGTGTTTTCACCCCTGAGTTCCTCAGTGCTCACCGTGGGGAGTGGCTGCAGTCTGATCAGTGCCAGATCATGGGTATTCTTTTCCTTCTTGAGTGCTCTTGGGGCTCAGAAATTCTCATTTGGAGGGCTGGAACTGATGATGACTGTGGCATGCTTGTTTACTGATAATGGCAGGATATACTTCATCTCTCAGAACCACATGTGAGACATAAACCTTTCTCTTTCCCTCTTCCAATATTACACTTTAAAAGATGTTGTGTATCTGTGTCAGGGTTCTCCAGAGAAACAGAACCAACAGGGTGTGTGTAGAGGGAGACATTTATTTAAAGGAAGTGGCTCATGCAATTGAGGAGGCTTGGGGAATTCATCTGCAAGGTAGACCAGCAGGCTAAAGATGCAGGAAGAGCTGCAATTCGAGTCTAAAGGCAGGAAGTGCAGGTGGAATCCCCTCCTGCTTGAGAATGGTCAGTCTTTGTTCTACTGGGGCCTTTCAGTGACTGGATAAGCCCTCCCTCAGTATGGACAGAAACTGCCTTTCTCAAAATCCACCAATTTAAATGTAAATCTCATTCAAAAAACATCCTCCTGGAAGCATGCAGAATAATATCTGGACATGCTTGGGCAGCCTTTGACACATGAAACTAACCATTATGCAGCACTACTTACAATAGCTAGAACATGAAAGCATTCTAGATGAATGAATGAAGANAAACTGTGGAAAATTCAAAAAGAGATGGGAATACCAGACCACCTGACCTGCCTCTTGAGAAACCTATATGCAGGTCAGGAGCAACAGTTAGAACTGGACATGAAACAATAGACTGGTTCCAAATAGGAAAAGGAGTACGTCAAGGCTGTATATTGTCACCCTGCTCATTTAACTTGTATGCAGACATCGTGAGAAACACTGGGCTGGAGGAAGCACAAGCTGGAATCAAGATTGCCGGGAGACATATCAATAACCACAGATGTGCAGATGACACCACCCTTATGGCAGAAAATGAAGAGGAACTAAAAAGCCTCTTGATGAAAGTGAAAGAGGAGAATGAAAAAGTTGGCTTAAAGCTCAATATTCAGAAAACGAAGATCATGGCATCTGGTCCCGTCACTTCATGGGAGATAGATGGGGAAACAGTGGAAAGTGTCAGACTTTGTTTTTTTGGGCTCCAAAATCACTGCAGATGGTGATTGCTGCCATGAAATTAAAAGACGCTTGCTCTTTGGAAGAAAAGTTATGACCAACCTAGATAGCATATTAAAAAGCAGAGATGTTACTTTGCCAACAAAGGTCCATATTGTCAAGGCTATGGATTTTCCTGTAGTCATGTATGGATGTGAGAGTTGGACTGTGAAGAAGGCTGAGTGCTGAAGAATTGATGCTTTTGAACTGTGATATTGGAGAAGACTCTTGAGAGTCTCTTGGACTGCAAGGAGATCCAACCACTCCATCCTAAAGCAGATCAGTCCTGGGTGTTCATTGGAAGGACTGATGCTAAAGCTGAAATTCCAATACTTTGGCTACCTCATGCAAAGAGTTGACTCATTGGAAAAGACCCTGATGCTGGGAGGGGTTGGGGGCAGGAGGAGAAAGGGACGACAGAGGATGAGATGGCTGGATGGTATCACTGACTCGATGGATGTGAGTTTGAGTGAACTCTGGGAGTTGGTGATGGACAGGGAGGCCTGGCATGGTGCGATTAGTGGGGTTGCAAAGAGTCAGACACGACTGAGCAACTGAACTGAACTGATGCCTGTATGGAATCTAGAAAGATGGTACTGATGAATCTGTTTGCAGGGCAGCAATGGAGATGCAGACATAGAGAACAGACTTGTGGACACAGTCAATGACACTTTGTACATAAATGTGTAACTCTGGATGTACAGTTGATCTAGCTGATATTTTACGAGTGGATTAACAAGACCTTTGCATCATTGTGCTTTTTCATTTAATGCCCACAACTCCGTGACCAGCTTTACTATTTCCCCAGTTATATAGGTGGAAACATGGCAGTCTAGAGGCTCCTTTGCCCAGAGCCACGTAATGGGCCACATTCAGAACAGAGATATGAGTCCTCATGGTCTAACTTCAAGGTGGCCCAGCGGTAAAGAATCTGGCTGCCAAGCAGGAGATGCAAGTTCGATCCCTTGGTTGGGAAGATTCCCTGGAGTAGGAAATGGCAACCCACTCCAGTATTCTTGCCTAGGAAATGCCATGGACAGAAGATCCAGGTAGGCTACAGTCCATGAAGTGGCAAAATGTTGGACACAACTTAGTGACTAAATAACAAGCAGCAACAAAAGTGCATACTTTAGGCTTTGCTGAGCACGTCGTCTTGCAACTACAAAACTTTGCTAGGAAGAACATGCATGTGTGCTAAGTCACTTCAGTCATGTCCTACTCTTTGCAACCCTATGGACTATATAGCCCACCAGGCTCCCTGTCCATGGGATTCTCCAGGCAAGAACACTGGAGTGGGTTGACATGCTCTCCTCCAGAGGATCTTCTTGACCCAGGGATCGAACTCAACGTCCCTTATGTCTCCCACATTGGCTGGTAGGTTCTTTAGCACTAGCGCCATCTGGGAAGCCCTGCTAAGCTGAAACATGACTATTTCAATAAAACTTTGATGACAAAGATAGGCAGCGGGTCACAGTTTGCTGGCCCCAGTTCTGTAAAATACACAGTACTTTCAAACACTGAAATTCAGTGCTTCTAAGATAATACATATGGGAGGCTGCACTTTCCCCAGTCCGTCGCCATAATGTCTCCTCTGCCATGTGACCTTGGTAGCCACCACTGAGTTGTGGGACTGTGTCCCCTGTCCTTGGATTTGGATGTGCTTGCAAAGTCTCAGACCCATAGAATACAGCCAGCAGAAATGACCGAGGTCATAACAGGCAGCAAAGTTTCTGCCTGGCCACGGAGACCTTTATTTTTGCAGATCTGAGCTGCCAGCTAAGAAGTCTGACTCCTTGAGTTGACCCCACTGTAGAAAGTCACACTCAAGTCAACAGCCTCAATTGTTTTCACCAGTGGCCAACATCAACCGCTGGGAATGTTGACGAAGGTTTCTTTAGTCAGGGGTTCCCAACTTCTGGGATCTAGTGCCAGATGGTCTAAGGTGGAGCTGATGTATAATAATAGAGATGAAGTGCACAGTAAATGTGGTGTGCTTGAATCATACCAAACTCCCCTCTCCCCACATCCATGGAGAAATTGTCTTCCATGAAACTAGTCCCTAATATCAAAAAAGTTGGGGAACACAGTTCTAAATGACTTCAGCTCCTAGCTATTGAACCACCGCCACCTGCAACCCCAGATATTGTGCAGCAGAAATGAGCTCTTTCCTTTGTACCTTTTATGAATTTGGGACCCAGAGAACCCATGAATTTGACACAATGCTTGCTTTATGCTGTAGGCCCTGGATGCTTCATTATGCAGTAATAACTTGACTGTAGCCCACCAGGATCCTTGGTCCATGGGATTCTCCAGTCAAGAATACCAAAGTGGGTTGTCACGTTCTTCTCCAGGGGATCTTTCAGACCCAGGGATGGAAGCTGCATCTCTTACATTTCCTGTATGGGCAGGCTGGTTCTTTACCACTAATGCTACCTGGGAAACAGGTGAACTCTAACACATGATCAAAGTTTATGGATCACCCACAGATTTTATCTTATCCCACTGTGGAAGACACAGGGAAGGACTGGGTGCACTGCCAGACTATAATTCCTGGTTCCTTTGTTTCAGAAGGGGCTCTATGCCTGTTTCTTGCTAGTGGAATGTAAGAGAATTAATTAATTCTCTTAATTAATGTGTGTCAGCTCTGAGCCCAAGTCAGTGAGTGTGGACATCCTTTTCCCCCTTCTTTACAGTTCTCTTTGTTCCCAGAGCCTGACTAATTGCAGAAGATCCAGAGGAGGACTCTAATCCCCTAGAAGGTGGTAGAATCACTAAATGGATGGGGTCTGGGTATCTGGAAACCTGGGTGGATCAGAGCACATGGCTCCCTTCCCAGCCAGGGTCAAAGTGTTGCAGCAGCCTGACTGAGGCCAAGTTCCTGAGATTTGGGGAGTATTACAGCAGTTGGCACTCTAGTGACCTTATTTCATTTCTAGTGACCTTATTTCTAGTGACCTTATTTCTGTTTTTGGTCTCTTCTGACATTTTAAATCAAATATAAAGGATTTTTAATACAATTTTATCAAAAACTTTGTCAAAAAACTGAATCAAATAGCCTGAATGTTTGAGAGATTATTTCCTTTTATTAACTGTGCATTTTAAAGAGAGAAAATTTCAAAGTCATTAGACAACAGATGCAGGGGTGGGAACTGGGAGGGCAGAGAATGTTGGGGAGTCCTGTGTGTGTAATGAAATATCAGAGGTAGGCAGGTACCAAGGGAAAGAAGCCTGCCTCCCACCCACACCTGGGAAAGAGAGAGTTGTTGGCACAAGTGTTTAGTTTTCATAATAAGGGATCAAAGTGCTCCTAGCACTTGGTGAGGTGGCCAGTTTCTCCTGCAAGACAAGGGGGTAGTGATGAAGGAGGACAAGATGCAGCCAGGCCCTGGGACAAGGCCTCAACTTCTTTGACCTCAAGCTATGTTTTGGTTGATGTGGTTCTTGTAGACTACTCAGCTGGCAGAAGCAGACTAAACACTTCTTTTTTAAAAAATTAATTAATTAAATTTTGGGTCTTCATTGCTGCATGGGCTTTTTCTGTAGCTGTGATGAGCAGGGTTGTTCTCCAGTTGTGGTGCGAAGGCTTCTCATTGCCGAGGCTTCTCTTGTTGGGAAGCACAGGCTCCAGGGCATGTGGGCTTCAGTAGCTGCAGCACCTGGGCTCAGTAGTTGTGGTTCCCGGGCTTTAGAGCACAGGCTCAATAGTTGTGGCAAAAGGGCTTAGTTGCAGTGAGGCATGTGGGATCTAGCTCCCTGATCAGGGATGGAGCCCCTGTCATTGGCAGGTGGGTTCTTAACCACTGAGCCACCAGGGAAGTCTCAGAAGCAGACTAAATACTTCTCATGAGAGTCTGCCAGAGTAAGGATGGCCATGATTGGAAGTTAAATAAATCATTGTTGCCTTGCTTTCCAAGATAGGGCAAAATAACCTCACAGACACACAAAAAGGAAATTCTAATTCTCTTTGGAGGTCCCCAAATCCAGATTTTAAAGATCTTTCTCTGGATGTGTAACAAATTACCACCACCTTAGTGGCTCCCATCAGCACACATTTTTTTATGATCTCCTGGTTCTGTGGGTCAGAGGTCATGTAGTCTCTGCGGGGTCCCCTGCTTGGAGTCTCACGAGATTGAAGTCTGGGTGGTCGCTGGGCTGAGCACTCCTCTGGAGCCTCCAGGGAAGAATCTGTCTTTGGACTCATTTGAGTTTTTGGTAGATGCCAGTTCCCGCAGCAATAGGACGGGGGCCCTGTTTCCTTTGATGCTCAGGGCTGCTCCCAGACCAATCTCAGTTCCTTGTTCCATGAACTCTCCATCTTAGCCATGGCCAAGCTCCCTCACATAGAACACTTCTCGGACTATAAATCTCTGTGACCTGTTCTCCCTGCTGGGGAAAACGCCATGCTTTACAGGGGCTCCTGTGATGAGGCCAGGCCCACCAGGATCATCATCCTAGCTTAGTGTGAACTGATTAGAGATGACATTTGCCAAATCTCTGGTACCCTGGAATGTAACATACTTGTAGGAGAAACTCAAGGAAGACAGGCACCTAAATATCCTGCCCACCACCATCTCCAATGAGTGCAATTTTGTCTTCTAGTGATAACTTACTCCTAATTCTTAAAATTCTTCCCCTCAGAAACTTTTCTTTATAGCTAAGTCAAATTCAGAAAATTTCCAGAGTTTTGAAAGATACTAACATGAGCGTTGGAAAGAAGTACAGAGTCCTATACTTCTTTTTCCCACGTTGCCACTGTGATCACTTAATTAAAAGCATGAATCTGAGGCTATCGTGCTTTTATTTAAAATCCGTGAGTGGTTTTCTATTGCTGCCAGGGTAGTGTTACAACTCCTGCATAAAAATTCCAAAGGTTCTATTATCTGGGTTTTGCTTAATTGTCCTTGATGACTCTCTCCTGTTTCCCCCTCTCCCTCTGGAAAGGACCTCGTTCTGTTTTTCATTCTCTGGAAAGGACCTCATTCCCTCCTCAGGGCTTGCTGCCATGCATTGTTCTCTTGAAAGAAACTCTCCCCTCCCTATTTCCTATCTCTTGACTTGTGTTGTTGTTTAGTCGCTAAGTTGTGTCCAACTCTTTGTGACCGAATGGACTGCAGCCCACCAGGCTCCTCCATGCATGGGACTTCCTAGGCAAGGATCCTGGGGTGAGTTGCCATTTCCTTCTCCAGGGAATCTTCCTGACCCAGGGATCCAACCCACATCTCCTCATCTGCATTGACAGGTGGATTTGTTGCCACTGGGCCACCTGAGAAGCTCCTGAATATGAATATAGCTGCATAAGTCTTCTATTGGGGATATACCCAGGGAACTGTCTTTCAAGTGGGGATAGTGCTTATGACAGCTGGAAGCAAGTGACTTATTTGTGTGCCCATCATAGTTTTCTTAATGTTTAGATAATTACTTGCTGAGTAGGATCATCTCCTGTTCAATTATACTTGTACTCCTACTTACATAGGGACCCTAAGACTGTCCCCATTTGGTTCTGCCTCTTACGACCTCAGGGCCAACTCGCTTTCATTGTAAACACACCAACTCGATTGTCCCTGCTCTTAGAGTTCTTTTGTTTTTATAGCATGGATATCACCATGTACTTATTAATTTTTTTCAGTCTTCTTGTAGCAATGCCTGTTTCAGTAGAGGGATCCATATCCTGACATGCTAGAGAGGAGTGTTTGGGTAATATTATGGGAACACAGTTCATCAGGGAACACAATTGTTCTGGCATTTCTCAAACCCCGTATTTGTTCTGGAAGATGTGGTTTACAGTTTTAAAAGACATGTCCTGGTGGTACGATATGCTGATATTCCTGTAAAAATTATGGCATTGTCATACTTCCGTACCTAATTCTCAGAGAACAGTTTTACATTTACAAATAACATGTCTTCTTGTTGATAGCATAAATATTTTAAAACAGTGTTATTTTACCCACGAATGAGCACAGTGTGTTGTTTTCATCATGTAGTTCGAATTGACCGAATAATTGAATGCTTGCCTTATTTTTTAATCACTTTTCAATATCAGCGGCAAATTGGAATGTAGACACGAAGAATGTTAAATTGAATGGAATCGCACAATTACAGTGATCACACAGAATATGAAATTAGTTTCAGTAAGAGACTGATAGTCAGGAGGATAATAAGGGAGCATTATCAGGTATAAGATGAAGCGTGATATACTATAAAGAAATGGTGATCTAAATGTTAAGAAAAACATTTGTTAGCACATTCAGTTCCTTTCCGAAGCCTGCTCTCTCTCTAGTCTTACTTCCTCCTCTTCCCACCCCCTCTGCACATCCTGCCACCCCTGCCTGCCACTCTCATAGTTCTGGCCTCTTTTCTGTTCCTTCAAAATGCCAGACACCCTCCCATCTTAGGGTGTTTGTCCTGGCTAGTCCCTCCGACTGGAGTTCTCTCCCAGAACTCCCCATGACTAATTCCTCATCTCTTTCAGATCTTCGCTCCAAGTGCTCTGGGCCCAAACACTGTCTCACCCTACACTGTTTACTTAATGAGAGCCCTCATCACCCCGCTCTGCTTCTGCTCTGCAGCACTTAACAGCTTCTAACTCAGCACGTATCTTACTTCTTCACTGTTGCTGGTGTTCAGTCGCCAAGTCACATCCACCTCTTTGCGACCCCATGGATTGCAGCACACCAGGCTCCCCTGTCCTTCACTGTCTCCTGGAATTTGCTCAGATTCATGTCCATTGAGTTGGTGGTGCCATCCAACAATCTCATCCTCCGTCGCCCCTTTCTCCTCCTGCCCTCAATCTTTCCCAGCATTCGGGGTCTTTTCCAGTGAGTTGGCTCTTTGCCTCAGGTAGCCAAAGTATCACAGCCTCGGCTTCAGTGTCAGTCCTTCCAATGAATATGCAGAGTTAATTTCCTTTAGGATTGACTGATTTGATCTCCTTGCAGTCCAAGGGACTCTCAAGAGTCTTCTCCAGCACCACAGTTCGAAAGCATCAGTTCTTCAGCGCTCAGCCTTCTAGATGGTCCAGCTCTCACATCCATACATGACTACGGGAAAAACCATAGCTTTGACTATTATATGGACCTTTGTTGGCAAAGTGATGTTGCTGTTTTTTAATATGCTCTCTAGGTTTGATTTTTCTGTCTCTCTCCCTAACAACAGCAAGAATCTTTGTGTCTTTTATTGAGTGATGTATCTTAAGTGCTAAGGACACTGCCTGACACATTGTGATGCTCTGTAAGTATTTGTTGAATGAGTACATGAAATACTGGCTTATTGATATAAAGTAGGGTTAATTCCAAACAATTGAGTTATTTAATGGCACCATTTAGCTGCCACTGAAAATATAAGCTGTGGTCTCTGGTATCCTTAAATATACGTTTTCAAAGTAATCGAGAAAGAAGCATGCACCCCGGTGTTCATTGTAGTGCTGTTTACCATAGCCAAGATGTGGAAGCAACCTAAATGTCCATCGACAGGTGAATAGATAAAGAAGATGTGTACAAATGTACAACTGAATATTTGTTTTTACTGTTGATGTTCAGTTGCCAAGTCATGTTGGACGCTTCATGAACCCATGGACTGTAGCACTCCAGGCTTCCCTATCCCTCACTGTCTCCTAGAGTTTACCCAAGTTCGTGTCCATTGAATTGTGATGCCATCCAACCATCTCATCCTCTGTCATCCTCTTCTCCTTTTGCCTTCAATCTTTCCCAGCATCAGGGTCTTTTCCAATGAGTCAGCTTTTTCCTTTTGGTGGTCAAAGTCTTGGAGCTTCAGCTTCAGCATCAGTGCTTCCAAAGAGTATTCTCTTTAGGATTGACTGGTTTGATTTCCTTGCTTTCCAAGGGACTCTCAAGAGTCTTCACCAGCACCACAGTTTGAAAGCATCAGTTCTTCTGCACTCTGTTCCACTCTCACATCCGGACATGACTACTGGAGAGATCATAGCCTTGACTATATGGATCTTTGTTGGCCAAGTGATGTCTTTGCTTTTTAATACACTGTCTAGGTTTGTGATAGCTTTCATCCCAAGAAGCAATCATCTTCTAATATTGTGGTTGCAGTCACCATCTGCAATGATTTTAGAGCCCAAGAAGAGGAAATCTATCATGCTTCCACTTTAGTTCCTTCCAGTTTAGCCTCTTCCTCTTGGCTTTCTGCCATTAGAGTGGTATCATCTGCATATCTGAGCTTGTTGATATTTCTCCTGGCAATCTTGTTTCCAGCTCGTAACTCATCCAGCCTGGCATTTCGCATAATGTGCTCTATGTGTAAGTTAAATAAACAGGATGACAATAAACAACCTTGTCGTACTTCTTTCTCAATTTTGAACCAGTCATTTGTTCTATATGGGGATCTAACTGTTGCTTTTTGACCTGCATACAGGTTTCTCAGAAGACAAGTAAGATGGTCTGGTATTCTCAGCTCTTTAAGGGTTTTCCACAGATTGTTATGATCCACACAATCAAACACTTTAGTGTAGACAATGAAACAGAGGTAAATAATTTTCTGGAATTCCCATGCTTTTTCTATGATCCAGTGAATGTTGGCAATTTGATCTCTGGTTCCTCTGTCTTTCCTAAACCCAGCTTGAACATCTGGAAGTTTTGGTTCATGTACTGCTGAAGTCTAGCTTGGAAGATTTTGAGCATAACTTTACTAGCATGGGAGATGAATGCAATTGTCCGATGGTTTGAACATTGCTTAGTACTGTCCTTTTTGGGAATTCGGATGAGGATTGACCTTTTCCAGTCCTGTGGCCACTGCTGTGTTTCCCAAATTTGCTAACATACTGAATAGCATCATCTTTTAGGATTTTAAGTGTCTCTGCTTGAATTCCATCACCTTCACTAGCTTTACTGGCTTCCTTCTGCTGCTGCTGCTGCTGCTGCTAAGTTGCTTCAGTCGTGTCTGACTCTGTGCGACCCCATAGATGGCAGCCCACCAGGCTCCTCCATCCATGGGATTTTCCAGGCAAGAGCACTGGAGTGGGGTGCCATTGCCTTCTCTGACTGGCTTCCTTAGGCCCCCTTAACTTCACACTCCAGAATGTCTGGCTCTGGGTGACTGATTACACCATCATGGTTCTCTGGGTTGTTAAGATCTTTTTTGTACAGTTCTGTGTGTTCTTTTCATCTTTTTTTGATCTCTTCTGCTTCTATTAGATCTTTACCATTTCTGTCCTTTATTGTGCTCATCTTTGGATGAAATGTTCGTTTGATATTTCCAGTTTTCTTGAAGATACCTCTAGTCTTACCCATTCTGTTGTTTTCCTCTACTTCTTTGCACTGTTCATTGAATATTGCTAAATCATAAAAAATAATGAATTAATGCAATTTGCATCAACATGGGTGGACCTAGAGATTATCATGCTAAATGAAGTATATCAGACAGAGAAAGACAACTGTCATATGATATCACTCATATGTGGAACCTAGTTTAAAAAAAAAGATAGAAATGAGCTTACTTACAAAACTGAAACAGGCTTACAGATATTGAAAACAAATTTCCCGTTACCAGATGGCAAACGTGGGGAAGAGGGATAAATCAGAAACTTAGGATGAACATGTACACACCACTATATATAAAACAGGTAATCAAGAAGGACCTACTATATGTAGCACAGGGAACTCTACTCAATATTCTGTGATAATCTAGAAGAGAAAAGAATCAGAATGAATATATGTATATCTATAACTGAATCACTTTGTTGTATGCCTGAGACTAACACAACATTGCTAATCAACTATACTCCCAGGTGGCACTAGTGGGAAGGAAACTGCTTGCCAATGCGGGGCACATAAGAGATGTGGGTTGGATCCCTGGGTTGGGGAGATCCCTGGAGGAGGGCATGGCAACCTACTCCTGTATTCTTGCCTGGAGAATCCCATGGACAGAGGAGCCTGGTGGGCTACAGTCCATAGGGTTGCAAAGAGTCAGACATGACTGAAGTGACTTAGCCCACACACACATACTCCAATAAAATTAAAATTAAAAAAGGTAATAAGCTATCTTGAGCTTATTTTCATTTGTAACTAGTTTATTAAGATGTGAAGAAATAGTTGACATTAAAACTATAGCATGTTTTAAATACATAATAAGTATCTGGGTCTGGAAAACAGCTTTCTAATTGTGTGGTGTGACTTGGATGGGTTAAGTTTGAAAAACTTAAGATTAGCTAATCAACCGCTTTACCATCTATCTGGAAATTAGGGTTATTAACCTAAAAAGCTTTATTTTTAGTGTGTAGATATTGAAAAGGGCATGTCTGTTATTAAACTACTTTTTCAGGCTGGATGTTATAAAAGCTGCACTTTTTGACCTGCCTTGATCTAAAAAGGGCAACAGTGGAAAGGTATGTGTACACCACTGCTCTGCTTTATTCTTAGAAACCTGGACTTTGAGGTTGTCCTTTGAGATTGAGAGAAAAAAAGGATAGTTTATTTTGACCTTGCCTGACTCTCTTTTTCTATTTGTTGATCGGAATATAATAAAAGCAGAAACTGGGTAATATATTCACAGTCTTTACTGAGGATACGGTGGATTCTAGTCTCAAGAGGTGAGCTCTTGTTCTTGAGCCATCTGCTTAAGCTTTTTCAAAGTAAGAAATGCTCTGTTATGTCAGTACAAAAAAAATCATGCCCTAACTATCTGCATTTAATGAGCTTCAAGAGGTCTGGGTGGGATGGTGGGGTTTCAGAGGGTATGCTGTTCAGAAGATCGCTGTTTTTAAGACATGATGTTTGTGTTCTCTGTAACAGTACACTCTTAAAAACAGTGATTGAGGTGGGACATAAAAACAGATATATTACCTTTTGGTTTATTTGAAACATTAATTCTTGGGGAAGAAAGAATGGATTGGAATGCAAGAGTGCTTCTTTAGGTAAAAATATTGGGTTGGCCAAAAAGTTCATTTCCGTAAGATGCTATGGAAAAGCTCAAATGAAGTTTTTGGCCAACCCAACACTATGGTTTAAAGACACAATCCCTGATTTCCCTTAACTCATTATTCTATAACTTAGAAGGTGCAGTAGAAGCAAAGTGTTTGCTTTTTACCATTGTTTATATATGCCTCTTGGAAGGAATGATGCTAAAGCTGAAACTCCAGTACTTTGGCCACCTCATGTGAACAGTTGACTCATTGGAAAAGACTCTGATGCTGGGAGGGATTGGGGGCAGGAGGAGAAGGGGACGACAGAGGATCAGATAGCTGGATGGCATCACCAACTCAATGGATGTGAGTTTGAGTGAACTCCGGGAGCTGGTGATGGACAGGGAGGCCTGGCGTGCTGCGATTCATGGGGTCACAAAGAGTCGGACACAACTGAGCGACTGAACTGAACTGAACTGATATATGCCTCTGGATTTTAAGTCTATCGCTTTAATTTTCTGGCTTTACCATCTGCTAAAAACAAACAAAAGTTCCTTTAAAGCTCTTTAAGATTGGCTTTCTGTAGTGGAACAGCTTCTTTCCTTTAGAGAAATACTCAAATATTACAGTATAGTACTATATAGCCAATTGTGTTAGTTGTGTACCTAGACCAACTTTGTTGGGTTTACAAACAAATTGGACTTACATGCAAAAAGGTAAAATGGATGTCTGAGGAGGTCTTACAAATAGCTGAGAAAAGAAGAGACACTAAAGGCAAAGGAGAAAAGGAAAGATATACCCATTTGAATGCAGAGTTCCAAAAAATAGCAAAGAGAGATAAGAAAGACTTTGTCAGTGATCAATGCAAAGAAATAGAGGAAAACAATAGAATGGGAAATACTAGAGATCTCTTCAGGAAAATTAGAGATACCAAGGGAACATTAAGGAACATTTCATGCAAAGATGGGCATGATACAGGACAGAAGTGGTATGGACCTAACAGAAGCAGAAGATATTAAGAAGAGATGGCAAGAATACACAGAACTATACAAAAAAAGATCTTCATGACCCAGATAACCATGATGATGTGATCACTCACCTAGGTCAGACATCCTGGAATGAAAAATCAAGTAGGCCTTAGGAAGTATCACTATAAACAAAGCTAGTGGAGGTGATGGAATTCCAGTTGAGCCTTTTCAAATCCTAAAAGATGATGCTGTGAAAGTGCTGCACTCAATATGCCAGCAAATTTGGAAAACTCAGCAGTGGCCACAGAATGGGGAAAGATCAGTTTTCACTCCAATCCCAAAGAAAGGCAATGCCAAAGAATGCTCAAACTACCTCACAATCGTACTCATCTCACACGCTCGCAAAGTAATGCTCAAAATTCTCCAAGCCAGGCTTCAACAGTATGTGAAACATGAACTTTCAGATGTTCAAGATGGATTTAGAAAAGGCAGAGGAACCAGAGATCAAATTGCCAACATCCGCTGGATCATCGAAAAAGCAAGAGAGCTCCAGAAAAAACATCTGCTTTATTGACTGTGCTAAAGCCTTTGACTGTGTGGATCACAACAAACTATGGAAAATTCTTCAAGAGATGGGAATACCAGACCACATTACCTGCCTCCTGAGGAATCTGTATGCAGGTCAGGAAGCAAGAGTTAGAACCAGACATGGAACAACAGACTGGTTCTGAATCAGAAAAGGAGTACATCAAGGCTGTACATTGTCACGCTGCTTATTTAACTGATATGCAGAGTACATCATGAGAAACGCTGGACTGGAAGGAGCACAAGCTGGAATCAAGATTGCTGGGAGAAATATCAATAACCTCAGATATGCAGATGACACCACCCTTACGGCAGAAAGTGAAGAGGAACTAAAAAGTCTCTTGATGAAAGTGAAAGAGGAGAGTGAAAAAGTTGGCTTAAAGCTCAACATTCAGAAAACTAAGATCATGGCATCCAGTCCCATCACTTCATGACAAGTAGATGGGGAAACAATGGAAACAGTGAGAGATTTTATTTTTTTTGGGCTCCAAATCACTGCAGATGGTGATTGCAGTGATGAAATTAAGACACTTGCTCCTTGGAAGAAAAGCTATGACCAACCTAGATAGCATGCTAAAAAGCAGAGACATTACTTTGCCAACAAAGGTCCAGCTAGTCAAGGCTGTGGTTTTTCCAGTAGTCATGTATGGATGTGAGAGTTGGACTATAAAGAAAGCTGAGCACTGAAGAATTAATGCTTTTGAACTGTGGTATTGGAGAAGGCCCTTGAGAGTCCCTTGGACAGCAAGGAGATCCAAGCAACCCATTCAAAAGGAAATGAGTCCTGAATATTCATTGGAAGGCCTGATGCTGAAGCTGAAATTCCAATAGTTTGGCCACCTGATACGAAGAACCGACTCATTGGAAAAGACCCTGATGCTGGGAAAGATTGAAGGCAGGGGAAGAAAGGGACGACAGAGGATAAGATGGTTGGATGGCATCACCGACTTGATGGACACAAGTTTGAGTGAGCTCTGGGAGTTGGTGGTGGACAGCCTGGCGTGCTGCAGTCCATGGGCTTGCAAAGAGCTGTACACGACCGAGCAACTGAACTGAATGCAGTCTTGGAATGGTAGTCAGTCATATGTAAAGGACTTACTGTATTGTCATTAGGATTTGGGCTTGGGAAGTGTATGGAGAGGTTTATTATTTTTTTAAATTTTCTATAATTATATCTCTTGAATTTTTGTGGGGAAGTGAACTAATACATTAAAGCGATTAGATTTATTTTATTTTTCTAGTTAAGGGTAATGGCAACTGAAAAAAATACAAAAATTCTTAAAAATCTCAATATTAGAAGAAGACTTCAGTAGGAAGTTAAATTGACCTGAACACAGGTACTGAAGTCTTTGTATATTGGTGTATCTTGCTCTCTTTATAGCTATCTATAAACAAGAAAATAAAATTAAATAGGGAATTAGGAAAGTGCCATAAGACATAAAAGATGTAACAATGGAAGGAATTTAGACTTGCCGCTAGGCTTCTAGCCAATGGACATAAAATTTAACTTGAAAATGCTCTGTTTCACCTGAGGTACCTTTTGCTGGGTAAATGAAATGAATCTCAAACTGGCTTGTGAGACATTTAGCAGCTGTTTCTGTTTATCTTTGAGTTTCTGAAAGAGTTTGGAGTCATTTTAATATTTTCTTTAGAAGATCAATTCTGGGCATGTTGAATTAGAATGGTTATTTTTTTGTCCTGTAGGCTCAATATCATAGGGGAAGAAACCCCATAGGAACCTCTCCAGATATTTTCTTGTGTATGCGAGGTCACGTGGTGTGCCATAAAAAGGCTTCTCTCACATTTTAGATACAAAACGCAAGTACACTTTGAGGTATTCGCAGACTCAGAAGTAAGGAGAGGTTTTTTGATATAGCCGTCTCATAAAAGCAATGAGGAGGTGTATAAAATATCTTAGAATCGTCCTTGGCATAAAAAGGATTGCTAATGAGTACATTTTATCAGGCTGAATTTATTTCTAACAAAACCATTTGTACAAAGCATCATCAAGAGAGTTTATATAGAGATAGCTTAAGGGAAAAACAGATGAGATTGAGTCGTACCCTTCTAGGAAGTCAGGTAAGCTATTTCAGGAGAATAAATTAACGCTCTGGGAGATTTTTGACTTTTGGACAACTGTGGAGAAAGTGAGAAATGTTTATTAATTACAGCTGTAGTTTCTCTGCCCCTGTGCTGGAGGCCTGATTTGGGAACGAGAGTGTGAGGGCCGAGGGAGCAGCTTGGGGTCAGGGAGCTGGGAACAAGCCTCTCCCTTTGGGACGCTAGTGTGTCACAGTTTGGTAGGTTCTTCTGTGAATCTGTGGGTCCTGTGACACATGGAACATTCGCTGCACACGGGGCCATGGTGATGGCGGCATCAGAGACACTCAGGGCTGGAGGAGGAAGGGACGGGGCCAAGAAGCACCGCAACGTGCCCCTTCACCCACCTCGGGTGCTGGCTTTGTCGTTTCGTTGCTCAGCTGTAAAACACAGCTTTGTGAGCCCGTGGACTGTAGCCCGCCAGGCTCCTCTGTGCGTGGGATTCTCCAGGCCAGCATACTGGACTGGGTTCCTATTCCTTTCTCCAGGGCATATTCTGGACCCAGGGATCAAACCCACGTCTCCTGCCTTGCAGGCAGATTCTTTACCACTGAGCCATCTGGGAAGCCCTCTGCCTTGCATACAGATGCAAATATTGGGTCGGCCAAAAAGTTTGTTCAGGTTTCTGTACCATCTTTGGGAAAACCCTAGCAAACATTTTGGCTGGCCCAATATTTTAAAACCATTATCCCAAATATAACCATTTGCCTCTGGAGCTCCTACTTTGTAATATTGGCCAGTCGAACTCCTTTTACTACTTACCAACATTAGAAATTTTCCTGTTTATTCACTTATTTATTTATGATCTGTCTCTCTTCTGACTAAATTTTATGAAATAGAGAACTTGTCACTTCTCTTGACAATTACATTCTCAGAGTCTGGCATACAATAGGCTCTCAGTAAATGTTTCCTGGATATGTGAATACATCTGTGACAACATACATCTGTCTGCACGAAGGTGAAGTCACTCAGTCGTGTCCGACTCTTTGCGACCCCGTGGACTGTAACCTACTAGGCTTCTCCACCCATGGGATCCTCCAGGCAAGAATACTGGAGTGGATTGCCATACTGGGTCGGGGATCTTCCCGACCCAGGGCTCGAACCTGGGTCTCCCGCATTGGAGGCAGACGCTTTAACCTCTGAGCCACCAGGGAAGCACAGATAAGTACAAAAAGTGAAGTGAAGTCACTTAGTTATGTCCGACTTTTTGCGACCCCATAGACTGCAGCCTGCCAGGCTCCTCTGTCCATGGGATTTTCCAGGCAAGAGTACTGGAGTGGATTGCCATTTCCTTCTCCAGGGGATCTTCCCAACCCAGGGCTCAAACCCGAGTCTCCCGCACTGTAGACAGATGCTTTACCATCTGAGCCACCAGGGAAGTCAGAAAGTCTGTCTGCATATGGAGCTAATATTGTCATTTTATAAGTGCTTACATTATACTATGTGACATGTTCTATATATGAATTATTAAACATAAGTAACAAAACTTACCCCCCTCCATATTTATTTTTACACATGTCTATACCTTGCCCTTTTTGTTCAATAGTAATATGTAATATTATAATAATATGTAATATAATAGTACATAATATAATGTAATAACAATGTAATAATATCCAGTGATAATTAGTAAAAATACAACTGCTGCATTCTTTTCAAAAGCTGTATTGTAGTTCATAGTGTAGGTAAATAATGATTAATTAGTACACCAGGATGTGTGTTCGGTCACTCAGTCTTGTCTGACTTTTTGCGACCCCATGGACTGTAGCCCGCCAGGTTCATCTGTACATGGGATTTCCTAGGCAGGAATACTGGAGTGGGTTCCATTTCCTTCTCCAGAGGATCTTCTTGACCCGGGATCAAAACTGCGTCTCTTGGGTCTCCTGCATTGGCAGGTAAAATCTTTACTGTTTGAGCCATTGGGGAAGCCCTAGGATGGATATTTGTATTTTTTTCATTTTTCATCAATAAAAACAATATTGAGATAAATATCCTTGTGCACATGTCATTTCACATACAGGATTCATCTTTATTTTTTGTCCAGATAAATAGTTGTGTCACACTATTTATTGAGGAGTCTTCTGTCTTCCTTTTGATTTGAAATGTTTACTTCATCTTATGCTAAATTCCCATATTATCCGGGTCTATTCAAATTCTCTGCCATAGATATCTCTAATTTCTATGTTTATCTATTTTAGCCCCCTATTATCTCCCCCCCCCAGAATTTTTTTATTTTGTTTGTTTTCCATTATGAATTAAAAGCATAACTAGTTCCCTGTTTAACACCCCCACCATCACCCAAAATTCCTGTTACCATTTTTATTGGGATGGCATTAAAATATGAGTATACTTACGGAGGGGGTCTCCCTGATAACTCAGACAGTAAGGGAATCCCGCCTGCAATGCAGGAGACCTGGGTTCTATCCCTGGGTTGGGAAGATCCCCTGGAGAAGGGCGTGGCAACCACCCCAGTATTGTTGCCTGGGAAATCCCATGGACAGAGGAGACTGGTGGGCTACAGTTCATGGGGTTAAAAAGAGTTGGACACCACTGAGTGACTAAAGCACACACATATTTAGGGAGAACTGGCTTCATTATGAATTTTCATTTACTCAAGGCTTTTTGTATATCCCTCAGTAGAATTATAACATTTCTTCCTAGATATATAGACAATTAAGTTTATTCCTGGTTGGTTTTTCCCTACTGTTGTAAATAGTGATTTCCCTTAGGTGGTTGTTTGCATATATAAAGCTATTATTTTCTGTATATTTACACAGACATACACAGACACGTTTAATCCAAGCAACTTACTGAATTTCTTATTATTCATAGTAGTTTCCAGTTGGTTCAACTTGAATTGTTCAGGTAGGTGTATGGTAATACTATTTGCAATTAATGAAAAATCTCTCTCCTCCTTTCCAGTTATTATATCTCTTATATTATCTCTTGTCTAACTGAATTGACTGCTATCTTCAGAATAATCTTTTTAAAAACGATTTATCTAGTTGGCTGCTCTGGGTCTTAGTTGTGGCATGTGGGATCTTTTCAATGTGGTATCTAGTTCCCTGACCAGGAATCGAACCCAGGCCCTCCACATTGGGAGCACAGAGTCTTAGCCACTGGACCATCAAGGGAAGTCCTTGTAACAATCTTCAATAACGTGAAATCAGCTAATGGGGAAATTCCTAGAACTGTGCATATCTAGGTATGTTAGCCTTTGAACAGTTACTCTGTTGTGTGATCTTTATTATTTTTAATGCTAGTATTTATATGTGTCTGCACTTTTCTGGTTTTGTGTGTGTGTGTATAATCTTGGTCACGTTTTGCTGTCAGTATTATTCTAGCTGCATAATCAATTTGAAATATATCTTTTCTGTTATTAGAGAACAGTTTTTGAAACCCATTGCAGGATGTGTTTCTTCAAAGTTTGAAGGAAACAAACTCTGGTCTGGTGCTTTATGTTTTGTCAGAGGTAGCTCTTTGACAACTTTCTCTATTTCTTCTATGGTTATTGGGCAGTGCCAGTAGGCTGAAATTCTGAAATGGACCCCAAATTCCCACTCCATGGTACTAATGTCCTTGTATAATAATCTCTTCCCTTTGAGAATAGGAAGGTGTGTGAGTGTGATGGTTTCATCGCTTGATTTAGGTGATGTTATGGCAAAGTTGAAAGGGTTTTGTGCATATAATCATGGTCCTAGTTTAGTTGACTTTGAGTTAATCTTGAGAGTCCCTTGGACTGCAAGGAGATCAAACCAGTCAATCTTAAAGGAAATCAACCCTGAATATTCATTGGAAGGACTGATGCTGAAGCTGAAGCTCCAATACTTTGGCCACCTGATTCGAAGAGCCGACTCACTGGAAAAGACCCTGATCCTAGGAAAGATTGAAGGGAAAAGGAGGAGGGGACGCAGAGGATCAGATGGATGGATGGCATCACCGACTCAATAGTCATGAGTTTGAGCAAACTCCGGGAGACAGCAAAGGACAGGGAAGCCTGGTGTGCTGCAGTCCATGGAGTTACACAGAGTCTGACATGACTTAGCAACTGAAGTGGACTTAATCAGAGGGGAGGTTGTCCTGGGAGGCCTGACCTCACCAGTGAGTCTAAAAAGCCCTTCCTGAAGGCAGAGATATGGGGATGTGAAGTGTGAAGAAGAAATTTGCCGTTATGAAAGGACCAGGGAGGAGACCACAGGTGAGCACCAGAGTGGGGCTTCTCGCTGGTGAAAGTCCTGTCCAGACACCAACCAGCAATACCCTGGGGGCTCTGCCCACAGCCACAGAGATGGGTCCTGCCAACACGCTGGGCGAACTTGGAATCGGATATTTGCTGGCCGAGCTTCCAGAGAGGGATGGAGCTGGCCGAAAATCTGATCTCCGCCTTGTGAGCTCCTTAGCAGAGGCCCTGTTGAGGGATGCTGGATTAAGATCCAGAGGCTGTGGGAAAATTCTGTTATTTGAAGCCACTAAGTTTCTGGTAATTTGTTATGTAGCAGTAGAAAATGAATATAGTCAGTTCAGAATTTTTTTGGAAGTCAGTTTTGTCATTTACATTGTTAAAAATCATCCATTTCCCCCATAATCTTAATTGTATTTGCATAGAATTGAGCAGAGTAATCTCTTAATGATTATTTAAATTTCTGAAATTTCTGTTTTTTTTAATCCATAAAAAAATTTCATTTTGCTTATTGAAGTATAGTTGATTTACAATGTTGTGTTAATTTTAGGTGTACAGCACAGCTCAGGGTCGGACACGACTGAGCGACTTCACTTTCACTTTTCACTTTGGTGCATAGGAGAAGGAAATGGCAACCCACTCCAGTGTTCTTGCCTGGAGGATCCCAGGGACGGGGGAGCCTGGTGGGCTGCGGTCTATGGGGTCGCACAGAGTTGGACACGACTGAAGTGACTTAGCAGCAGCAGCAGCACAGTGATTGTTATACATATATGTATATTTATTGTTTTTCAGAGTCTTTCCCATTATAGTTTATTATGAAATACTGAGTAGAGTTCCCTGTGCTCTACAGTAGGTCCTTATCGGTTATCTGTTTTATATATAGTGATGTGTATATGTTAATCCCAAATCCTAATTTATCTCTCCCCTACTTTCCTCTTTGTTAACCATAAGCTTATTTCCTGTGTCTTTGAGTCTGTTTCTGTTTTGCAGATAAGTTCATTTGTACCCTTTTTTTAGATCCCACATACAAGCAATATCCCGATATTTGTCTTTCACTCTCTACGTTACTTAGTATCATGATCTCTAGGTCCATCCATGTTAGTCACACAGCATTATTTTATTCTTTTTTTATGACTGATTAATATTCTATTGTGTATATGAACCACATTGTCTTTATCCATTCATCTATCAATGGGACATTAAGGTTGTTTCAGAATTTATATATGATGGTGGTGGTGGTTTAGTTGCTAAGTCATGTCCAGCTCTTGTGACCCCATGGATTGTAGCCTGTCAGGCCCCTCTGTCCATGGCAATTCTCCAGGCAAGAATACTGGAGTGGGTTGCCATGCCCTCCTCCAGGGGATCTTCCCAACCCAGGGATTCAAGCCAGGTCTCCTGCATTACAGGCGGATTCTTTTCTAGCTGGGCTACCAGGCAAGCCCAAGAATACTGGGGTGGGTAGCCATTCCTTTCTCCGGCAGATCTTCCTGACTCAGGAATTGAACTGGGGTCTCCTGCATTGCAGGCAGATTCTTTACCAGCTGAGCTACCAGGGGAGCCCCACTTTTAACTTGGTTCATTTTAATTTCATTTTGTTCCTTTTTCTCAATCTTATACTTTATGTCCCTCTATCTTTTCAGTACATTTCTTTTTCTTTCATGTTGCTTTCAATGTGACCATTTTTTGGATTTGTTTTTCATTATATCCCAATTGCTGCTGCATATTTTTTTTTTAATCTCCTGCTTTCTTTCAATATTTTGCCTAATCTCAGCAAGCTCAGCATATCACATTGTTTCACAGAATCAATGACTTCATTAACCTCTTTGAAGAATTTATAACAACGTATAGCAGCATGGTTTTGATGACCATTCCTGATCTTTTCTTCCTTTTTTTCTTACAATATTTTAATATGTTATTTCCTTGAAAAGGTTATAATTAATCTTTGAGTAGGGTATGTCCTTCTTAACAAGGACAGTAAGCATTCACTTTATGACACAAAATTTTGTGTGTGAGTGAATTCATTTAGCCTCTATTGGCTGCACCCAGCAAGAACCAGCTGCTGTAGGGCTACTTGGATATTGAATAGTTTTCCTCCATTCTGCCTCACTAACAGCCTGCTTCCTGCAAATATGGCTGGTCTGTATAGACCTCCTCAGACCTATCCCCAGTCTGCCATGCACTGCTTCTCTTTGGTGCCAGACTCAGTTCAGAGATGCTCTGGCCACCAGCAGTCATTCCTGTCGCTACTGTTTCAAACAAGTGCTTGTTGGTTTTCTTCTCAGGATTTCCCCCCAATACACTGGGGAACTGAGATCTGGTGACTTTAAGCGAGATTTGTAGCTGGTCATTCTGTCTTCCCTTGCTCCTGATTTACCATCAATTAAAAAAAAATATTATTTTTTAAAAGTGCAGGTTATTTTTTGGCTGTGCTGGGTCTGCATTGCTAGGGGAGCCTTCCCCCGTTGTGGAGAGAGGGGGATGCTTTCTCGCCGCAGCGCACGGACTTCCCATTGTGATGGCTTCTCTTGGTGTGGAGCGCCGGCTCTAGAGTGTGTGGGCTTCAGTAGCTGTGGCTCCCAGCTGGAGCACAGGCCCAGTACTTGTGCCCCGTGTGCTCAGTTGCTCCACAGCATGTGGGATCTTTCTGGACCAGGGACTGAACCCGTGTCTCCTGCATTGGCAGGCAGATTCTTTACCTCTGAGGCACCAGGGAAGCCCCAATTTATCAATGAATTGATATTTTTCAAAAAACTAATTTTCGTTATTATTATATTTTCCTTAATGAAGACTTTATTATTATTGGTTGCACCACGTGGTATATGGAATCATAGTTCCCTGACCAGGAATCAGACCTGTGCCCCCTGCCTTGGAAGCCCAGAGTCTTAACTGCTGGATCACCAGGGAAAGCCCGTCACTGAATTGATCTTACTGCATAAGATAATTTCCTTATACCCTGTGGTTGGGGGTAAGATATCTGATACTTTTGTCAAAAGTAGGCTTTTTTTTGGTTCCTGTTTCATATTCTTTTTTGTTGTTGCTGTGAGTGTTCTATAAGAACAGACCTTTCTTTTCCAGTTTAAAAGTGTAAATTATAATTGTATAATATTCAATTGTTGAACCATAAATACACTTAAAAGTTTCTTGATGGTTACATACTATGTTAAGTGTTAAGTAAATGTTTGTCACTCTGTCATGTCCAACTCTGTGACCCTATGGACTGTAGCCCGCCAGGCTCCTCTGTCCATGGGGTTCTCCAGACAAGAATACTGGAGTGGGGTGTCATTCCCTTTTCCAGTGGGTCTTCCCAACCCAGGGGTCAAACCTGGATCTCCTACATTGCAGGCCAATTCTTTACCATCTGAGTCACCAAGAAAGCCCAATATACTATGATGGGAAGCTTTAAATTTAGCTTAGTGAGGTTATCAATTTTGATTTTCTGAGTGCAAATAATTAAAATCCATGTTTGTTCTTGAGAAGCTCTGTAATGAGACTAAGCTCTAGGCTATACAGTTTCCTGCACTCTAGCAAATTCCAAATTGATGGCTGTTACCTTGTTTGAATAAAAAGCTGAGTGTTCTATACTCAATGATTAGCCTCTATTGTGTACATGCAAATCTTATTGAATAGCCATTGCATTTTAAAGACAGTAAAAAATTAAATTTTACATTAAATCATAACAGGAGTTGTCAGCCCCCATATTGGATAAAATTTAGTTGGGAAGAAACTGCATTTCTTTTTTAAAGTGGTTTCAGGGAATTAGAGTAGCCACTTTTGCACAGAGGACATAAAATCTATTTTTTCTTTTTTTCCAGCTAAGAGAAATTAGGCTAATGGTTTGTAGAGCAAGCCTGAATTCTGCTCCTTGCTTTGATATTAACTAGGTAATGGCCTGCCTTTGCAGTTATGAAATAGAAATTATATTTTTACCTTGCATTAGTGTTGAATGGAATAAGAAATTAAATTCAATGACCTTTAAATGCTAAGTCATTACTTTTCCCTGCTAAAGGGCCAAATAACAGTTATTAATGGTATAGGAAGAGTAGAATGGCCAGGACTTCGGGACACAGGTAGCTCCATGTGAAGCTTTTAAAAATCAGAAAGGGATGCAGAATAAATGGATGCCATCTATTAAAATCTCAGGCATATTTTAGTCTCTTTGAGCTGATGTGTTTATTTCTGTGTGGCAGGATTAAGTATTCTCTTTGTTATGTTCAGTGTGTTTTCTATCTTCTATTTTTTTCTCTGGGGGCATTTTCTTCCTAGTCACAGTCACATAGATCAAAGATTCAGAGAAACCCTCCAGGCTTATTTTAGGACTGTTTTTTCCCCCCCATGTTAGAGACATTACTTTGCACACAAAGGTCCCTATAGTCAAAGTTATAGTTTTTCCAGTAGTCGTGTATGAATGTGAGAGTTGGACCATAAAGAAGGCTGAGTGCCAAAGAATTGATGCTTTTGAACTGAGGTGCTGGAGAACACTCTTGAGAGTCCCCTGGACAGCCAGAAGATCAAACCAGTCAATCCTGAAGGAAGTCAACCCTAAATATTCATTGGAAGGACTGATGCTAAAGGGGAAGCTCCAATACTTTGGCCACCTGATGCAAAGAGCTGACTCATTGGGAAAGACCCTGATGCTGGGGAAAACTGAGGGCAAGAGAAGGGAGCAACAGAGGTGGGATGGCATCACTGATTCATTGGACATGAGTTTAAGCAAACTCAGGGAGATAGTGTTGGACAGAGAAGCCTGGTGTGCTGCAGTTCATGGGGTCACAAAGAGTCGGACACGATTTATCGACTGAACAACAAGAACAGAGAGTCTACACAAGATGGGGCCCGAGGGAAGGGAACAGAAGTGACAGCCTGCAAACAGGATTGAGAGCTGGTCTGCAGGACCAGTGTGCAGCATGGGAGGGTCACACAGAAGAGCACAGAGGCTTCCCCCACCCTGCCTCATCACTGTATGACACTGCCCACTCAATTACCTGGGTGCACCTGTAAGCCCCCTGGACAGAGGGCAGGGAACTGGGGCACCTGTGTGAGGACAAGGACTCAAGGGGAGCGCCTCACCCCAGACCTGAACCCCGGAGCTGGGTGATTTGCCTCTGTATGGAGACAGCAATGCCCCTGCCCTTGCAACATGAGCTTTCCCTGTCTCTTATGAGATTGAGAGTTTTTGACAGCAAGGTCTGAATCTGCTCAATCAATTTAATGTCTAAACCATCACTCTAGTCATTCAGTAAACATAGCAAATAGCATTCATATTAGGTGGACCTACGCTGGATACAGGCTATACTGCATCCACCTGGAATCCTTGGCTCACAGTTGTGTGCATCTCTCAAAGGCAGTTGGGATTTCCCTGGCAGTCCAGTGGTTAGGACCTCACCTTCCAATGTAGGAGGTGCAGGTTTGATCCCTGGTCAGGGAGCTATGACCCCACAAGCCTCACAGGCAAAAAACCAGAGCATAAACAACAGAAGCAATGTTGTAATAAATTCAATAAAGACTTTAAAAATGGTCCACATAAAAAAAATCTTGAAAAAAGAGCCCAAGGCAGTGCATTTCTTCCCAAAGGGGATTATGCTAGTTAAAAAAATTATAATTATGTAATTTGATGATGTACCATTTGAACTGATGAAATATTGTTATGGCAAGAGTTGTTGCTCAGATCAAAACCAATTTGAGGAGCTTAAAAGATGGAATTGTTTAAAAATTGCTGTCAAATCAGTGTGGGTGAAGTAATACTAAAGAGTCAGGTAAAAATCATAAAAAAATCAGAGGGGTTCTATGACTGCATGAAGATAGCTTCCAAGTGTCTTCAGGTTCTCATTTCAGTTTTTGTTTTTAAAGTCTTTATTGACTTTGTTACCATATTGCTTCTATTTTATGTTTTGGTTTTTTTTTTGGGTCACAAGGCATGTGGAATCTTAGCTCTCTAACCAGGGATCAGACCAGTATCCCCTGCATTGGAAGGTGACGTCTTAACCCTGGACCCCTAGGGAAGTCCCTCTCATTTCAGTTTAAAGGAGCCCAAGCTGGGACTCCTGGTGGATGCAAAGTGGATGTGGTCCAGGCATCTCCAGTTTACCCTGACTCGGGACCCAAGTGCAGGAGGAACAGCTTTGGCTTCTCTTGCATTAGAAGACTGTGAATAAGTGTACCTTTGGGGCAGGCTTGGGCTGTGCTGGCTCTCTGATGCTGCATGGGCTCTGTTCTAGTTGCGGTGGGCAGAGGCCGCTGGCCCCTGCAGTGCGTGGGCTTCTCACTGAGGGGGCTTCTCTGGTGGAGCATAGGCTTTAGAGGGCCCGAGCTCAGTAGCTGGGGTTCTCAAGAGCACAGGCTCAGCAGTTGTGGCGAATGGGCTTAATTGCTCCACAGCATGTGGGGTCTTCTTGGATCAGGCATCAAACCCACATCCCCGGCACTGGCGGGCAGTGTCCTAACCACTGAGCCATCAGGGGCACCCTAGAGGAGATTCTTAACCTAAGTTTTTTGTGCTTTTCTGCTTTATCTGATGTTTATGTTTAACGGGTGAAATACCCATCTCAGTTGTACTTGACCTAAAGGCTTACTGGGCTTTCTGGCATGTTTCTGCAGGGTCTAGCTTGCAGGGCACATGGATTCACGGTGAAGGTTTCTGTTTAATATTTCAGAGAGTCCCTTGGACTGCAAGGAGATCCAACCAGTCCATTCTGAAGGAGATCAACCCTGGGATTTCTTTGGAAGGAATGATGCTAAAGCTGAAGCTCCAGTACTTTGGCCACCTCATGCGAAGAGTTGACTCATTGGAAAAGACTCTGATGCTGGGAGGGATTGGAAGCAGGAGGAGAAGGGGACGACCCAGGATGAGATGGCTGGATGGCATCACTGACTCGATGGATGCGAGTCTGAGTGAACTCCGGGAGTTGGTGATGGACAGGGAGGCCTGGGGTGAGGTGATTCAGACTTTCAGGAACAGAACAAAGTCTGGTTAGTTAAAATCTCTGCAATAAATAAGGACAGTGATAGATGGATGTGTTTCCGTCTTTTCTGGAAAGGAAAGGAAAGCACTCCTTCAGCTGGTTTGCAGTGTAGCTGGAGATAGGTGAGGCAGACAGTTGAGGGAAAGTTTCATGGTTTATGATTCAGTACACTAATTTGATTTGTGAGGTTCTTTGGAGCAATTATGAACTTTTAGGAGGGGAAAATAAAGCGACTCAGAGAATTAAATGATTAAAAACTGGAGATCAGTTGAAAGGAGAAAAGAACAGGGAGGGAGGCTGGTGAAGAGGTTCCTGTGTATATTCTTATTTCTGTGAATATGGAAATAACATATATTCCAAACAATACTGATAAATTGGAATCAATTAATTCTCCAGGTGGCAACTGGGGAGCCTTTTTTTCACATTTATCTTTGAATCTCTGGAGCTTAGCCCAGAGTTGGCACGTTGTAATGATGCTAAAGCTGAAACTCCAGTCCTTTGGCCACCTCATGCAAAGAGTTGACTCATTGGAAAAGACTCTGATGCTGGGAGGGATTGGGGGCAGGAGGAGAAGGGGACGACAGAGGATGAGATGGCTGGATGGCATCACCAACTTGATGGACGTGAGTCTGAGTGAACTCTGGGAGTTGGTGATGGACAGGGAGGCCTGGCGTGCTGTGATTCATGGGGTTGCAAAGAGTCGGACACGACTGAGCGACTGAACTCAACTGAATCAATAAATAAATGCCCACTGAATGAATTAGTGACCGATAAAGGCTAAAAGATTGTGAGAGGTAAGTCATAATTTCCTTGCATATCTGAACCTTAAGCTTAACGCGCGGGAAGGACAAGAGCACATAACAAAGGTGGTCACTTGCTGTTGCTGTTGTTCAGTCACTAAATCATGTATGACTCTGGAGTGGTTACCATGCCCTCCTCCAAGGGATTAAACCTGCATCTCTTACATCTCCTGAATTGGCAGGTGGGTACTTTACCACTAATGTCACCTGGGAAGCCCTTTTGTTTCCAGCTGCAACTCCAAACTGAGTACCTGGGATACTGCCCTGGTGTAAATTAGATGCTCAGTAAAAGCTAGTTGAGTGTCTGACTTAATGGTGTTTTTTCCTCCCTAGCAGCTGGTAACCTAGCAACATTTGAAAGGCAGCTGGATAATTCTGGGTCATGTGAGAATTCAGATTCATATTAAAAGAGATTGAAGCCTGAGCACAGGGCAGACGGATCATTTCTCTAGAGAGCTCTTTTCCTTGATTGTGTCATGAAATAACACAGCAACGTTTTTGTGATATGCTGTGCTGGTCTCTGTGTGATGGCACGAAATCTCCTTACCTCGCCAGATGTTGGAAAAAAGAAAGATATTCAGAGAGACAGAGAACTGAGGTGCCCTCATAGTCAGCATCGTCTGACCCAAAACTCAGCCTTTTAATATAAAGCAGAGGTTTTTCCTCCCTCCGCACCCCCTGCACCCCCGGTTTTCTCAGTGGTTCAGACAGTAAAGAATTTGCCTGCAATGCAGGGGACCTGGGTTCAATTCCTGGATCAGGAAGATCCTCTGGAGAAGGGAGTGGCAACCCCCACTCCAGTATTCTTGCCTGGAGAATTCCATGGACAGAGGAGCTGCCATGGATAGAGGCAGGCTACACAATCCATGTGGTCACAGAGAGTCAGACAAGACTGAGAGACTAACACACACTTTTCTGGACATATTTTCATTCAGCCACAGAATCTTGTCATAAACATCATTGAAATGATTCTTTGGTTGACACACAAACAACAAGCAAAGATGCCTGATGACAAATGCAGACTGAAATCTTTGGAATGAGAGTTTCTAAGTTTCAGACTTGAAACAATTTCTTTATGATGGTGTGAAATAGACTGGTGAAGTCTCAGTTGTCTGTACATGCTCCCATGCCAGGAGGGCCGACCAGTGAGCATCTGACAGTGCTTTCCATGGTAAAATTAATCACGATTTATGGACTATTTCTCCAAATACAGATATTTGATTTTTTCTTTGACTTTTTAAAATGTCATTGAGCAGAACTATTTGTAGACAGTTCTTTTGATTTATCTCATATGGAGACTATTCCTCATCTTCCATGCAAATTCCACCAAAACCTGCTTGAGTGTGTCCCCCTTATGTTCCAAGTAGTGATAGAGAGGGACAGGAACCCCAAGGTCAGCTCTGTCCTTGGAATTCTGTAGGCAAGAGTACTTTAGTAGGTTGCCATTTCCTTCTCCAGGGTACTTTCTGACCCTGGGATCGAATCTGGGTCTCCTGCATTGAGGGCAGATACTTTACCAACTAAGCTACTAGGGGAGTACTAACTTTTTCTCCAAATACAGATATCTGATTTTTCTTTGACTTTTTAAAATGCCATTGAGCAGAGCTATTTGTAGACATTTCTTTTGATTTATCTCATGTAAAGAATATTCCTCATCTTCCATGCCAATTCCACCAAAACCTGCTTGACTGTGTCCCCCTCATGTTCCAAGAACTGTTAGAGAGGGACAGCAAGCCCAAGGTCAGCCCACAGTGGCGGGAAGGACAGAGGGATGTGTCTGAAATGGGACCCCATAAGACATAGCTGTTGACAAAGAATCTGGCATTCCCATCAAACACACTGGGGCAACGCAGTCCTGAACCTCTAGCTCTGTTTCCATGGTTTTTAGACAAAGACAGCAGGGCTGCATTCCAATTACAACCTTCAGAAAGACAGATAATGGGAGAAAGAGGAAGTGGGGTAATAAAACCCCAGGTCACCCTGAAAAGAAGCAATAGATAGAAGTGATAGAGACGTGAGAGGTTCAAGTTTATATTTGTCTTAAAAATACCCCTGTGATGTAGAATGCAGATGTCCTTTCTGCAAACTCTTAGACTTCCCGCAGTACTTTTATCTACACCTGGTTCTTTATTCAAAGTCAGGTATCTCTTTAATACAGGTTTTCTTTTTCTATTCTTTTTCTTTTTAAATAATTTTTTAAAAAGTGTAGGGACTTCCCTGGTGGTCCAGTGGCTAGGCCTGCATGTTCCCAGGGCAGGGTGCCTGGGTTCAGTCCTTGGTCTGGGAATTTATTAATAGATCCCACATGCCACAGCTGAAGACCTGGCATAGCCAAATAAATAAATAATAATTCAATAAATTAAAAAAATTGAGGTATAGTTGATTTACATTGTTTCAAGTGATTCATAGGTTATTATAAGATACTGAATATAGTTCCCTGTGCTATACAGTAGGTCCTTGTTTTTTATTTTATATATAGTAGTGTATGACTGTTAATCCTAAATTCCAAATTTATCCCTTCCCTGCTTACCCCTTTGGCAACTAGTTTGTTTTCTATGTCTGTGAGTCTATTTCTGTTTCATAAATAAGTTCATTTGTAGCTTTTTTCTTTTTTAGATTCCACGTATGAGTGACACTATACATTCCTTGTCTTTTTTTGTCTGACATTTCATTTAGTATGATAATCTCTAGGTCCATCCATGTTGCTGCAAATGACATCTTTTTTTGTTCTTTTTCTTATGGCTGAGTAACATTCTATTGTATACATGCACCGCAGCTTCATCCATTCCTCCGTCAATGGACATTTAGGTTGTCTTCATGTCATCGCTATTTTAAATAGTGCTGCTGTGAATACAGGGGTGCATGTGTCTTCTTGAATTATAGTTTTGTCCAGATACATGCCCAGGAGAGGGAATGCTGGATCACACAGCAACTCTTTTTTTTGTTTGTTTTTTAAGGAGCCCATCCATATTGTTTTCCTCAGTGGCTGCAATGATGTATAATCCACCAGCAGTATTAAGAAGGCTCCCTTTTCTCTGCACCATTTCCACTATTTATTATTTGTACAATACAGATTTTTCTTAATAGTATTTAAACCTAAAGAACTCATGAATCAAGAGAATATAAAAACCAAAAAATCTCTTGAACTGTGAGAAGTAAAACGCATGCTTTGACTTCTGATGATATTGCAAATGTGGCAATGCTGTAGTTTCCTTCACTGCTGGAGTCAAATGCAATTTTCTGTTTTTCCAGCGAAAGGAATTGTTGCAATAGTTCGCGGCTATACTCTTGGGCTATAATGAAGACACACTTCTCTGTTCAGTGAGAGGAACCATTGGCTAGAGACTAACAGGGTAACTGTGAACTTGGGAAGGGCATTGGCAGATATGACCTGGGTGAAATGACAATTTTAGGTTTCTGTATTCTCTGCAATTGAGTCAACCTGAGCATTTTAATCCCTAAGCAATACCAGGTAGTTTATTTAATCTTTAGAACTTAAAAAAATTAATGTAAAAATCTTTAAAACTTTCAAGTCTCAGTTTCTTCATCTATAAAATAGAATAATACCAACTTCTTAGAGCTGGTTGTTTTAAAATATATAATGCATGTAAAGCACTTGGCCTAGCATTTATTTGTATATCACATATCATTGAATAAATGGTGTAAATGTTCCTATACAGAAGTTTGAGAAAACAGTGCCTAAGGTGTGAAATTAGATGTGTTTCAATAATGGTGAAAAGCACTAATTTAGTAAATAGTGTTCCCAGGTTTATTGCCAGCAATCAGACTGAAAATTCTAGATGTCCTGAAGCCTTCAGTCATGTCTCCTGAGTTTCTCTTTGGGGATGTTTATTTTATGACACTTTGGAGACAACATAACATTTCTGTTAACACACTGACTATTGTTATTACCGTTGAATAAAAACCAGTTTTATCAATTTCTTTTATGCATAAATTCAAAAAGTTTAGCTAGACTATTAGGTTTGACTTTTACTGTATACAGGATATATTTTATTTTAGCAAGAATTGGTTTGACTTTATAATAGAGGTAATTAAGAGAGCTGATTTATTTAAGATTTGGGTGTGATAAATTTTGTGAGAATCACTATCTTCTGTATGAATAATGACAAGGATAAAGGAAAAAAGAAAACCTTTTGCATAGTTTATTTTGCTTTGATTATCTGATCTTCATATGTTGTAGTAAATGTCATTTACAAGTTCTGAAATTTGATATGCTATTATGTATTTATTTATCATATATGTGTGTATTAGAATAATATATATTGTAATAAAGGATTTTTTATGCAGATGACACCACCCTTATGGCAGAAAGTGAAGAGGAACTAAAAAGCCTCTTGATGAAAGTGAAAGAGGAGAGTGAAAAAGTTGGCATAAAGCTCAACATTCAGAAAAAGAAGATCATGGCATCTGGTCTCATCACTTCATGGGAAATAGGTGGGCAAACAGTGGAAACAGTGTCACACTTTATTTTCTTTGGCTCCAAAATCACTGCAGATGGTGACTGCAGCCATGAAATTAAAAGACGCTTACTCCTTGGAAGAAAAGTTATTACCAACCTAGATAGCATATTGAAAAACAGAGACATTACTTTGCCAACAACAGTCCATCTAGTCAAGGCTATAGTTTTTCCAGTAGTCATGTGTGGATGCGAGAGTTGGACTGTGAAGAAGGTTGAGCACTGAAGAATTGATGCTTTTGAACTATGGTGTTGGAGAAGACTCTTGAGAGCCTNTCATTGGAAGAGATTCTGATGCTAGGAGGGATTGGGGGCAGGAGGAGAAGGGGACGACAGAGGATGAGATGGCTGGATGGCATCACCGACTTGATGGACATGAGTTTGAGTGAACTCCGGGAGTTGGTGATGGACAGGGAGGCCTGGCGTGCTGCGATTCATGGGGTTGCAAAGAGTCGGACATGACTGAGCGACTGAACTGAACTGAACCGATACATTTTATACATTATATATATGTATACATTATACATATAATGTATATATATGTGTATAGTATACATTACATATACATATATATACATTATATATATGTAATAAAGGCTTCCTGGGTGGCTCAGTGGGTAAAGAATCTGTCTGCCAATGCAGGATAGCAGGTTTGATTGGAGAAGGGCGTGGCAACCCACACTAGTATTCTTGCCTGGATGATCTCGCGAACAGAGGAGTCTGGTGGGCTATAGTCCATGGGGTCACAAAGAGTCAGACCCAACTGAGCGACTGAGAATATATGTAATAAAGTATATAATTTTAAAGTACTTATGGTCCAAGCCAAGTGGAAATGAACCCTGAGTAGTTTCAGATAAAAATAAAAAACTCACTTGTTTTGGAATTCTATAAAGATTCATTTATACATATATATATCATTTAACCATTAAATTGCTCAGTCGTGTCTGACTCTTTGCAACCGCATGGACTGTGGCCCACCAGTCTCCTCTGTCCATGCAATTTTTCTGGCAAGAATACTGGAGTGGGTTGCCATTTCCTTCTCCAACACATGTGTTTGTTCTAGAACAAACACAAAGGGCAGAAGCTCCAGTAATTCCATTGTTTTCACCTCCTAGCCACTGTCTGTCTGCTGGGGGCCTGAGAAGGAACGCCCCGCCGGTGGAGCAGCAGGGGTGCTCACACGGCACGTTTCCTGCCTGCAAGTGGGACTCTGGACTTTCTCCTCTGCTTTAGTTTGATGGCATGACTGCGTCTCTCGGAAGCTTCAGGAGGAAGTAGCCTCTCTCAGCCAAAAGCTGAGGTGGGAAAAGGACATGTCTGTTTTCGATGTCAATTTACAGCCCAGGTCACAAAACGAAATGTCGCCATTCCATTAGAATTGTCAAAAAGAGGTCGACCTAGTGTGGCAAGGGTGCTGAAGGCTTACCTTGAAAGAAATTTCATACTGCTCTCCTCCCCAGATCTCCAGACCTGGATCATAGCCACCCAACTCCCAAAACCATTTGCGATCCACAGCAAAGAGCCCTCCAGCCATAACGGGAGACCTGTGAAAGGAATAAAATCGTCTTTAGAGGGCTCTGGGCAGCGGGGACCCGGGCATTTTGCTTGGGGGTAAAAACAGCAAACTTTAGGTCTCAGTGGTCACTGCACAGTGTTTCAGCACAGGTTTTCTGTGAGTGTACATGAGTTCTCATGGGGTCTCCGATGGCTCCTGGAACCCCCATGGGCTTTGAACGTCATAGTTCAGGCTCTCACGCCACTCATGCCCCGTGGAGTCACACGTTAGCTACGTGTGTTTGTCATCAGAGAGAAGTATATGATGACTCGTGACTGATACGCTGGGAAAATCAGTCATTTTATGGCTTTTCCTCAATGTGAAAGAGATCTTATAGTGTCAGACACATAAAAACACAGTTGTAGACCATAACTTTAATTAATTTCTCATATGTATTCACCATGCACCTACCATTTCCAGGTCATGTCCATTTAACAGACTACGATGGTCAGTTAGAACAAAATAACCAACCAGAACTAGTTTTATTTGCATGCCAATGCTGAAGTTTAAACTAGTTCTTTTCACCTTAATGATGTTCTTTTTAAAGTCTACCTTTCTAGGAAACATTCTTTTGATCAAATAATAATTTCTGCTCTTGCTAGGATGCATTGCAGTCACATTACTATGTAATGAGGTAATTTGTAACCATTGGATCCTGCCCTAAATTTTTTTTTTTGCAATTCAGGAGCAGCTTTCCAGTTTTTCTGTTATTATTGTTATTTAATGTTTTCGCCACTGTTTTGCAGTGGGAGCATGAAGTCTTAACCACTGGACTGCCAGAGGAGCCTGCTCACACGTGCGTGTGTGTGTGTGTGTGTGTGTGTGTGTGTGTGTGTGTAATATTTATGTATTTGGCTGTGCCGACTCTTAGTTATGGCACATGGGATTTTTTAGGTGTGGCATGTGGGGTCTTTAGTTGTGCTGTGCACACACTTAGCTGTGGCATGTGGGATCTAGTTCCTTGACCAGGGATCAAACTTGGACCCCTGCATTGGGAGCTGGGAGTCTTAGCCACTGGACCACCTGGAAAGTCCCTGCTCTTGTGTTTTTGAATGTTCACTGTGTGCTGGGCTCCTCTGTGAGATTCTTGTCCAGTTCTTTTGATCAATCCTTACTGCAGCCCTAGGAATACCATCCCTGTGTTCTGTTGGGAGAAACAGGACGGGTGAGGGAGGGCCCAGGATCCTCTCTGGGCCAGGATGGTGGTGGTGCTGTGGCTGAACCAGGTACTCTGACTCCAAAGCCTTTGAGTTCTTTACTGCAATGCTGTTTCTGTTTCAATGTTTAAACAGAGTTGATGTTGTTTATTTGCTAAGTCGTGTCCCAATCTTTGCAATCCCATGGACTGTAGCCCACCAGGTTCCTCTGTCCGTGGGATTTCCCAGGCAAGAATACTGCAGTGGGTTGCCATTCCCTTCTCCAGGGGATCTCCCCAACTCAGGGGTTGAACCCACATCTCTGAGTCTCCTGCACTGCAGGAGGATTTTTTACCCTGGGTAAAGAGAGACAGCTACATAAATGTGTACATAAAACAACTAGAGAACACTTTATGCAGACCAAGCAAATCTGTAAAAACACACACAGTCAATAAAATTTTTGTGACACTTTTGAAGATTTTTTGGAAACAAAGGATATTTATAAGTACAAGACACTAAATACTGAAGGCATGTTTAAAAATGTCTAAGTAAATACGACACACCAATTTACAGACTCACTGAAGTTGTGCCATTGGTAATTTTCTATGATGCTCTAGAGGGACATAAATGTGAATTTATTTAAGTGTGTTGTATATTTCAGAGACTTTATATGTTACGATGGTACTTGGCCTAATCACTTCAGTTTAAGATTTTAAAAAATATGTGTATACTCTCTGTAGATGGAAAGATTACAAGATAGGAAGAGGGATTTATTTCTCCCCTAGGAAAGTGAGCAGGATTGAAATAATAACACAAAGGATCTCATGCATTTCAAAAATTCTGTTTGAAATGGAAGTCTTGGAACCAGATGTGCTTACTTTCACTCTCTCTCCAGCAGTATATTCTCTTCCCATTTTCCATGCCCTGAATTTCAGAGGAAATCACAGCTGTAGCTGGGACAGACTGGCATGGGACCACGTCCTGGGGGCAGTTCCTCAGTGATCATATTTGATACATCTGTGTCATCTTTGGATCCGTGGGGCTTGGGCTTAAGCAATTAGGAATTCTCAATCCTTAATAATAAATTATAAAACATAATTGAGAGATAACCCAGCATAATATATAGTTTGCTTCACTGTTAAAAAAGAGCAATGCGTGCATACTCAGTTGCTTCAGTCATGTCCGACTCCTTGCGACCCTGTGGACTGCAGCCTGCCAGGCTCCTCTGTCCATGGGATTCTCTAGGAAAGAATACTGGAGGGGGTTGCCATCCCCTCCTCCAGGGGATCTTCCCTACTCAGGGATCGAGCATGCATCTCCTACATCTCCTGCATTGCAGGGGGACTCTGTACTGCTGACCCACTGGGGAAGCCCCAAAACAGCAATAGTCATAATGGAATTCAGTTCAGTTCAGTTCAGTCACTCAGTCCTGTCCAACTCTTTGCGACCCCATGAATCGCAGCACGCCAGGCCTCCCTGTCCATCACCAACTCCCGGAGTTCACTCAGACTCATGTCCATTGAGTCAGTGATGCCCTCTAGCCATCCCATCCTCTGTTGTCCCTTTCTGCTCCTGCCCCCAATCCCTCCCAGCATCAGAGTCTTTTCCAATGAGTCAACTCTTCGCATGAGGTGGCCAAAGTACTGGAGTTTCAGCTTTAGCATCATTCCTTCCAAAGAAATCCCAGGGCTGATCTCCTTCAGAATGGACTGGTTTGCACGTACCTAATTTTTGAATTCTGGATCTAATGGAGCAGGGACTAGTTTAGGTGTGTGGGAAGATGATGTGTCCAAGTGTTGGGGAAATTAGGATATTCAGAATGCAGCTGGGTATATATGATCTTGGACCAGAGATATGGTCAAGACTGGAAGTAAACTTAGTTGACATCAGTTTAAACACAGCAAGAAGAATCATTAGAATGTATGAAAATATCCAGTAATAGTGAAGGAACATGGCATTGAGCTGTGTTTATTTTGGCCAAAATACACCTGCATTTCAAAAAATTACAAAAAGAAATTGTCAGTTCTCTTCAGTCTGGACCACAAATGGAAAGATCTTAAGTCCTCCCAGTGTGTTCTCATTTGACTGTGTAAAACGAGACCAGAGTGCAACAGAATTTACACTGTGCAGACTAAATCTCCCAACTAGAGTTACTACTGTTATAGGTATGGAACTAGTATAGATATTGGGAAGAGAACATCCTAGATTGATGTTTTTTTATTGTAAATGATTTATTGGAAACACAACATCTTGTTTTCTTGATGAGTTTATAAAAAAAACTAAACTTGGGATGTATCTTTGGTTAGTTTGAGGCATAATAAAATAAATTCATATGGATCCCCTTACCTTCACTGATGTTGTTTCCAAGCCCTAGATAAATTAGCATCTCCTATCTTGATTAGTGTGAATGATTGGTATGAAACAAGCCTTTTGTTTGTGTATTTATTCATATTTGTCCATTAATCTTTTGAACAGTGTAACTAAGGTATAGTTGTCATGCAATGAATTGCAAATATTTTAATTAAAAATTTGATAGGTTTTGACTTATGGATACTGCTGGGTACCATCATTACATTCAGGAAAAAGTAACACATCTATCATGCCTCCAAAGTTTCCTCATTGTATCCCTCCCTCCCTCCTGATCCTCTTCTCATTCCTTTCCTCTAGGACATAACTGATTTCTGCCTCTGTAGATGTGTTTGAATTGTCCAGAATTTTATATAAATGAAATCATACAGTATGTTCTCTTCTTTGGGAGTGTCTGACTCCTTTCATTCATGTCATTATTCTGAGACTCTCTCTTGTTGTAATGTCTGTTAATAGTTTCTTCCTTTTTTATTGCTTAGTAATATTCCATTTGCATGGATATACTATAGTTAAGATGCTTACTCCTTGGAAGAAAAGTTATGACCAACCTAGATAGCATATTCAAAAGCAGAGACATTACTCTGCCGACTAAGGTCCGTCTAGTCAAGGCTGTGGTTTTTCCTGTGGTCATGTATGGATTTGAGAGATGGACTCTGAAGAAGGCTGAGCACTGAAGAATTGATGCTTTTGAACTGTGGTGTTGGAGAAGACTCTTGAGAGTCCCTTGGACTGCAAGAAGATCCAACCAGTCCATTCTGAAGGAGATCAGCCCTGGGATTTCTTCAGAAGGAATGATGCTAAAGCTGAAACTCCAGTACTTTGGCCACCTCATGTGAAGAATTGACTCACTGGAAAAGACTCTGATGCTGGGAGGGATTGGGGGCAGGAGCAGAAGGGGACGACCGAGGATGAGGTGGCTGGATGACATCACTGACTTGATGGACATGAGTCTGAGTGAACTCTGGGAGTTGGTGATGGACAGGGAGGCCTGGCGTGCTGCGATTCATGTGGTCGCAAAGAGTCGGACACGACTGAGCGACTGAACTGAACTGAACTATAGTTTGTTTATCAATTTGCCCACTGATGAACGTTTGGGTTTTTTTCAGTTTGAGGTTATTACAAATAAAGCTGCTATGTGTTTTGTGTGCTAATCTCTGTGTGGATATATGCTTTCATTTCTCTTGATAAAAAGCCTGGGAGTGGAATGACTAAATCATGTGGTAGGTGTGGGTTTAGCCTTTTAAGAAACTGAAACTCTTTCCCAGAGCGCTTGTAACTTTATATCCCCACCAGCTGTATTTGAGTTCTAACTGGTACTATCCTCATATACTTGATATGGGCAGTTTGAAGTTTAGTCACTATAACAGGGGCGGTATCTTATTGTGGTTTTGTTTTGCATTTCCGCAAAGATTAATGGTGCTGAGCAAATTATGTTATTCCTTTATTTTGCCTAGTCAGTCTGGCTAGAAGTTTATTGATCTGCTTAAAGAATTAACTTTTGGTTTCATTGATTTTTCTCTATTGTTTTCAGTTTTATATTTCATTGATTTCTCCATGGTCTTCATTAGTTTAATTATTCTACTGACTTTGTACTTTATTTTCTCTTCTTTTTTAGTTACTTAGGGTGGAAGCTGATATTATTGATCTGAGATGTCTTTCTAATAAAGCTATTTAGTACTATAAGTCTCCCT
>SJYQ01000122.1:385226-435619 GCA_006410935.1 Redunca redunca | reverse complement strand
CTTAGGTACTGCTTTAGAAGAATTATGCAAAAATATGATATGCAGTGTTCACATTTTCATCATGTTCAAATACTCCAAACTTTCTCTTTTGTTTTCTTTCTGTGACCTATGGGTTATATAAATGTATGTAATTTAGTTTCTAACTATTTGAGATGTTTTTTTGGAGATCTTTCTGTTATTGATTTACATGTAATTCCATTGTGGTTAGGGAACACACTTTGAAAGACTTGAATCCTTTTAAATTTATTGGGTTTTTTTAATGGGTCAGAATGTGATCTATACGAATGTATTCTGTTGCCATTGAATGGAGTGGTTTATAAATATATATTAGGTAAACCTGGTTGATAGTGTTCAAGTCTTCCATATTCTTAATGATTTTTATGCCTCCCTGTTGTATCAATTACTGAGAGGGATATTGAGATCTATGACTATAATTCTGGATTTGTTATCTCTTCTTCTGTTCTATTAAGTTTTTCCTTCATACATTTTGTAGCTCTGTTAATAAGTGCATATATGCGTAGGAATTTCATGTGCTCTTGATGAATTGACCTCATTCTCATTACAAAATGACTCATCACCTCTGATAATATTCTTTACTCAAGCATTGATCTTGCTTGGGTGTTAGTATAGCCATTTCAGCTTTCTTTAGATTTATACTCTCAGAACACTAATATTTATACCTGTTAGGCCTTTTTACTTTACTTTTTAAACTATTTGTGTGTATATTTAAAGTGGTTTTCTTGTTGGCAGCTTATAGTTGCATCTTACTGTTAAAAATCCCTGCTTTTTCATTGGGATGCTGAGATCACTTACTTTTAATATGATTATTCGTGTGATTAGGTTGAAAACTATTATCTTCTTTGCTTTCTTATGTCCCATCTGTTGTTTCCTTTTCCTTCTTTCTCTATCTTTATGGTTAATTGAATATTTTTCATGATTGCATTTGGTACTTCTCTGCCTGCGTAATAAATTTTTCTTTGAGATACAGAACTTTTTGGATGCTGGATATTTTGAACATTTTTGAGCTTTGTTCCAGGATGCAATTGGAGGCAGTGTGACCCTTTTGCAAGCCTTAAGCAAGGCATAATCTACAAATTATTCACACCCTTAAAGCAAGACCCTGTGTGTGCTTCAGTCAATGTCCTGCGGTCATTGGGTTGTTCAGTGTGATGGGTACAGAGTCTCTTCTCAGCCTTGGGTGCTTTCTGGCCACTGTTACTTCTGATTCTTTCTAGTGGTCCTTTTGCATTTGTGGGCAGTTTCTTCTCATGCACAGGCTCTTGTCAGTCCTCTGTGGAGGACTCGGGGTACCCTCGGGAGCTCCCTCCCACGTGACCCTCTTCTGCCCTTGAAATTCTAGCTGCCCTCTTCTCCCCAGACTCTTGGCTCCACATCGACTTGGGCTGGCCTCACCAGGCTCCCCTCCCTACACCGCAGCCTGGAGACTCTCTCAAGTAAGCAAGCTGGGGATGATTCCAGATCTCACCTAATTTTTTCCCATCTCTCAGCAATCAGTGTCCTTCATTCCTAGATTCCTACTGCTATCTTGAAAACCACTGTTTCATGTGTGTTTGTTTCTTGTTTTTTCAGATGACAGGGTAAATCTGGGCTGTGTTACTCCAACTTGTTCAGAAATGAAAGTCTGAAAATCTACCCATTAATCTTTGTTTTAGAATATTTTAAAATATGTATTTTTAGTAGATGGTATGTTTGCGTGTTTACAAAGAATCTTGCTCCTACTTCTGTCCCCATCACTCTAATTGTATCATCACAAACAACCATATGTTTTCCTTATGTATCTTTTCAGAGATATTTCATAGTTATATAAGCAAATATAAATGTATCTTATTGTTCTTCCTACTCTATGAAAATGGTTGTATGCTACATCCAGTGGTCTTTACCTAATTCTTTTTAAAACTGCCTAACATATTTTTTAATATCTATTTTTATTTATTTATTTGGCTATTCTCTTAGTTGTTCATGCAAACGCTTAGTTGTGGCATGTGGGATCTAGTTCCTTGACCGGGGATTGAACCCAGGTCCCCTGCATTGAGAGCTTGGAGTCTTAGCCACTGGACCACCAGGAAGTCCCTCCCTAACATATTTTAAGGATCATGTCATATTGAAAAGAGCTTTTTTGTTTTATTTTCCCGATATTTGCTCATTATACCATTATGCATAAAATTGTGTATCTATGTATATAGTGAACATTTAGATTATTTTCACTATTTTCCAGAACTTCCACAATAAATAATGTACATATATCAATGCCATGTGTGTGAGTAACTCTTTAGGAGAAATGCCTAGAATTTTATATCCTGGTTTGTTATAAAGAGTAAAACGGTAGAAACTGATTTACTTTTCCACTTCTGGAAGCTAAAGTTTCATTGTAAATTGTGTCCTAACCTGACACTTTGGTTCAAGTTTCACAGCAGTCCAAATGCAATGATTTAGGGTCTGATAAAATTAGAGAAGAGTCAGATAAAAGTGGCAATTCTACCGAGAAATTACGGATATATCATAAAATATTAGTATCTGTCAGTCTACTGGTCGATTTCTCCAAGGAAACATCGTTATTGTGATAATACTTGGAGAGGAATTGTTGAAAAGTTTCCCAGGGTAATTCATTTTTCAAAAAGGAAAGACAGTGGAATAGAGGATGGATTTGAGGCTGGAAAAGGCCCCGTGCTGGGAAGGAGAGTAGTATAAGAGGAGGGGGAGGCCAGTGCTGCTGGCACCAGAGCATCCGGGGGCAGAGAGGTGGACCCGTGCAGGGCCATGCAGGGCGGGCGCTCAGAATTCCCGCTGGCCCATGAAATGGGCAATGCCAGTGCAGCACAGATTATCCCTAAAGTAGTCTATATTTATTCTTCCACCTGGATGGCCACCACCCTCTCACTTCAAGCACAGAGTGAGCCAGGGCACCAGCCCCAGTGTTTCTTGTGGCTTGGCAGGAGGAATCTGCTCAAAGGCTCATAGAAGCTTGTCCTTCTAATTATTGCCCTTCCCAGCTTGAGATCACAGATGATGTCCAGGGAGGGAAGGGAGAGGGGAGAAGGTAGACCCCCGTAGAGCTGTCATCCTGGGGTGATGGAGCCCCCCACCCTGTGCTTTGAAAGTGCCACTGGGATACACAGGGAGGATGCCTACTCCCCACCTCCCCACTCTCCCCCCCAAAACACAGCTCTTGGCTTTAACAGACTGTCCTGTGTGGAATTCTCAGAACTGCTGGATTCAAAAGCAGGTGGCTTGCCAGCAAGGTCCTTGGTGGCCACCCCAGTGGATTGGTAGCCAGGGTCACAAGGACCAGTCTGTTGGTTTGGCCTCACTGGATTCTGGAATGTTTGTCTTCCTGGAGAAGAAGGGGCTGCCATTGAAAGAGAGACTGAACTTCCTGCTGCTTTTGTGCAGGGAACTCAGAGCTGGCTTCTGGGTGGGTTGAAATCCATACCTCATCACACAGATGGGAGCTAACTCTTGTGCAAAGTTTTTCAGTGACATCAAGAGAAGGATAGCTTTGTTCCCCATAGATTAAAAAAGATTTCACTGTTGCATTGTTTTCTCATCAGAGAAAATGGAGAAGGGCTGTTGATATTTTTAACTTATTCTTCTACTTTCTTGGTGGCTCAGATGGTAAAGCGTCTGCCTGCAATGCAGGAGACCTGGGTTTGGTCCCTGGGTTGGGAAGATCCACTGGAGAAGGAAATGGCAACCCACTCCAGTATTCTTGCCTGGAAAATTCCATGGACAGAGGAGCCTGGTAGGCTACAGTCCATGGGGTTGCAAAAGGGTCTGACATGACTGAGTGACTTCACTTTCTTTTACTTTCTATTTTCCATTTTAAATATATATTAATTGCCCAAAACCCTTCCCACTGGCCTCGTGTCCTGAAATTTTTAATGTATTTATCTTCATACTCTGATTTCTTCCAAAATACTGTTACTGATTTTGTTTCCCTGGGAATGTCAACATACTGTAGACATGTTTTATTGGGACTGTGTGTCCGTGTAACTTTTAACATATTAATTTACTTTATGAGTATTGCTCAGGCAATGTCACAAAGCAGGTTTTGGGTTTTGCCATTAGGAAGCAACTGTTATCCTTGGGTTGACTTTTAAAATGAATATAATCATGAACAACATATTCCTAGAGAAGATTCTTTATTCTTCAGGCCATAGAAATGTGACTTTGCTGAATACCTAATGGAAATCAGTTTTCCATTTTATATGATCGCTATTGAACCAAGTAATGAATATGCTTTCCTTTTTAACTTACAGTAGACTAGTTTACTTTTCCACATCAGTTTTTATAATCCAAAGTTTGCTGACTTTAAGTTCATGGGGCAATAATGTAAAAATGTCCTAGAAACATTCTTATTTGGTACCAGTGAAAAATTCCTCGTGTTCTCATTTGCAAATGCATTTTTCAAAGTGTGTTTTTGGTTGTTTTTGCTAAACTAGAAGGTGTATCCTTTTTTTTTTTTTGGTCTTACTCTGCTTCACATGGGATCGTTCTTCCTGGACCAAGGATCAAACCTATGCCTTCTTCACAGTCCAACTCTCACATCCATACATGACCACAGGAAAGACCATAGCCTTGACTAGACGGACCTTAGTCGGCAAAGTAATGTCTCTGCTTTTGAATATACTATCTAGGTTGGTCATAACTTTTCTTCCAAGGAGTAAGCGTCTTTTAATTTCATGGCTGCAGTCACCATCTGCAGTGATTTTGGAGCCCCCAAAAATAAAGTCTGACACTGTTTCTACCGTTTCCCCATCTATTTCCCATGAAGTGATGGGACCGGATGCCATGATCTTTGTTTTCTGAATGTTGAGCTTTAAGCCAGCTTTTTCACTCTCCTCTTTCACTTTCATCAAGAGGCTTTTTAGTTCCTCTTCACTTTCTGCCATAAGGGTGGTGTCATCTGTATATCTGCATATCATATAGGCATTAGTATATGATATTTGTCTTTCTCCTTTCAGTGTTCTTGCCCGGAGAATCCCTTGGACAGAGGATCCTGGTGGGCCACAGTCCATGGGGTCACAAAGAGTCAGACATGAATGAGTGATTAACACTTTCATACTTGCTGACTTACTTCACTCTGTATAATAGACTCCAGGTTCATCCACCTCACTAAAACTGAGTCAAATGTGTTCCTTTTTACGTCTGAGTAGTATTCCATTGTATCAGTGTACCACAACTTCTTTATCCACTCATCTGTTGATGCACATCTAGGTTGCTTACATGTCCTAGGTATTGTAAATAGTGCTGCTGTGAACATTGGGGTCCATGTGTACCTGAGGAATATGGAAAGGGTATATGCCCAGTAGTGGGATTATTGGGTCATATAGTAGTTTAATTCCTCATTTTTTAAGGAATCTCCATACTGTTGTGCCTTTATCATTTTGCATTGCCACCAACAGTGCAAGAGGTTCCCTTTTCTCCACACCCTCTCCAGCGTTTATTTTGACATGAACTCCCCACAGATCCCTAACAGTGTTGCGGAGGGCTCCTCACTTCAGTCCCTGGTCTCCCATTTGTTTTGGTCTGTCAGGCTCCATTCTCCTGTGCATGCTGCTATGGCCCTTGGAATGATCTTTCCTCATTGCCAGCCCAGGCTCTGATCCCTCCCATCAAAACCAACACCACAAGGAACACAGTTAATGATGTGAAATGGCAAAGCAAATCATTTATTTCAGTAGTCACAGAGACTGTTCAGAACTAACAAGCCCACATGCAGCCTGGGGAGTCTTTCTTCCTAGATACAAATAGGACTTCTCATTCCAGGGATATATGCTAGTTGTTAAAATTCAGGCATGGATGAAACTGCAGGAAAGCTTGTTTTATGCTTCATTTATTTAATAAACATTTGATAGTTTCTGCTTACAAAAACATTACCCCTTCATCTTAGTAAGGAATGCAAAATAATGCTTTTTCCCTTCAGCACTGACTGCAATGCAAAGGCAGTTTTGGTCTCATTTCCTAGTATTTTATATTAAGTTAGAATGGGCTGTAAGTGGCATGGATTTTTAATACCTCTTATCGAAACTTTGGGCATCCCTTGTAGCTCAGTGGTAAAGAACTTGCCTGCCAATGCAGGAGATGTGGAGGATTTGGAAGATCCCCTGGAGGAGGCAACCCACTCCAGTATTAGTGCCTGGAGAATCCCATGGACAGAGGAGCCTGGCGGGCTACAGTCCATGGGGTAGCAAAAGAGTTGGACATGACTTAGTGAATAAGCAAAACAACAAATCAAAACTTTAATAAATTTATACTGTATATCCACCACATGCTTGATGCTCTTAATTCCTTAAAAACAGAACAGAGCACAAGAAAACAGGGACTGAGAAAAAGCGGCATTAAGCAAAAAGGCTGTAGCTATAACTTATACAAATATCTTCATGAAAGCATCACCTTCTTTTCCCCTCTGGGTCAGCCCATCCACAGAGAAGTTTCATCTAAGTTTCATCATGTGGCAGGGGGAAGAACACCCTCTCTGTCCTCATCTGGTTCCACCTCTGGTTCTCATTCAAGAGCATTTTTTACACATGTGCACAAGTTCTTAGCCCCTCTTCTCATTGAGAAGTGGGTCTACATCTCTGTCCTTGAACTTGGATGGGGTTATGATAGCGCTGACCCAGTAATGCCTCGTGGCTCCCAAGTTGGTTCACAGGAGACCCCACAGCTTGCATCTTGCTGGAGTGCTTGAGGTCATCGCTCTGAGCTTCCCTGTGAGCACTCAGTCCCCAGGCCTGGAGGAACAAAGGTTCCATAGAGAAGCCACATGGAGGGGCCTTGATGCTCTTTTCCTTTGATCTCTTTCCTAACTTGTCATGTGTTTTTAAAGATTCTTATTGTTGTTTATTTACAAAGTCATGTCCGACTCTTTGCGACCCTATGGACTGTGGCCCACCAGGCTCCTGTGTCCATGGAATTCTCCTGGCAGGAATACTGGAGTGGTTGCTATTTCCTTCTTCAGAGGATCTTCCCAACCTGGGGATCGAATCCATGTCTCCTGCATTGGCAGGTAGGTTCTTTACCACTGAACCACCAGGGAAGCCTCCCTTCTAATACCATCTTCTCATATTATCTCAGTGGAGGTTAGGATTTCAACATATGCATTTTTGAGGGGACAAAAGCATTCAGCCCCTAACAGATGTTGATATTCCAGGGACTTTTTCTTTTTTTTTTTTAATCAGTTACCTAAAAGATGACCAAGGAATACATTGAATAACCTTCTGGTGGTTAAACGCAAAAAATGATTACTGAGCACCGAGTCCAAGGTACTGGATCTGGGATGCAAAAGTGAGGAGTCACTTTCCATCCTTGTGGTGCCCAGGGAGAGTGGGGAAGACAGATGTGACATCAACACAACGTGGTGTGAGACATGGCCGAGGTGTGTTTACACTCTGTGGTATCACAAGAGGGGCTATGTATCTTATCCTGGGTATGGCAGTGAGGTGGTTGGGGGAGAGGGAAAAAGCAGGTGTCAGGCAGAGGAAATAGAGCTGACAAAGCCTGAAGACACAGAGAGCATGGTGTGTCCCCAGTGGGATTTGCAGGGCGTGGTGTGTGCTCTGTGTTTAAGTATATGCATTGGAAACTTGGATAAAGCTGGGCAGTCAGGTACAAGGATTACAGAGCATGGGACCACAGACCCTGGCAGGAGGACAAGGTGTTGGGGTGTTGGGGGCCTTGTGAACCATTTCATAGAGCATGAGTGTGATATGGGCATTTTAGTTTTTATTCTGTTGGGCCATGGAAATTGAAGAAAGCTGTAGTTTTTCTCTAAATAAATGCTTGTTCACTCCAACTTCTGCATCAAGATTCAAGTGAATTGGAGGTGTTCCTGGAAGATCCAGCCAAAAAGATTTATAACTCCCAGCTGAATATTCTGAGTCTTTGGTGAGACTGGGGACCACCAAAGGATCTTAACATGGAGGATAATGCATTCAGATATTTGCATGGGTGACTCTGATGGCAGTGTAGAGGGGATGTGAGGGTGACAGATCTGGAATGGAGAACCCACATGGTAGGGAGGGGCAACAGCTGTCCAGGCACGAGGTGATGCCTTCATTGTGCTGATGCTGTGGAAATGGTGATGGCTGGCTGGATATATAACAGGTTAAACTGGCAGGACTTAGTGTTTGAGAGATGTGGGGACTAGGGGTAGGATGAGTAAGCCACCCATTATCGAATAAAAGAGGAAGTACAGGTTGAGCAAGAAGAAAAAAGACCGAGTGAGCGTTACAGTTTGGGTCAGAAAGTAAGATCTTACATAAAAATGATGCGACATTCCTTGACTATTTAACTCTGAAAGCAACCTGGGAAATGAGTTCTAAGTGTTCTAGTTCTAAGTGTCCTAGTAACTCTTTGGCAGGCTCTGTGCTGTGCTGTGCTTAACCACTCAGTCCTGCCTGACTCTGAGCCCTCCAGGCTCCTCTGTCCACAGGCTTCTCCAGGTAAGAATACTGGATTTGGTTGCCTTGCAGGCGTATTCTTTACCAACTGAGCTACCAGGGAAGCCCTTGACAGAATCTTCTGAGGCCAAACGTGTGCTTGTTACACTATTGCTTCACTTTTATGTTTTTTTGGTTTTTTGGTTGCAAGGCATGTGGGATCTCAGCTTCCCTACCCAGGGATCAGACCTACACTCCCTGCATTGGAAGGTGAAGTTGTGACCACTGGACTGCCGGGGAAGTCCCTGCTATTTGTTTTTGAAGAATGGCTTATTGTTTGGATATTTCTGCCTTTTTCTTTCTTTAAGGTGTCACTCCACCGAATCAATCCTTGTATCATAAGACAGAAGATATTTATATTGAAGTTCATGTGCTTATATAGAAATCATCCTTAAAATGGATAATGCTTAAAATAATTGAGATGGACAGAAGGCAATTAGAATAAACTTTTACTAAGTTGTACTAATAGAGAGGAATGTCAGCTGAAATTTATTAAAAATCTAAAGTCTAGGATATTGTTTTCATTTATATTCTAAAAATTATCTGAAGGACAAAAATTATTTTTTCCCCAGTGTCACATAATTGCTTCCTATTTCTTTTATGCCAATTAGCATGGAGAATACAGGCCATCCAAATGCTACTTAATTTCCCGTGAACACTACTGACAAAAATCAGTGTCTTTTGACAGGAACAAATCCCAGAATATCACTTCATCCTCTTCTTTATAAAGTTCTGAACTTTATCAGCCACTCCTAGACTGCCCTTGCTTTGATGGGCAGTTTTGAGCGTCACTTTCAATGCATTTTTATCTTTTTATTGGCCTATAGTTAATTTACAATGTTGTATTAGTTTTAGGTATACAGCAAAGTGATTCAGTTATACATATCCACATATCCGCTCATTTTTAGATTCTTTACAGAGTATTGAGTAGAGTTTGGGATGGACATGCACATACTGCTATATTTAAAATGGATAACCAACAAGGACCTTCTGTAGAGCACAGGGAACTCTGTTCAGTGCTATGTAGCATCCTGGATGGGAGGGGGCTTTGGGAGAGAATGGATACATGTATATGTGTGGCTGAGTGCCCTTTGCTGTTCACTTGAAACAATCACAACATTGTTAGTTGGCCATACTCCAATACAAAATAAAAAGTTAAAAAAAAAATTCAGGATGCTAATAATAAAAAAAACCTCTTACTTGTGAGAACAGGTGTACAGTAAATACCCTATATGAATGAGTTCCATTCTGAGAGTGTGTTCATAGGCCCAATTTGTTAATAAGTTCCACAAGTTAGCCGAGGTACTCAACTAACACAATTGACTAAGTTGTACCTAGTACTGTACTAAGTTTATAATACTTTTCACACAAATAATACATAACAAACATATACTACAAATAAAACATTTTTTAATCTTACAGTACCTTGAAAAGTACAGTGGTCACGGGCAAGTGGACACACAGGGGCAAGTTCCCAGCTTTGAAAGTTTGCAACTTGAAGGTTTGTATGTAAGGGACTTGCTGTTCATGGAAACCAACAGAAGCTCTCTGCAAACAGGGGCCGCTGTCACAGGGTGTTGGCAGTTTGTGGGGAAGGAGAGTGGGAAAGATATTTACAGAGCTCAGAGAGCTCTCTCCTAAGACACAGAGTTTTGTATTTCTGTGTGCGCTGTGTGCTAAGTTGCTTTAGTCGTGTCTGACTCCTTGGGACCCCATGGCCTATAGCCTGCTAGGCTCCTCTGTCCATGGGGATTCTCCAGGCAAGAGTACTAGAGTGGGTTTCCATGCCCTCCTCCAGGGGATCTTCCCAACCCAGGGATCTAACCCGTGTCCCTTATGTCTCCTGCATTGGCAGGTGGGTTCTTTAATGCTAGTGCCACCTCGGAAGCCCTTTGTGTGTCTCAGTTCAGTTCAGTTCAGTCACTCAGTCGTGTCCGACTCTTTGCGACCCCATGAACCGCAGCACGCCAGGCCTCCCTGTCCGTTACCAACTCCCAGAGTTCACTCAGACGCGCGTCCATTGAGTCTGTGATGCCATCCAGCCATCTTATCCTGGGTCGTCCCCTTCTCCTCCTGTCCCCAATCCCTCCCAGCATCAAAGTCTTTTCCAATGAGTCAACTCTTCTCCTGGGGTGGCCAAAGTACTGGAGCTTCAGCTTTAGCATCATTCCTTCCAAAGAAATCCCAGGGCTGATCTCCTTCAGAATGGACTGGTTGGATCTCCTTGCAGTCCAAGGGACTCTCAAGAGTCTTCTCCAACACCACAGTTCAAAAGCATCAATTCTTCGGCCCTCAGCCTTCTTCACAGTCCAACTCTCACATCCACACATGACCACAGGAAAAACCATAGCCTTGACTAGACGGTCCTTGTTGGCAAAGTAATGTCTCTGCTTTTGAATATGCTATCTAGGTTGGTCATAACTTTTCTTCCAAGGAGTGTCTTTTAATTTCATGGCTGCAGCCACCATCTGCAGTGATTTTGGAGCCCCCAAAAATAAAGTCTGACACTGTTTCCACCGTTTCCCCATCTATTTCCCATGAAGTGATGGGAGGATCTGGTGAATTCTGTAAATCGACATTTTTTGGGGGGGAGCGCTTTTCAGAGACAACTGTCATGCCCTTTGAGTTAGTCACCGTCACCTAATTCCTGGAACGGACCCCTCTGGTCTGACCTTGACTCTCACTGACAGCTCAGGTTGGACCGACAGGGCTCCTCCCTTCCTCTCACATGACCCGAGGCCTCACCTAAGCCCCAACACCAGTGCTCATGGGCTTATACTAGCTGCATTTTGTCCTGACCCATTACATGTCCTGAGCTTTGGTAATTTGTTCCAGTTCCTGTTCTTTTTCACTGACATGTTGTAAATGGATTTCAGTTGAGGCTTTGATATGAAGTGTGTGCTTCAGCTGGAAGTTTCAGAGACAGACTCACTGCTGGCTGTCTCATTTCCAGCTTGCGTGCGTGTTCAGTCACTTAGTTTTTCATAACTCCATGGATGGCATCATGCCAGCCTCCTCTGTCCATAGCATTCTCCAGGCAGCCCCACGGGGGCTGGGTTGCCATTTCCTCCTCTGGGGAATCTTCCTGGAGGGAACCTGCGTCTCCTGCATCTTCTATATTGGCAGGCGAATTCTTTACCACTGAGCCAACCTCGGAAGCCTCCCTTCCTAACTTGGCATTCCTTTTATATTCCATCAGTGAAATCATGAGATAAAATTACATTTCTGTTTGCCTTGGTCTCAGAATTTAAAGAGCTTCTGGAGATTTACAGATGCATTGTTCTGAAGTTGTATGCATCTTACACTAAAATTTTTTCTGCTAGAAAAAGAGCAGATCATTAATGTGACTGCCCAGATTCTCTCTTCTTGGATTTTTGTAAGATCTTTTCACTGGCTTTTTTCATCTCCCTGAGTATGGTGCTGTTTTTTTTGCTCTTCCTCACTCACGAAGATGCTGAGAAGATGATGTGTAAAAGGATCTTCCATGGGCTTGAACTTGCTTGGAGGCAGAGTCTCCATTTATGCTGGGTGTGGGGAGAGTCTCAGCTCTAACTGCTATGATGGTTGTGGAGTGTTGCTCTAGGCTTCCTGGATTTGAATCATTTGTCTATTTGTACATCCCTTCACAGGTTGTAAATTGCAGCCACCAGGTCACCATTGGCTATTAACAGGACAGAAAACTGCCTGTAGTTACTACATACATTCTGTTCATGGCTGTGTTCTGATAATACAAAAAGGAGCTTGAGAATCCTTTCCTGGCCTTGGTAACAAAGACTTGTCAGATACCCCTTTGGGGGATTCGTGATGCAGAGTGTGTATGGAAGACAGCGTCCCACCCCTAACCTTGCATGGATTCCTATTAAGTAGTGGTCACTCAGACAGTAAAGAATCCGCCTGCCAGTGTGGGAGTCTCAGGAGACATGGTTTAGATCCCTGGGTCAGGAAGATGCCCTGGAGAAGGGAATGGCAATCCACTCCAATATTCTTGCCTGGAGAATCTCAAGGACAGAGGAGCCTGGCAGGCTACAGTCCGTGGGGTCGCACAGAGTTGGACAGGACTGAGCCACTAACACTGGTTTCCTTAATTGTGTGTTTCAGATAGTATTACCCTCTTATTACTCCAGTTTATGGCTTAGACATTCTGAGTGTTTGTCTACCTCCTTTGGGGTCATAACGTACTCTGTTCTCTGGAGCTGAAAAAACAGGAAGCTACTCATTTTCCTGGATATCATGGGTCACATCACATGCTACAGAGTTGGCCAAGTTTGCCCACAAAATGAGCCTGAGAGAGGCTGGGGAATTAAAGCTTTGCCAACAGCCCTTAGTTGAGAAGGGGGTGAGGGGTGGGGTTGGGTGGAGTGGGAGGTGGGAGGCAGGCTTAAAAGGGAGGGGACATATGTATACCTGTGGTTGATTCATGTTGATGTATGGCAGAAACCCACACAACATTGTACATCAATTATCCTCCAATTAAAAATAAGTAAGAAAAAACAAAGGGAGTGAGATCAGAAGATACCGTGTACCCAGCTGTCCTGTGGCTGCTCCCCTTCCCCCATTACAGGTGATGTGGCCTGAGAACCATCTGGACACATTAACAGAATCACAGAGGGATATTTAACCCAGTTGCTGGGAGCTTGTTGCCCTGTCCTTGTCCTGCCGTGTTATAGAAGAAAATGCATGCATGCTAAACTGCTTCAGTCATGTGTGTCTCTGCGACCCCATGGACTGCAGCCCGCCAGGCTCTTCTGTCCATGGGATTCTCCAGTCAGGAATACTGGAGTTGGTTGCCATTTCCTTCTCCAGGAAATCTTCCTTGCCTTAGGGATCGAATGAGCACTCTCTTTTATTAAGAATGTCTTGATTTGGACCATGAATGACTACAGGTCTAATTTAGTCTACTCATAAGGTTCCAGAAGTTTCATTTCTTCCAGAAGCTGCCTTAGATCCTTCAAGGCAGGACTGGGGGCCTGGTCTGCCTGTTCTCCTGAAGTGTGGGACACGCCCATCCCAGTATCTCTGCTCCCGCTCAAACCTGTGTGGTTCATGAGGCCAAGCTCTACATCCCCAGACATTTATTTATTCACAACTGGCACAGGATTGGCACCTAAAAGGCACCTGAGTTTTGACTGAAATAGTTATTAAATTGGAAGGCCAGGCCTGGAGTCCACATGGGGTGTGGCTTAGGGAGCGTGATCCAGGGCAAGGAATGGCTGACGAGAGCCTCGAGCAGGCGCCAGGTAAAGAAGGAAACAGGGCAAAGCATTGCAGACGGAATGGCAGGAGCTAAGACAACCCACAGTAACTCAGCTGACCCAGCAGCAGCCGAGGGTGTGAAGGGTTCCGCTAAAGATGAGTTTGGGGGCAGCAATACTGGCTGCGGAAGGGGAGGGCCAGTATATAAACTGATGAGTTTACACTTGGTCAAGTAACAGCAACAACTTTGTTGACGAGATACCTAATTAGAAGCCAGGCACTAGGTTAGGTGTTTGATCTCAACTTGTCCTTGAAATTCCCCAAGTAGTTAGACATAGGTGTTACCCCTATTTAATAGATGAGAACTTTATTTATGTTTAAGTTAATTCTTATTCGCGTATAGTTGCTTCACAATGTTGTTTTAGTTTCTGCTCTACAGCAGAGTGAACCAGCTCTACACGTACATATATCCCCTCTCTTTTGGACTGTCTGGCTCAGAGGTTAAAGCGTCTGCCTCCAATGCGGGAGACCCGGGTTCGATCCCTGGGTTGGGAAGATCCCCTGGAGAAGGAAATGGCAATCCACTCCAGTATTCTTGCCTGGAGAATCCCATGGACAGAGAAGCCTAGTAGGTTACAGTCCACAGGGTCGCAAAGAGTCTGACATGACTGAGTGACTTCACCTTCACCTTCCATTTAGGTCTATCAATACTGGGAAAGAAAAATAAATAAATAAAAATTCTATTCCTAAAAAATATGTGAGAAAACCCAGGTAAATAAAAATAAAAATATATGTTAATTATTGTTATATAACCTGGGTTTTCTCACCTATCTGAGAAAACCCAGGTTAGAGGGAGTTTGTATGATCTGACTGATGTCACATGGTTGAAAGTGGATTCAAACCACGAGGGTTTGACATCACACTGGGGCATATCTATCTCCTTCTCTCTTTCTCTCATTCTCATTTTATCTCCCTCAGACACACAAAGGCACACACACGATCTCAGACTCAGTGAGGATCCCCTGAAGTGCTTGAAGCTGGGAAATTACAGGATCAGGTCTCTATTTTAGGAATGCTATTGTGGGGGATGTTTGGGACCTGAAGTTTGGAGTAGGACTTCAGGAGCTGTGCCTGCTCAGAGGCTGGTCTAGACATCTGGGTGGGAAGGAATGAACCTGATTCAAAGTAGAAGTAGTAAAGGCAGTGAAGAGGGAGTGGACCCAAGAGATGCTGAGGACACAGAATCAGCTTGGAAAGGTGCAGCATAGATTTGGAAAGGGAGGTTGAAAGTTTGGTTGTGAATTCAAGCCTTGTCTCTTTGTAAACCTGGTGGGTTCAATCAGGTGGTGCAGTTCCTTGGAACTGGGAAGCAGTTGTGTAAAGAGCCTGGAGGATGAGTTCAGCTTTGGGCTTGTTTGCTTTGAATCATCCATGCAATATCCAGATGGATTTATTTATAGAACATGCAGGACTGAGACTTAGAAGAAAGACCTGGGATAGATGTCTAGATGTAGGAGTCATCAGCTTAAATCAGATGAAATGACCCAGGTCAGAGACAGTAGAAGACCCAGCATGTGAGAACACTCAAGGCTCCTGCAGGGTTTCAGGAGAGGTTGGAGGAAAATCGGGATAAAATCCTGTCACAAAAACCAGGGGTAGGGGGAGAGGTCAAAGAGGAAATGAATGATAGTAACATTACCCCAACGTAATCTTGTTTCTGCCAAGTGAAATTGCTCTGTCATGTCTGACTCTTTGTGACCCCATGGACTGTACAGTCCTTGGAATTCTCCAGACCAGAATACTGGAGTGGCAGCCTTTATCTTCTCCAGGGGATCTTCCCAACCCAGGGATTGAACCCATGTCCCCCACATTGCAGGTGGATTCTTTACCAGAGGTACCAGATACAAAATATCATGTACATCTTAAAAAACATACAATGGCTTTCAGGAGTGTATTTGAAAATATTACAAAACTAAACTGATACTTAAAGGCTTTGGAATTATAGTTGCTATTCATTTACTACTCATTAATCAAGTGTCTACTTGTATCTGACTACTAAGGTGTACCATAACTTAAACCTGGATTAAGCCCCACCGACTCAAATTTTTGCCTTTGGGAGGCATAAAGACTTTGGCCCCAAATTCTGCAAATGCCACTGGGACCAAAAGTCACTTTGACTCTAGAGAGGGAGCTTCTGAATACCATCAGCAGTGCTGGGCTTCGGGGCTTCCTGAGCAAACAGCGATTATCTTGATGGCATAATCCCAGTTCCTCTGGATGAAACAGCGCAGTGCTGGCATTTTCATGGAAGGGGTCACTGGACCCAGATGAAGAAAAATGGCAGTTATTGAGCCCTCGTGTACCAGTCTTTCCTCTGGGACAGCCGTTTTGTCCTTGTCCTTGATAGAGATATCTGAAACCCTCAAGCCTAATGAATTTTCTGCTCTGTCTGGATATGTTCCCTTGTCAGCAATGGCAAACTTGAAGAAATACTGTAAGGGTTATCAAAGGTTAATAGTTTCTCAACATGTTTTTTTTTTTTTTCTCCCTAGGTAGATAACAACCCCCAAGTCCTTTCAGGCAAAGAGATTCAATAATAAGACTATAACTACAATAGAGACACTGGTGGATATTCTTCCACTGATAATCTGCCTTTATCTAAGAGTTTTATTTTATTTTTGTCAGTACTCATCTCCTTCCAAAATTATTTGCCATATTTTAAAATAAAGGGCACAATACAATACAGTTAAAATAGAAACAGAACACCAAAGACCACGTAGAGGATAAAAAAGGACATAAATACTCTGAAAACTCACTCTGACAGAGGATGAGATAGTTAGATGGCACCATCAACTCGATGGACATGAGTTTCAGCAAACTCTGAGAGATAGTGAAGGACAGGGAAGGCTGGCATGCTGCAGTCCATGGGGTTGCAAAGAGCTGGACACGACTGAGCGACTGAATGACAAACCCAATCTGATATATTTGCATAAGCTTTAAGATTTCTAATAGATTAAAGTAAGTTTTCTTTTAGTCTCTGAAAATATTGTTGATCAACATTTTCCCTTTAGCCTTACAAAGTAAATAGATGAATTGGATATGTTTTAAAACTGAAACAGATTCTTTACCACTGAGCCATCTGGGAAGCCCAGAGAGTATAGTATTGCAGTATTTATTGAAAAACAATCTGCATATAAGGGGACCTGCATAGTTCAAGCCCATGTTGTTCAAGGGACAACTATATTCCTACGTAACTGTAAAAGTCACCTATAAAATGCACTAGTGGTTGAGTATAGTACTAGTGATTCAAGTCTCATAACGTCATCTGGTTTTACCTACTATGTTTCAGTGACAACTTTAGGCAACCTTTAGGCAATGGCACCCTACTCCAGTACTCTTGCCTGGAAAATCCCATGGACGGAGGAGCCTGGTAGGCTGCAGTCCATGGGGTCACCAAGAGTCAGACACGACTGAGCGACTTCACTTTCACTTTTCACTTTCATACACTGGAGAAGGAAATGGCAGCCCACTCCAGTGTTCTTGCTTGGAGAATCCCGGGGACGGGGGAGCCTGGTGGGCTGCCGTCTATGGGGTCGCATAGAGTGGGACACGACTGAAGTGACTTAGTAGTAGCTCATAAATGGGCTTCTCTGGTGGCTCAGATGGTGAAGAATTTGCCTGCAATGGAGGAGACATGAGTTCGATCCCTGGGTTGGGAAGATTCCCTGGAGAAGGGAATGGTTACTCATTCCAGTATTCTGGCTTAGAGAATTCCATGGACAGATGAGCCAGGTTAATTACAGTCCATGGGGTCACAAAGATAATTTAGGAAAATCTTCCCTTCGTTTATAAGCACTAGAGTAAAATAGAGCTTGTTTTGTATGCAATATTTATTAGTTTTTCCTAGTTTCCAGAGTACCTCTCTATAAAACATCTGGCTGTTTGATACATGTGCTATGATATACCTCCACACAACTTTTTCCTTTTAAACAGAGAACAGACTTTTTGAATCACAGAAGTTGTTTTTCTTTCTTTCTTTCTTTCTTTTTTAAGGTTGGGGAATTTAAGCTGGGTAAAAATGCTTTCAGGCTTCCCTGGTGGCTCAGCAGTAAAGAATCCACCTGCCAATCAGTGCAGGAGATGAAAGATACTCAGGTTTGATCCCTGCATCTGGAAGATCCCCTGGAGAAGGGAATGGCAGCCCACTCCAGTAGTTTTTCCTGGAGAATGTATTGGTCAGGGGAGTGTGGCAAACTACAGTCCATGGGGTGCAAAGAACTGGACATGAATTAGCAACTAAACAAAACCAGAAATGCTTTTACACTATGAAATAAAAATCAACAAGGTCCAGCTGCAGTCGATCACTGAGGAGTTTCATCACAGTGTATTTTGAAAGCAATTAGATAAGATCAATAGTTTTGGGTCATTATTCTTCTACTAGATTTTCTTAAAAAGTTGTACAGTTTCATAGTTCTGGAACAAAAGTAAAGCACGACTGCTGTTTTTACTCAGTACAATATGGTTCAGATCATGAGCATTTGAGTAAGAGGTGGGCTCTGACCTCTTATTGTTTACAGTCTTATCAGTGAATGATACGTGTGAACAAAAACTTGCACACAAATGTCGGACAGAATGTACATACTGTTAAAGACAGAATGAACTGTGTGACATGTAAACCTGGCTGATTTCAGAGTATGCCTCTCAAGGTAACAGTAACCTCTCATTGCCTTTATGATCACAATTTTATCTATTCATGGTATTTAATGACAATAAAAATAACTTGTGTTGTTGTTGTGTCCAACTCTTTTCAACCCTATGAACTATAGCCTGCCAGGCTCCTCTGTCCATGGGATTCTCCAGGTAAGAATGCTGGAGTGGGTTGCTATGCCCTCCTCCAGGGGATCTTTCCAACCCAGGGATCAAACCCATGTCTCCTGTGTTCCTGCATCGGAAGTATGATTCTTTACCACTGAACCACCTGGAAAGCCCTAAAAATAACTGATAAAACTTACTAAATAATTCTAGTCCAAGGTACTGTTCTGATTGCCTTCCATGTTTTATGTTACTTAATTCTCATAACAACCCCATGAGGAAAACAAAGCCCAGAGCAGTATATGGTAAGGAAGGGGCCTGGGGATCACATGCAGGTTTGGCTTGTGTCTGAAGCCTTTTCTTAACACCTCTGCTATACAAAGATGGCAGAACTTAAACCCATCAATGAAGAATCACTCATGTCTATGTGCAGACTCATCAAATTGTACATATTGAATTTGCAGTTACTCAATAAAGCTGTTAGAAACATAATTTCAGAGCTTCCCTGGTGGCTTACTGGTAAACGACCTGCCTGCTAATGCAGGAGACAGTGGTTCAATCCCTGGTCTGGGAAGATCCCACATGCTGCAAAGCAACTAAACTCATGTGCCGCAATTACTGAGCCTTAGAGCCCAGGAGCCTCCACTGCTGAAGCCCTAGAGCCTGCGCTCTGCAACCGGAGAAGTCACTGCAATAAGAAGCCCGCTTAACCTGCAGCTCGAGAGCAGCCCCTGCTCGCCACAGCTAGAGAAAAGCCTGTGCACCAGTGGAGACCCAGCACAGTCAACTTAAATTAATTTTAAAAGACATTTTGAACAATTTAAAAAATTAAAAGAGGAAAAACCTAGTTAGAGTTGTTCAGATATCTTGTTTTCACGTACCATTTCTCCAAGAGTCCCAACAGCTGATTTGAAGCCAAAACACTCAGAATTCCTTGGTCTATACTTCCTTGCTGATGTGAGCAGATCATTTGGGTAATTCAGGACTTGTGTGATTTTATTTTCAACCTCAAGTGTTCAGATAGCTGTCACAAAGAGCCCAGACCCTTCTATGCTGTGTCAAACAGGCCATGGAGAAGTCATTTCTATTCAGCAGATGTCACCATGTCTCCTGTTTTCCTCTTTGCACATTCCTTCAGCTTTGTTTTAATAAAAAAAAAATTAAAAGCTTCCAGTATATTGTTTCTCTTGCCAAACTGCAATTTGAAAAAGCAGCAGACAAAATGTAGTTCTGTAGATTTGTCTCTGTTTTCTCTTTAACTTCTAAGATCAGCTCAGCCCAGTACCTCAGGATAACTCATGTGAGGCTCAGATGAGTGGTGAGCCTAATCTGTTATTATAAATAGCTTTGATCTCAATAAGAAACAATCAAAATAATAATGCCTAAGGTATCAGTACTGCCGCTCCCTAGGGTCCTGCCTCACCCAGGAGATGTGTTGACAAGCTTTCCGGTAAAATGCCTACATCTGGCTCCACAGACAAAATACCACACAGGCTGCACCATTTCTGTCTTCTCTACTGCAGAAGGAAGTTACTAGAAAATCCCACACCACCTTTACCTCAGCTCAGCGTAAAAACCCTTGGCAATTATTGTTCATAGACTTTTTGATGATGGCCATTCTGACTGGGGTGAAGGGATACCTCATTGTAGTTTTGACTTGCATTTCTCCAGTAATGAGCAATGTCGAACATCTTTTCATGTGTTTATTAGCCATCTGTATGTCTTATTTGGATAAATGTCTGTTTAGGTCTTCTGTGCAATTTTAAAAAATTAATTTGATTTTTATTGAAGGATAATTGCTTTATAGAATTGTGCTGTTTTCTGTCAAACCTCAACATGAATCAGCCAGAGGTATATATATATATATCCCCTCCCTTTTGAACCTCCCTCTCATCCTCCTGCCCATCCCACCCCTTCAGGCTGATCCAGAGCCCCTGTTTGAGTTTCCTGAGCCATACAGCAAATTTCTGTTGGCTATCTATTTTACATATGGTAATGTAAGTTTCCATGTTACTCTTTCCATACATCTCACCTTCTCCTCCCCTCTCTGCATGTCCATAAGTCTGTTCTCTATGCCTGTTTCTCCATTGCTGCCCTGTAAATAAATTCTTCAGTACCATTTTTCTAGATTCCATATATATGTGTTAGAATATGGTATTGATCTTCCTCTTTCTGACTCACTTCACTCTGTATAATAGGTTCTAGGTTCATCCATCTCATTGCTGCTGCTGCTGCTAAGTCGCTTCAGTTGTGTCCGACTCTGTGCGACCCCATAGACGGCAGCCCATCAGGCTCCCCCGTCCCTGGGATTCTCCAGGCAAGAACCCTGGAGTGGGTTGCCAGTTCCTTCTCCAGTGCATGAAAGTGAAAATTGAAAGTGAAGTCGCTCAGTCGCGACCCCGTGGACTGCAACCCACCAGGCTCCTCCGTCCATGGGATTTTCCAGGCAACAGTACTGAAGTGGGGTGCCATTGCCTTCTCCACATTAGAACGGACTCAAATGCATTCCTTTTTATGGCTGTATATATATACCACAACTTCTTTATCCTTTCATCTGTCGATGGACATCTAGGTGGCTTCCATGTTCTAGCTATTGTTAATAGCGCTGCAATGAACAATGGGATACATGTGTCTCTTTCAGTTTGGGTTTCCTCAGGGTATATGCCTAGGAATGGTATTGCTGGGTCACATGGTGGTTTTATTCCTAGTTTTTTAAGGGGCTCCATACTGTCTTCTCTAGTGGCCGTATCAGTTTACTTTCCCACCAACAGTGCAAGAGTGTTCCCTTTTCTCCACACCCTTTCCAGCATTTATTGCTTGTAGACTTTTGGATGATGGCCATTCTGACTGTGTGAGGTGACACCTCATTGTAGTTTTGATTTGCATTTCTCTAACAATGAGCGATGTTGAACATCTTTTCATTTGTTTGTTAGCCATCTGTTTGTCTTCTTTGGAGAAATGTCTGTTGAGGTCTTTTCCCCACTTTTTGATTGGGTTGTTTGTTTTTCTGGTATTGAGTTGTATGAGCTGCTTGTATATTTTGGAAATTAATCCTTTGTCAGTTGTTTCATTTGCTATTATTTTCTCCCATTCTGAGGCTTGTCTTTTCACCGTGCTCATAGTTTTCTTTGCTGTGCAAAAGCTTTTAAGTTTAATCAGGTCCCACTTGTATACTTTTGTTTTTATTTCCGTTATTCTAGGAGGTGAGTCAAGAGGATCTTGCTTTGATTTATGTCATCGAGTGTTCTGCCTATGTTTTCCTCTAAGAGTTTTCTAGTTTCTGGCCTTACATTTAGGTCTTTAATCCATTTTGAGTACATCTTTGTGTATGGTGTTAGGAAGTGTTCTAATTTTATTCTTTTACATGTAGCTGTCTGGTCTTCCCAGCACCATTTATTGAAGAGGCTGTCTTTGCCCCATTGTATATTCTTGCCTCCTTTGTCAAAAATAAGGTACTCATAGATGCATGGGTTTATTTCTGGGCTTTCTATCTTGTTCCATTGGTCTATACTTCTGTTTTTGTGCTGGTACCATACTGTCTTGATGACTGTAGCATTGTGGTATAACGTGAAGTCAGGAAGCTTGATTCCTCCAGCTCCATTCTTCTTTCTCAAGACTGCTTTGGCTAATCTGGGTCTTTTGAGTTTCCATATAAATTGTGAAATTTTTTGTTCTAGTTCTGTGAAAAATGCCCTTGGTAATTTGATAGGGATTGCACTGAATCTGTAGATTGCATTTGGTAGTATAGTCATTTTCACAATATTGATTCTTCCTACCAAGGAACATGGAATATCTCTCCATCTGTTTATGTCATCTTTGATTTCTTTCATCAGTGTCTTATAATTTTCTGTGTATAGTTCTTTTGTCTCCTTAGGTACGTGTATTCCTAGATATTGATTTCTTTTTGTTGTAATGGTGAATGGGATTAATTCCTTAATTTCTCTATCTGATTTTTCATTATTAGTGTATAGAAATGCAAGTGATTTCTGTGTATTGATTTTGTATCCTGCAACTTTGCTGAATTCACTGATTAGCTCTAGTAATTTTTTGATACTATCTTTAGGGTTTTCTATGTACAATATCATGTCATCTGCAAACAGTGGGAGCTTTACTTCTTCTTTTCTGATCTGGATTCCTTTTATTTCTTTTTCTTCTTTGATTGCTGTGGCTAGGACTTCCAGAACTATGTTGGATAATAGTGGCAAAAGAGGACACTCTTGTCTTGTTTCTGATCTTGGGGGGAATGCTTTCAGTTTTTCATCATTGAGAATAGTGTTTGTCATAGGCTTATCATATATGGCCTTTACTATGTTGAGGTAGGTTCCTTCTATGCCCATTTTTTGAAGAGTTTTAATCATATATAGGTGCTGAATTTTGTCAAAGGCTTTTTCTGCATCTATTGAGATGATCATATGGTTTTTACTTCAATTTGTTAATATGGTGTATCACATTGATTGATTTCTGTATACTGAAGAATCCTTGCATCCCTGGAATAAACCCAACTTTATCATGGTGTATGAGCTTTTTGATGTGTTGCTGAATTCTGTTTGCTAAAATTTTATTGAGGATTTTTGCATATATGTTCATCAGTGACGTTGGCCTGTAGTTTTCTTTTTTTGTGTTGTCTTTGTCTGGTTTTGGTATCAGGGTGATGGTGGCCTCATAGAATGAGTTTGGAAGTGTTCCTTCCTGTGGAATTTTTGGAGAGAGTTTTAGAAAGATAGGCATTAGCTCTTTTCTATATGTTTAATAGACTTCTCCTCTGAAGTCGTCTGGTCCTGGGCTTTTGTTTTTTGGGAGGTTTTTGATCACAGCTTCAATTTCAGTGCTTGTAATTGGGTTGTTCATAATTTCTATTTCTTCCTGGTTCAGTCTTGGAAGATTGAACTTTTCTAAGAATCTGTCCATTTCTTCCAGTTTATCTATTTTATTGCTATATAGTTGTTCATAATAGTCTCTTGTAATACTTTGTATTTCTGCATTGTCTGTTGTAACCTCTCCTTTTTCATTTCTAATTTTGTTGATATGATTCTTCTCTCTTTTTTTCTTGATGAGTCTGGCTAAGGGTTTGTCAATTTTGTTTATCTTCTCAAAGAACCAGCTTTTAGTTTTTATTAATCTTTACTGTTGTTTCTTTCATTTCTTTTCATTTATTTCTGCTTAGATCTTTATGACTTCTTTCCTTCTACTTATTTTGGAGTTTTTTTTTTCTCCTTCTTTTTCCAGTTGCTTTAGGTATAAAGTTAGGTTGTCAATTCGATGTTTGTCTTGTTTCTTGAGGTTAACATTGTATTGCTATAAACTTCCCTCTTAGAACTGCTTTTGCTGCATCCCATAGGTTTTGAGTTGTGTTTTTGTTGTCATTTGTTTCTTGAAAAATTTTTATTTTCCTTTTGATTTCTTCAGTAACCGGTTGGTTATTTAGAAACGTATTGTTCAATCGCCATGTGTTTGTGTTTCTTACAGTTTTTTTCTTGTAATTGATATCTAGTCTCATAGCACTGTGGTCAGAGAAGATGCTTGATACAATTTCAATTTTCTTAAATTTACTGAGGTTTGATTTGTGACTCAAGATGTGGTCTAGCCTGGAGAATGTTCCATGTACACTTGAGAAGAAGGTGTATTCTTCTACATTTGTATGGAATATCCTGAAGATATCAGTGAGCTACATCTCATTTAATATATCATTTAAGACTTGTGTTTCCTTATTAATTTTCTGTTTTGATGATCTGTCCATTGGTATTAGTGGGGTATTATAAAAGTCTCCTACTATTATTATGTTACTGTCAATTTCTCCTTTTATGTCTGTTCATGTTTATCTTATGTATTGAGGTGCTCCTATGTTGGGTGCATAGATATTTACAATTGTTATGTCTTCCTTGGATTGATCCCTTGATCATTATGTAGTGTACTTCCTTATCTCTTGTAATATTCTTTATTTTATGGTCTATTTTGTCTGATATGAGGATTGCTACTCCAGCTTTCTTTTGCTTCCCATTTGCATGGAATATATTTTTCCATCCTCTCACTTTTAGTATATAAGTGTCTTGAGGTCTGAAGTGAGTTTCTTGTAGACAGCATATATATAGGTCTTGTTTTTGTATTCATTCAGCCAGTCTGTGTCTTTTGTTTGGAGCATTTAATCCATTTACATTTAAAGTAATTATTGATATATATGTTCCTTTGACTGTGTGGATCACAATAAACTGTGGAAAATTCTGAAAGAGATGGGAATACCAGACCACCTAACCTGCCTCTTGAGAAATCTGTATGCAGGCCAGGAAGCAACAGTTAGAACTGGACTTGGAACAACAGACTGGTTCCAAATAGGAAAAGGAGTATACCAAATTGTATATTGTCACCCTGCTTATTTAACTTATAGGCAGAGTACATCATGAGAAACGCTGGACTGGAAGAAACACAAGCTGGAATCAAGANCCAGTCCATTCTGAAGGAGATCAGCCCTGGGATTTCTTTGGAAGGAATGATGCTAAAGCTGAAACTCCAGTACTTTGGCCACCTCATGCGACGAGTTGACTCATTGGAAAAGACTTTGATGCTGGGAGGGATTGGGGGCAGGAGGAGAAGGGGACGACCGAGGAAGAGATGGCTGGATGGCATCACTGACTCGATGGATGCGCGTCTGAGTGAACTCTGGGTGTTGGTGATGGATAGGGAGGCCTGGCGTGCTGCGATTCAAGGGGTCACAAAGAGTTGGACACGACTGAGCGACTGAACTGAACTGAACTGAACTGATTGCCATTTTCTAATTGTTTGGGGTTGATTTTGTAGATCTTTTTTCTTCTGTTGTATTTCTTGACGATGTAAGTCCCTTTAACATTTGTTGTAAAGCTGGTTTGGTGGTACTGAATTCTCTTTTGCTTGTCTGAAAAGCTTTTTATTTCTCCATCAATTTGGAACTAGATCCTTGCTGGATACAGTAATCTTGGTTGTAGATTTTCCCCTTTCACTACTTTAAATATATCCTGCCATTCCCTTCTGGCTTGCAGAGTTTCTGCTGAAAGATCAGCTGTTCTGCTCACTTTTTGATTGGGTTGTTTGTTTTTCTGATATGAGCTGCTTGTGTATTTTGGAGATTAATCCTTTGTCAGTTGTTTCATTTGCTATTATTTTCTCCTAGTCGGAGGGCTTTCTCCCATTCTCTGTCTTTTTATCTTGTTTATAGTTTCCTTTGCTGTGCAAAAGCTTTTAAATTTCATTAGGTCCCATTTGTTTATTTTTGTTTTTATTTCCATTACTCTAAGAGGTGGGTCATAGAGGCTCTTGCAGTTTGTCATAGAGTGTTCTGCCTGTGTTTGCTTTAAGAGTTTTAGAGTATGGAGGAAAGGGAATCTTCTTGCACTGTTAATGGGAATGCAAATTGATACAGCCACTCTGGAGAAGAGTATGGAGGTTCCTTAAAAAAACTAGGAATAATAGTACCATATGAGCTGGGAATCCCACTACTGGGCATATATATCCTGGGGAAACCATAATTGAAAAAGACACATGTACCCCAATATTCACTGCATCCCTATTTACAGTGAAAGCAATCTAGATGTCCACTGACAGGTGAATGGATAAAGAACTTGCAGTACATACATACAATGGAATATTACTCAGCTATAAAAGGAATGCATTTGTGTAGATGCTAATGAAGTGAATTAACCTTGAGCCTATTGTACAAAGTGAAGTAAGTCAGAAAGAGAAAAACAAATATATTAACACATATATATGGAATCTAGAAAGATGGTACTGAGGAGCCTATTCACAACGCAGCAGTGGAGATGCAGACATAGAGAACAGACTTGTCAACACAAGCGGGGGCTGAGGGTGGGGGAAGGAGAGGGTAGGACCAACGGAGAGAGTGGCGTGGAAACATAAATTATCATATGTAAAATAGATAGCCAGTCGGAACTTACTGTATGATTCGGGGAGCTCAAACTGGTGCTCTGTGATAACCTAGAAGGGTGGGATGGGGTGAGAGGTAGGTGAGAGGTTCAAGAGGGAGGGGACATATGTATACCTATGGTTGGTTCTTGTTGATGTATGGCAGAAACCAACTCAATATTGTAAAGCAGTCATCCTCCAATTAAAAATTAATAAATTAAAAAAATAAGAACAAAGAAAACTTGGGAAGAATGAGATAGTAAATTTTGGAGGAATTTACAAATATACTAGTATTTGTAAAATATACTGTTTTGAAGAATATTTTGAATATTTTGAAGAATATTTTGAAGAATATTTCACTCATTCTTATATTATCATTTTTAGTCACTGATGGATCTCAAAAGCAAACACTTGATTGTATTTGATCTCCTTTGTCATGTATACCTATGATTTTCTTCTTAAGCTCTTCATTTAATTACTTTTTTATTCTTTCCCTTTTTATTTTCTTTTCAAACCCGTGCTCATGTCCCTGTAGTGGATCTGCTGCTCTTCTCAGTCACTCAGTTGTGACCAGCTCTTTGTGACCCCATGGACGGTAGTAGCCCACCAGGCTCCTCTGTCCATGGGATTCTTCAGTACTGCAGTAGTTGCCACGCGCTCCTCCATGGGATCTTCCTGACCCAGAGATCGAACCCATATCTCAGTGGATTCTTTACCAGCAGCGCCACCTGGGAATCCCAAAGGTACTCTTATCCCAAGTGGGAACTGAACCTACAGTCCCTGGCTTAGGAGGCCACTGCCTTATCCATCAGGCCTCTGGGGCCTCTGTAGTGGATGGTTACCAATTTTTGGCATTGCAGCATTCATGTCTCTTAATTAACAATACCATTATTTCCCTGGGGGAACTTCCTCTCCTCTGTTTGGAGTAGAGTTTGGGGAGATGGAATATAGTCTCACTTCCCTGCCAGCCCCTTATCTGAAGCTCTTCATGCACTGCCTTGGGATAAAGAGCTAGGAAAGGACATCATCTCCAAGATCCTGAATCTTGAGCTGGAGTGGAGATAGGTAGTTGTCTTTCTTTCACTATAACGGGAGTCCATCCATCCATCACACGCTCAGTTGTGCCCGACTCTTTGCAACCCTATGGATTGTAGCCACCAGGTTCCTCTGTCCATGGGATTTTCCAGGCAGGAATACTGGAGTGGGTTGCCATTTCTTCCTCCAGGGGATTCTGGACCCAGGGATCCAAACCACCTTTCTTACATCTCCTGCATTGGCAGTCAGACTCTTTCCACTTGAGCCATCAAGGAAGCCCTATTACAAGGATGGTGCCAGCTAAAACTGTGAACATATTCCTCCAGCAAGGCTTTCTGGATTTTCCTGTTCCCTGGGTGTGTTCTTTAGCCTTCCTTTTGACCTGGGAAGATTCCCTATATCCTGTCATTAAATTCTCCTTTTGTTTCAGTTAGTTGAAACGGTTTCTGTTGCTTGCAGCAAAGGAATTCTAGTTGATACAATCCTTGACTGCATTTTCTCTTCCTTTATTATTACTGTTATTTTTTCTGACCATTTCCAACTCATATTTTACCTCTTTCTATTAACGTATTATCCTTTCTTTTTTAAGTTAACTTATTTATTTTTAATCGGTAGATGATTGCTTTACAATATTGGATTGGTTTCTGCCATACATCACCATGAGTCAGCCATAGGTGTACATATGTCCCCTCCCTCTTGAACCTCTCTCCCATCTCCCACCCCACCACACCCCTCTAGGTGAGCACCTGATTTCAGCTCCCTGTATCATACAGCAAATTCCCACTGACTATCTACTTTGCTAAGCTACTGCTAAGTCGCTTCAGTCATGTCCGACTCTGTGCGACCCCACTGACGGCAGCCCACCAGGCTCCCCCATCCCTGGGATTCTCCAGGCAAGAACATTGGAGTGGGTTGCCATTTCCTTCTCCAATGCATGACAGTGAAAAGTGAAAGTGAAGTCGCTCAGTCGTGTCTGACTCTTCGCGACCCCATGGACTGCAGCCCACCAGGCTCCTCCATCCATGGGATTTTCCAGGCAAGAGTACTGGAGTGGGGTGCCATTGCCTTCTCCGACTATCTACTTAACTATGGGAAAATCACTGCAGATGGTGATTGCAGCCATGAAATTAAAAGACTCTTACTCCTTGGAAAGAAAGTTATGACCAACCTAGATAGCATATTAAAAAGCAGAGACATTACTTTGCCAACAAAGGCCCATCTAGTCAAGGCTATTGTTTTTCTAGTGGTCATGTATGGATGTGAGATTTGGACTATGAAGAGGGCTGAGCGCCGAAGAATTGATGCTTTTGAACTGTGGTGTTGGAGAAGACTCTTGAGAGTCCCTTGGACTGCAAGGAGATCCAACCAATCCATCCTAAAGGAGATCAGTCCTGGGTGTTCACTGGAAGGACTAATGCTGAAGCTGAAACTCCAATACTTTGGCCACCTCATGCGAAGAGTTGACTCATTGGAAAAGACTTTGATGCTGGGAGGGATTGGGGGCAGGAGGAGAAGGGGATGACAGAGGATGAGATGGTTGGATGGCATCACCGACTCGATGGACATGAGTCTGGGTGAACTCCAGAAGTTGGTGATGGATGGGGAGGCCTGGCGTGCTGCGATTCATAGGGTCGCAAAGAGTCGGACATGACTGAGCGACTGAACTGAACTGAACTGAACTGAATGTATGTTTCAATATTATCCTTTCTTAACACTTGGGGTTTGTAGCTTTTTCCCCCTCCAAAGATAATATTTATTTGATTTCACTGAGATAGGTTTGTTCATTTTTGATCTCCTCTGTGAGTGTCATTTTGCGTCTCTATGTAGCTCTTTCATTTGCCTTTTCCTTGCCTCGCCTAGCATTGGTCACAGTCAGGTTGCTCATCAGGTTGTCTGGTTGTTCATCTGGGGAGGGGGTCATTCTTGTTAGGATACTGGCAGTGAAGGGGAGGCCCCTGGAGTGGGCAGGGACAGCATGTAGGTCAGATTTGGGTCTGCCTCCTGAGCTTTGTCTCATCAGCACGTGCAGGCGGATCATTCACCACTGAGCCGCCTAGGAAGCCCTGCAGTGTTGTTGCCCAGTCTCTTAAGGTGTGTCTGACTCTTTGTGACCCCATGAACTGCAGCATGCCAGGCTTCCCTGTCCTTCACTATCTCCTGGAATTAACTCAAACTCATGTCCATTGAGTTCGTGATGCCATCTAAGCATCTCATCCTCTGTCACCCTCTTCCCCTCCTGCCCTCAGTCTTTCCCAGGATCAGGTTTTTTTGCAGTGAGGTGGCTCTTTGCATCAAGTGGCCAAAGTATTGGAGCTTTAGCATCAGTCCTTCCAGTGCATATTCAGGACTGATTTCCTTTAGGATTGACTGGTTTGATCTCCTTGCAGTCCAAGGGACTCTCGATAGTCTTCTCCAGCACCACAATTCAAAAGCATCAGTTCTTTGGTGCTCAGCCTTCTTTATGGTCCAGCTCTCATATCTGTGCATGACTACTGGAGAAACCTTAGCTTTGACCTTTGTCAGCAAAGTGATATCTCTGCTTTTTTAATATGCTGTCTGAGTTTGTAATAGCTTTTCTTGCAAGGAGCCAGAATCTTTTAATTTCATGGCAGCAGTCACCATCCACACTCAGCTGATAGTTGACACAAAAACTGACAACCCTTGATTGACTCAGTAGCTTCTGTGGAGGTTATGAAATGGCTTTGTAAAGAGGACTGGATCTGGGCCTCCAGTGTCTCTCCCTTGGTTGATTTCAGTGGCCTCCTAACTGGTTTCCCAAGTGCTTTCCCACCCCTGCTGTTTCTTGTCCACATGGCAGCCAGAGAACCTCCTGGAATGTCCCAAAAAGTCCACAAGGCTCTCCCTATCCTGGCCACAGCCCAGTCTCTGATTCCATCTGCTACCACCACCCTCTTCTCCTCCATCATTCTGTTGCAGGCCCCTGGCCTCTCTGCTGCTCCTACAATACCCAGATCTGCTCCAGCCCAGCCTGAGGTGTTCCGTCTCTAGCAGGTTTTCCTCAAATGATATCAAAAACACCTCTCCAGGCCCTTTGCCTGCCCTGTCTACCCCTCCTTGCTCTACATCTCACCATCAGATTTAAATTCCTTGCTATATTGTATGTACTTTCCTGGATGGCTCCCTACTCCAATATGAATTCCAGGAGAGTTGATGCACTGCCAGTTCCTTTATTCATTCCTGTGCCCTGGCTTTGAGTATGATGCTGAGCTCGGCACACATGCATATTTGCTGAACGAATATTAGATGATTGATTCTTAGTGAGGTCTTCCCTGGCAGCTTAAGCAGTAAAGAATCTGCCTGCAATGCAGGAGTCGGTGCAAGAGATGTGGGTTTGATCCCTCTGTCTGGAAGATCGCCTGGAGCGGGGTGTGGCAACCCACTCCAGTGTTCTTGCCTGGAGAATCCCAGGGACAGAGGAGCCTGGCAGGGTCGTGAAGAGTCAGACATGACTGAAGAGGCTTAGCATGCATGTGCGTATGTAGTGAAAGCAGCAGTTTACAGTTGTTTTTTTCTTTAGAAGAGGCACCTGGCTAAAGGGAATGTCACCTCTTTTCCATCACACTTTTTGCTGAGCCATTCAAAGATGCATGTGAGGCAATTATATCTAGATAACAGGATTTTCATAAAGTGCAACTCTAAAGATACTTTTCAAGGACATGGAGCCTTGTCCCAGCTTAGAAGTCTTCAGAAGGGAGGTAGAAATTCAGTGAATTCCATTCTTTTTTATTTTCAAAGAACTGCCTGCTGAGCAATTGGAGAATATATCACCAGTGATTAGTATACAGTTACACCCAGCCCACCCCCACCAAAGGCAGAGGATACACAGGGGAGGGCCATTTCCTTCCTTCAAGTCAAGACTTGCAGAATTTGAGACTTCCCTGGAAGTCCCATGGTTAAGACTTCGCCTTCTAATGCAGGAGGTGATGGTTCAATCCCTGGTTGAGGAGCTATGATCCCACAAGGCTCAAGGTCAAGAAGCCAAAACATAAAACAGAGATAATGTAGCAAGTTCAATAAAGAATGGTCCATATCAAACAAAAATAAAAGTCTTGTTGAATTAGAGATTATTTTCATACTTAGGCTCATGAGTAGAACTTAAATCAGAGAATTGCTTTCATCTCATCCATTAAAGCTCGTTGGATTGGAAAAGCATTTTCTAAAAGCCTAGAGAACTACAGCCCTAAGCTCACTCATCCTTTCCAATGCTCAGGTCCCACTCAGGCATCTCACTGAAATGAGTCCAATAAAATTGTCTCATAAGGAGCAGAAATGAGCTTTCGTATGTTTTTTGGATAGCCTGAAAGTGCCCATTCGCTCTTTCAGATCTATTCAACTGTCTCTTTCCTTCAGATAAATCCTTTCGAATTCTTGTGCCTTGCACATATATATTGCTATAATAGACATTTTCTCTAGGATTGCGCCAACGTGGCTCACTGTGATGTTGATTTAAACAGACGGGGTCTTACACTTTGCTAAGTGAACAAAATGTGCAGCTATTGATGTGGTTTGTGTGCAACCAAAAGGCTGCGGGTGGGGCCACTTACTTCCCCTTGAACAGACCACCAGGATTATTCTTAAAGGCCTCACCCCCTACTTTTCTCCTCTGGATGCACACTGCCCGAATTCTGGCTTCAGGGGAAAGGGAATAAAAGGTAATTATAATATTTCATTTACTTCCTGCCTATGGAGGATTCACAGGGAAAGGCGATGCAATTACATGGAGGCAGCGGTGAAGGCTGAAGCCATTGGGGCTGCCTGTCTCTGCTCCATAAAGCAGGTCATCCTGTTACTGCCAGACAGTAATTTCCAGAAAATCCTGTAATTAGGTTGTGAAATGGTAGCAAATAGGATGAACTGAAGAGGCAGATGTGTGGCCCAAAGTAATTTGGCTTCTCCTAAAAGGCATCGCAACCCACTTCCTTCCTATGTATTACAGCCCCACAATATACCGTGTTGTGCTATACTGGAGGGTGATGGGAGGCAGGCACTTAACTGTAATGAAATTAGATTCCCCTTCACCTGCACCAGAGGCACAGTGACATCTTCTTGTAAAAGCTATGCAAGTGGTTTCTCAAAAATAGACATGACAAAAAAAACATGGGACTGCACTTCACCATAAAGAATAAAAAAGCTCAAGGCTGATGAGGCTGCACACTTACTGTCCCTCTGAACCACCTGCTCCTGGTTTGAAGCTGTTGTCAAGCCAGGCAGATAGAGGAGGATAAACAACAGTCAATGTACCATCATGTTTTTTTTTTTTAACAATTAAATAAATGTATATTTTGTTTCTTATAGCATCCATATCCATGTTTAAATACAGGCTTAAATACAGGTTTAAATACAGGTATGTATTTAGTCGCAGCATTTCCCAAAGTGTGTTTCCTTCTAGGAAGTGGTTCTAAAAGCTTAATGGCCTCTAGAATCATCTAGTGCTGGAGAAAGTGGCAGATCTCAAGGCCCCATTGGGGAGCCTCTGATGCAGGGTCTGAGGGTTGGGATTGGGACCAAAGCCTGCATTTTCCTAGAGTTTACTGTATTTACTTTTTGGCTGTGCTGGGGCTGCATTGTTGTGGAGGCTTTCTCTACTTGTGGCGTGCGTGTGTGTGTTCTCAGTTGCTCAGTCCTGTCCAACTCTTTGTGACCCGATGGACTGGAGCCTGCCTGGCTCCTCTGTCCATGGGATTTTCCAGGCAAGAATACTGGAGTGGGGGGGCCATTTCCTCCTCTAGCACCTTCATGTTTTGTCTACAAAGATCATTTTCCTGTTTCTGGATGATGAACAGCAACAAAGAATATGGTCCTGTCTTGAAATGATGGTCCCGACTTCTGCTGTTTTGTTGAATTTGCATCATTTTCTGTTTCCTTTAGAAGGATGCATGTAGAGGCCAAAAAAGTAAGAAGATTGGAAAATAAGCACCTGTGTGATCCTAAAGGAAATAAACCCTGAATATTTATTGGAAGGACTGATGCTGCCACCTGAGGTGAAGAGCAGACTCATTGGAAAAGTCCCTGATGCTGGGAAAGATTGAGGGCAGGAGGAGAAGGGGATGACAGAAGATGAGATGGTTGAATGACATCACCGACTCAATGGACATGAGTTTGAGCAAACTCTGGGAGATAGTGAAAGACAGGGAAGCCTGGCATGCTGCAGTCCATCGGATTGCCAAGAGTCAGACACAACTTAGTGACTGAACAACAACAACAACAATATTTTAAACAAGTTGAAAGCTTTCCAGGATGTATGATCTAATGTTTTTATATTGAAAGAGTTGGTTCTCACTCCATTATTTCTTCCTGTTTTATCAGACTGATCTGTTTGGCACTTTGGAACTGAATCTGATTTTCAGATATGAGCTGGTCCAGTCACTCATTGAATAAAGCAGCAAGGTCAGGGATCATCAAGTAGTCAGAGAAGCAATCTTACATAATCATTTACCTACGATTCAGCTGTGAAGACTAATACCTTGATTAGACGTTGACGAAAAGTGGGGATAATGAGGCAACCCATGACACAGCTGTCAATCAGTGATGCCAAGGACAGTATTGTGTTAGAAACTTCAGCCCCTGGAGAGAGATCCACTGTCCTTGATGAGTGGGCTGCACAGGGCTTAGTGGAGGGTCCCTGGGAAGGAACACTCGCCAGGATGTGGACCGCCAGAGACTGAGGTGGAAAGCATGCCGACAGTTTATGATGGCCCTGCAGACAGGGGAGTTTGCTGCAAACAAAGAAGCATGCCCCTCTCGGGAAGAAGAGAGGCCCGTTAGCAGGGACAAAGACGCTTACTCACTGGAGCTGCAGGGCTCCACAAGGGGCAGGGACTTCAGGGAACCAGAGCTGAGGAAAATGGAAAGATAGAGGTAGAGGAAACTCGGGGATGTTGGTAGAAGTTGCACGAGTAACTGGTGATGTGGGCTTCCCTGGTGGTTCAGCAGTAAAGAATCTACCTGTTACGCAGGAGATACAGTTTCGATCCCTGAGTCGGGAAGACCTGGAGAAGGAAATGGCAACCCACTCCAGTATTCTTGCCTGCAAAAGCCCGTGGACAGAGGAGCCTGGCAGGCTACAGTCCATGGGGCTGCCAAGAGTTGGACATGACTTTGCGACTAAGCAACAACTAGTGATGTAATGTCTTCTTTTAAAAAGCAAATACCCCAAGGTATTGAAAACCCTTGAGAGCGATTTATGATTAGTATTCAGACACCCTTAGGAAGTGGCCCAAGGCTAAATGGTAGGACTGAGGAAACAGGAACTCTGAAAGTTCATGACCTTGGTTCCAGTTAGAACAAGGTACTGCTTTCTTAAGCTGTGGCCATGTTTGTAGTTGTCTCACACCTTTTACTATACCTCACATTATTTGAACTATGATTTACATTTTGTTTCCTTTACATGTTAAATTTTAATTGATCATCATCTTAAGCAAAACTATTCTTAACATCGTTAATGTATTTTTTCTAATACAAGTTATAATAAATGTAAAATATTAACATTAAAAATAAGAGTGAGAATCTCTATCACTTAGACAATCCATGGAATGTGAACCATATTTTAAGAAAACCATTTGTAACATCAGCCTCTATGTGTCTTTTTAAAAATTCTTTTCTTTTCTGAAAGTCTTCAGAATCTTAGCTGGCTTTCCACATGCATCATCATGCCCTCTTCACATTTTCTCTTCTGCTTTCTGTTTGAGATAAAACACAGTTTTGCTCTGATTTAGAACACAGTTTCTTTTAAATCCACTCTGTAGAAGTGAGTATAGTAAGTCATCCATCTCCTTCAGCATAAAGGCTGGCTAAATTTGCTGGGGCATCTTTCCCAAGATAATTTAATAAATATTATTTTATCACCTACTATTGCAGAGTCTGTGCTGATATTCTGAGAGATATAAAAGAGAAACATGAAATGAGCAGTTCCCATTCTCAAGGAGGTTGCAACTCACTGGGGCGACTCAGAGAGGCAATAGAACCAACTATAATTCAAGGTCATAAAAGATGGACACAGAAAGTGAGAAAACAAGAGTGAGGAGAGGGAAGTTCATTCCACCCAGGAAGGCAAGGGGAATTCTTATAAGAGAAAAGGCTGACTTTGGCCTTGAACCCTGGGCCACTTATAAAAGACTTTATAAGTGGCTATAGAACGGGGAAAGTGTGATAGAGATGTTTAGAGTATTTCAATGTGATCAATGTAGGATATAGAAGCAGCCTCTGGTAGGAGAAGGCACATCAAGGGACAAGGATGTATCTATTGGGGTGTCAAAGGCTCCCTGGTCTTCCCCTTTAACCTGCACCATTGACTAAACTTATCATTCATTTTAATTCTTTGGGGTTATATTCACTTAATGAAGCTTTTTTGATTTCATGATATTTATAGTTACATTCTTTTTAAAAACGTTTATTTATTTATCTGTTTGACTGCACTAGGTCGTAACTGCAGCATGTGGGATCTTTAGCTGCTGTGTGTGAGCTCTTAGTTAGGGCATAGGGCATCTGGTTCACTGAGCAGGGGTTGAATCCGGGCCCCTGCATTGGGAGTATGGAGTGTTAGTCGCTGAACCACTAGAAAAGTCCCTGTAACTAAATCCTGTGGGAGACACAAAGATCCGGAAACTATTTTCTGTGTTTATAGAGCCTTAAAATGCATTTAGAGATATTCAAGGACACTTAGATGATCCAAGGGTCATGTGAGTGTACACACGAATTGTTGCAGGACCTTAGCCCTCTATAAGGACTGAGGTGAATGGGGGCAGCCTTGTGGAGCTGGGGCACTTGCTCTTGACTTAAATTAAGACAGAACCAGGAAATTCACTGAGGAAGATGCCAAGCATTGAGAAGGAATCACCTATATTTGTGTAGGGAAGGGTGACTGACATATCAGATATATGCAGTGAACACATTTGGAGAGCAAAATCTGGGTCACATTATGTAGGTTCTTGAATGCTGGGCTGACAATTTTGAATAACCTTGTCAGAGGTCATGGGAGGTTACTGAGGAAAGAATAAAACAAAAAGATGAAAACAGAGCTGGAGAGGATATCAGAAGTCTTTGGATCTTCTCCTCTTGTTTTGTGAAGAGGACACGTTTCTTTACCAGTGGTATCTAGGACATTTGGCAGAGTGTGCTTTGGAAAGTGAGGCTCCCCAAGTGGCACTGAGGTAAGGAATGTGTCTCCCAATGCAGGAGACAGGGGTTTGATCCCTGGTTCAGGAAGATCCCCTGGAGAAGGGAATGCAACCTACTCTAGTACTCTACCCTGGGATATCCCAGGGACAGAGGAGCATGGCAGCTCTATAGTACATATACACATGCTTTTATATATATTATATATATATATATTCTTTTCCCATATAGGCCATTACAGAGTATTGAGTAGAGTTCCCTGTGCTACACAGCAGGTTCTTATTAGTTATCTATTTTATATAAAGTAGCATCTATATGTCAATCTCAATGTCCCAATTTATCACACCCTCCTTATCCCCTGGTAAGTTTGTGTTCTATATCTATGACTCTATTTTTTTGGTAAATAAGTTAATTTGTACCCTTTCTTTTTAGTTTCCATATACAAGTGATGTCATATATTTGTCCTCTGTGTCTTATTTACTTCACTCAGGATGACAATCTCCAGATCCATCTGTGCTGCTGTAAATAGCATTATTTTGTCCTTTTAATGGCTGAGTAATACTCCATTTGTGTATATACCATGTCTTCTTTATCCATTTCTCTGTTGCTGGTTGCTTCCATGTCCTGGCTATTGTAAATAATGCTCTGATGAGCAGTGGGGCACATGTGTCTTTGAATTATGGTTTTCCTTAGGTATACTCCCAGGAGCAGGATTTCTGAATCATGTGGTAATTCAATTTTCACTTTCTCAAGGTACTGTTTTCCATAGTGGTTGTACCAATTCACATTCCCACCAACAGCGTAGGAGAGTTTGCTTTGTTCCACACCCTCCCAACAATGTATTGTTTGTAGATTTTTTTTTTTTTTTGATGATGGCCATTCTAACCAGTGTGAGATGATTCCTCAGTGTAGTTTTGATTTGCATTTCTCTAGTAATTAGTGATATTGAATGTTTTATCATGTGTTTCTGGATCATAAGTATGACTTCTTTGAAGAAATGTCTAGTTAGATCTTCTGTCTGTTTTTTGATTGGGTTATTTGTCTTTCTTTTTAATACTGAGCTGAATGAGTGCTTATATATTTTGGAGATTAATCCCTTGTCAGTTGTTTCATTTGCAAATGTTTTCTCCCATTCCGAGGATTGTCTTTTTGTTTTATTTATGGTTTCCTTTGCTGTCCCATTTGTTTTTGTGTTTATTTTCACTACTCTAGGAGGTTCTTGATTTCAGTTATCTCAAACACACATCTATATGTTGAGCTGAGCCAAACATAAGCTTTCCAAGCCTCTAATTCAGTTGTGTTTCCCCGAGATCAGTTGTTACCATCTCTTCCTGTGAGATGACGATTGCTGCCCTCTGGAGACAGGGTGTCTCCGCAGAGATGGCTCACTTGTTGGCGTCTGTCTGTCTCAGCAGTGGCATCCCTCGTTTGTGCTCTCTTCTGGAGCAGATGTCTGGGGACCATCCTCGTGATGGAGCGTCTTTTTGGCAGCTGCTCCAAGTAGTGGCTGGTGAAGGAAAAATCCACGGCTGCTGTTGTCTGCTGTGGCGACTGCTCCCAGTCTGCTAGCGGCTTCTGTTGGCATGGAGACCAGGCGGGGGCTTCTCACAGCTCTTTCTTTCGGCAGCTGGAGAAGAAGCCCTGCTCCCCATTCCTTCCTGTGACTCTTGCCTCTCAGAAGGGACCAGGCCAGAGATGTTTTCAGAATGGACTGTGCTCAGTCCTCTGGAGAAGTTTAAGGAACTTTCAAAATAACCCTCACGGTGTGCCCTGGATGGTGTCATAGTCTCCAGATTCCCTGTAAACCTCCTCGGTCATGCCGGACTGATGTGGGGCAGGACGCTCTGGTCCTTGCCACACCCCTGCCCCATGCCCCTGCCCGTCTTTAGTCTGTGGAAAACTTTACTCAAAGAATAAGTTTAATCAGAGAAATGCATAAACAAAGGAAAACAGTCAAAGGAGGCCAAATTACAATAGTGTACTCATTAAGCATAGTTCAGGACTGTACCCACAAGAAAAGCTGCCCCAATTCTGAGGACTGGCCTCAAAGAAATGGGGACAAATGGACCCTGGAACAGAAGACTAACTATGCCTGAAACGACCAAGATGACAGTGACCAGACTGATGAGCAATATGAAGATGCCGGCTGGAGCTGACTGCTGTTTCTGCATGTAGCTTCCTCTTTCTGTCTATAAAAGCTCTTGTCCACTGGTTGCCAGGGGAGGGAGTTGGGCTTTGGACAGATGTCAGTCCTCCTCTCTACTCCCTACCCCCACCCCTCTGAGTGGCCAGCATCTGAAAGAAAGCAAAATTTCCTTTCCATCTACCTGGCCTGTTTGTTGGCGAGCAGTCGGACCCCATACACTCTTTCCGTAAGTCCTTCATGACTCAAAATGAGCTCTTACCCTTGCCAAAGGGCACAGGAAGCCAGCCACTGGTCATTTCTTCTTAGCAGTGAATCCAGTGCTATTCATTCACCCATTTAACATGTTTTTTTCTTTTATTATTGGAATATAATTGCTTTACAGTGTTGTGTTAGGCTTCCCAGGTGGCAAGAATCTGCCTGCCAATGCAGGAGACCCGGTTCGATTCCTGGGTCAGGAAGATCCCCTGGTAAATGGAATGGCAACCCACTCCAGTATTCTTGCCTGGGAAATCTCATGGACAGAGGAGCCTGGCGGGCCGCAGTCCATGGGGTTGCGAAGAGTCGGACACGACTATGTACACCGCCACACCAATGTTGTGTTAGTTTCTGCTGTACGACAGTGTGAATGAGCCATATGTGTACATATATCCCCTCCATCTTTAGCCTCTCCTCTAACCCCCCACCCCATCCCACCCCTCTAGGTCATCAGAGAGCACCGAGCTGAACTCCCTGTGCTATACAGCAGCTTCTCACTAGCTATCCATTTTGCATGTGTAGTATATATATGTCAGTGCTACTTTTTCAGTTCATTCCACCCTTTCTTGCCCCGTGTCTAAAAGTCTGTTCTCTATGTTTGTGTCTCTATTTCTGCCCTGCAAAACATTTTTTTTTTGAGTATTGATTCTAAGCACTATTGGGGCTATAATAATGGCTACAGTATAATTGTCGGAGCTATAATAGTATTTGTATATTGTATTAAAATATTCATATCCACACCAATATATGGTTATAACTTGTAGGAAGTACAATGAAAAGGAAACACAGGCTACTATGTAAACAGGAAATGATGGGAAGGGGGATTGAGGTAGGGCAGCCATGGGAACTGATGCTAAAGCTCAGATCTGAATGGCTTGCAGACACGTGGTATCTTGTTTAGGAATTGGAGCAGTGCAAGAGGACCAGGGTCCTTCAGGGTCACGCAGACCAGACACAGGTCCTGTGTATGGAGGTGACTTAAAGATATCTCAAGAGAAAAAGCCAAAGGCAGTATAATATATGGATCTAATCCAAGAAAAGCTAGTCCAAAGATGAAATGTGAGCCAAGAAATAAATGTGAGCATCACCTTTATACACACACATGATAGCCACTGGACACAAAACAATTGCCTAGGGAGAAGGTGAGGGTCCGGTGGATAAAGGGTCTCCCAGCCTCAATGGCTGGTGGAGGAAGAAGCTGGACAATGTGAAAACCCAGTTCCAAGTTCCCCAATCATGTGTTCTCCCTGGAAAGTCTTCATGATTTGTATGCCTGGAAACTGATTTCTAGAGAGGTGGTTGTATTCTTAACCAAAGCGAGGGGATGTGAAAAGATATTTGTGTGGCATCAAGTTATCTTCTTCTTCATTAGAGTGAAAATTCAGCAAGAACAGAGAACGTCTCATTTGCGTATCCAACTCCTAGTACTTAGGATAGCGCCTGACTCACACAGGCACTCAGTGAACATTTGCTGGGAAAATTAATTCCATCACAACCTAAATAATAACATAGCAGTTTAACCAAATGAAGTAGGATTAAGCATCTCAGCCAAGGGAAGTACTTAGAATGACCATAATAAATATATAGATATATACACATGCGTACACACACACACACACACACACACACCAAACTTTTCCTTGTTCACAAAAAAATAGAATACACACAAATTTCTCATTTGTTTATCTGCCTGAGCTGGGCAAAATATAAACATAAAATATTTCATTTTTTGAGTGCCATAGAATGGAATATGATGTATTGCTAGATCCAATGAGAAAAAAAAGGGAAAACATACACCTGAGGCCAAGATAGTAGGTGAAAACCCAAATAAACCTGAGAGACTGATTTAGAATAAATTCCTCAAGGGAAATGCAACATCAGGTTCAGCTATCAAAATGACAAACCTCTAAAGTAAATTTTGGTTCAAGGTTGCTAGAGGTCAAGTGGCTGCTTTAAAGCTACAGGCAGAAGAAAATGTAATCACTTTCTTACTGCCCTTCAATGCGAATGAGGCAAAAGGGGATTGTGACTTAAATTTATGGGAATTTTTTTTAGTGCATAGTTATCAGAAACCTCAGCCTGGGAGCAATAGGAAAGAAGGAGACAGAGAGGCAAAGAGAGATGGAGAGAGGGAAAGAAAAAAAGAGAGAAATTCAGTACACTGTAGGATAGAAAATACCATCATGCTCAGGTGATGGTGGCTTCCCGGGGGCCCAGTGGTGAAGGATCCGCCTGCCCATGCAGGAGACGTGGGTTCATCCCTGGTCTAGAAGATCCGCTGGAGAAGGAAATGGCAACCCACTCCAGTGTTCTTGCCTGGGAAATCCGATGGACAGAGGAGCCTGGTGGGCTACAGTCTGTGCATTGCTTCAGTCGTGTCCGACTCTTTGTGACCCCATGGACTGTAGCCCACCAGGCTCCTCTGTCCCTGGGATTCCCCAGGCAAGAACACTGGAGTGGGTTGCCATGTCCTTCTCCAGGGGATCTGTGTGACCCCATGGACTGTAGCCCACCAGGCTCCTCTGTCCATGGGTTTCCCAGGCAAGAACACTGGAGTGGGCTGCCATTTCCTTCTCCAGGGGGTCTTCCCGACCCAGGAATCGAATGTACATGTCCTGCATGGCAGGTGGGTCACGAAAACATCGGATATGACTTAGCAACTAAATAACAACAAAGTGATGGTTATAGAAAGAGCATAAAAAACCCTAAAAACTGGGCTAGCCAGAATTGTAGTTGTGATTAGTTTCATTGGAAATGTTAAAACTCATCATTTCCATTCTATTAATTATCGAATCCCCAGTGTGCATGGCTATTATTGGCAAATGTGTTATGGGATATTGGTCTGTAAATTAGCAGTGACCATAGGTATAATTGTAACTCCCTAACTCCCTGTTTATAAATGAGAGGTTCATTACAGAGCTCAACTCGTGCTCCTAGACTAGTAATTTCATGTGATTACTGTTATTAAAACAACAAACTGAAATCTGCTGTATGGAATGGCCTTATTATTCTTTTTCACATACAGAAAAAATTGTTGCTGCTATTGTTGACTATACTATTTTGGGTGAAATGGGCAGTTGTCCTAACTATGTTATGGGTTTTAGAATTTGATCAGTTATCCTTGAAATTATCCAAAAAGGCATACAGCTATTAATACCTTTTGTGTGCACATATGAGGCCAGATAATAAGTGATTATATTCCCGATGTCTACCTGTAAGTCAATTGTTTAGAACTAAAAATGTATTTTTCCACAGAATAATGATTAATTATATTATCAGATTTGATGCTGTTGACATAGTAGCATTGCTCTTTTTTAAGGTTCATGTTCCTATTGAAGTTTTAAGCTTTTAAATAGGCTTCATGTAGTTGGCCTGGGAAAACATTGACTGTCTATATTTTTTTTCCAGCAAATGTGTTCCAAACTCCAGACTTCAGGTATGCATGCCCCCTACCTCCCCAGGCCACAGCTCCTCCAGCAGGGGTCCTGGGGGCCAGGGGTCCATGGAAGGGACACCTGATGAGACTGAGCTTTGATGACTGATAAAGCTTCATACTCATAGTAGAAGAATTTCCTTTGGAGGGCACTGTCTAGGTTTTCTGTTTGGGAGAAGCGAACAGCTTTCCATATCTACAGTGTGGACCTCATGCTAGACCCCTTCGGAGTCAGCATCCTTCCAGTGGTCCCTGTCTGTGCATTCATCCTGTTCTGTGACCTACTCCTCTTGAGTGACTCTGGACCGTGTTCTGATTGAATGAATGTTGGCAGAGACCATGGAATCCCCCTTCTGGGGTCAGGGACAAGGAGACAGTGGCTTGTCCCTATGGTGCCTTCTCTCTGGCTTGTCCTATGGGAAGCCAGGTGACACACTGTGAGACATCAAAAATCAAGAAACAATATTTTATCTTCATTTTTTAGCGTATTTAGGAGAAAATCTGTAACTGTGGCCTCTGCTATGCGGTGCTTAGTTGCTCAGCCATGTCCAACTCTTTGCGACCCCGTGGGCCGCAGCCCTCTAAGCTCCTCTGTCCATGGGGATTCTCCAGGCAAGAATACTGGAGTGGGTTGCCATGAGCTTCTCCAGGGGATCATCCCAGCCCAGGGACTGAACCCAGGTCTCCTGTATTGCAAGTGGTTACTTTGCCATCTGAGCCACCAGGGAAGCCCAAGAATACTGGAGTGGGTAACCTATCCCTTCTCCAGGGGAACTTCCTGACCCCGAAATAGAAACTGTGGCCTGTATTACATTGAAAAGAAAGCATATCTTCCCTTTTTTGAAGAAATTACTTATAAAATTATAAAAGACATACTTTCCCCTGGGGAAAGCCTGAAAAATATAAAAGCAAATAAATGCTAATTATTCACAATCTCACCTTTTAAAGATAAGTCTTTTAATACCTTGGAATATTTTTTATGATCTTTTTAGAGGTGCTTTTTTTTTTTTCATTTTTGGTTAACCTAGTTAAAAGTAGTACCTTAGTTTAAGATGATTTTAATGCATTAACTTTCCATGGAAAGCTTTTTTTCATATTAACTTTTATAAGAAATTTAAAAATAATGTATTCTATTCTATATTCCAATATATCATAATTATCTTATTTCCCTATTTGTGGCCATTTATAGCTCAGTTGAGGAGAAGACAATGGCACCCCACTCCAGTACTCTTGCCTGGAAAATCCCATGGATGGAGGAGCCTGGTGGGCTGCAGTCCATGGGGTCGCAGAGACAGACATGACTGAGTGACTTCACTTTCATTGTTCACTTTCATGCATTGGAGAAGGAAATGGCAACCCACTCCAGTGTTCTTGCCTGGAGAATCCCAGGGATGGGGGATCCTGGTGGGCTGCCGTCCATGGGGTTGCACAGAGTCGGACATGACTGAAGCGACTTAGCAGTAGCAGTAGCATAGCTCAGTTGAACTAATTGAAATCCTAAAAGATGATGCTGTGAAAGTGCTGCACTCAGTATGCCCTCAAATTTGGAAAACTCAGCAGTGGCCAAAAGATTGAACTAGGTCAGTTTTCATTCCAATCCCAAAGAAAGGCAATATCAAACAATGTTCAAACTACTGCCCCATTGCACTCATCTCACACACTAGTAAAGTAATGCTCAAAATTCTGCAAGCCAGTCTTCAACAGTACATGAGCTGCAAACTTCCAGATGTTAAAGCTGGATTTAGAAGACAGAGGAACCAAAGATCAAATTGCCAGCATCCGTTGGATCATTGAAAAAGCAAGAGAGTTCCAAAAAAACATCTGTTTTATTGACTATACCAGAACCTTTGACTGTGTGGATCATCACAAACTGTGGAAAATTCTTAAAGAGATGGGTATACCAGACCATCTTACCTGCCTCCTGAGAAATCTGTGTGCAGGTCCAGAAGCAAGAGTTAAAACCGGACATGTAACAACAGACTGGTTCCAAATTGGGAAAGGATTACATCAAGGCTGTATATTGTCACCCTGCTTATTTAACTTAATACGCAGAGTACATCATGCTGGGTTGGATGAAGCACAAGCTGGAATCAAGACTGCTGGGAGAAATATCAATAACCTCAGATATGCAGATGATAACACCCTTATGGCAGAAAGTGAAGAAGAACTAAAGAGTCTCTTGATGAAAGTGAAAGAGGAGCGTGGAAAAGTTGGCTTAAAACTCAACATTCAGAAAACTAAGATCATGACATCTGTTCCCATCACATCATGGCAAACAGATGGGGAAACAATGGAAACAGTGGCTGAGTTTATTTTTTGGGGCTCCAAAATCACTGCAGATGGTGACTGCAGCCATGAAATTAAAAGACACTCCTTGGAAGGAAAGCTATGACCAACCTAGACAGCATATTAAAAAGCAAAGAGATAACTTTGCTGACAAAGGCCCGTCTAGTCAAAGCTATGATTTTTCCAGTAGTGGGGAGGAAGTAGGGTTTCATATTTCATATATGGATGTGAGAATTGAACTATAAAGAAAGCTGAGATGCTTTTGAACTGTGGCGTTGGAGAAGACTCTTGAGAGTCCCTTGGACTGCAAGAAGATCAAACTAGTAAATCCTAAAGGAAATCAGTCCTGAATATTCATTGGAAGGACTGATGCTGAAGCTGACACTCCAATACTTTGGCCACCTGATGCGAAGAACTGACTCATTGGAAAACACCCTGATATTGGGAAGGATTGAAGGCAGGAGAAGGGGATGACAGAGGATGAGATGATTGGATGGCATCACTGGTTTGATGGACATGAGTCTGAGCAAGCTCTGGGAGTTTGTGATGGACAGGGAAGCCTGGTGTGCTGCAGACCATGGGGTAGGAAAGAGTCTGACGTGACTGAGCGCCTTTCACTTTCTTTTCACTTTCATAGTATCTCCAGATTGTCACTATTATAAACATTCGTTTATAGATCTTCATGCACATTTTTCTTCAGGACTTAACTTATATTGCTAAGCTAAAGTTTTTGAAAACTATTAGGACAAATTTCCAAATTATTTTCCAGAATGATTGAAACATTACAGAAATGTACATTCCTACAGATAATATATGGACTGCTCTGTCTCCTTTATACTAAAAAGAAACTGTTTGCTAAATTGATGGCCAAAAAATCCTTATTGCTTCCACTAACCATTTTTTAAAAAAATCATTGAGAGGGTCATTTCAGTCCATGAAATTCTCTATTAATGAGGTTTTATTGTAGCTACAAATAGTAAGAGGCAATAAAGAAGCATCAGTCTAAAAGCTAGTCAAATTAGTGTCCACTAATTTATTATCACTCTCAATGATATCTGAAGGCAGAACTTAATTATATGTTACTGCTAACAATGTATGCTTTCTCAGTCATATAGTCGTGTCTGACTCTTTGCAACCCCACGGACTGTAGCCCACTGAGCTCCCCTCACTATGGTATTTTCCAGGCAAGAATACTGGAGTGGGTTGCCATTTCCTCCTCCAGGGGATCTTCCTGACCCAGGGATTGAACTGGCATCTCCTGTTCCCCTGCTTTGGCAGGTGGATTCTTTGCTATTGAGCCACAGGGGAAGCCCACAGCTAATAGTGTTCCTACTCAAAGGCAGTACTAGGGAGGGTTACCTTGTCTCATCTTGCAAATTCTAAACTTCAGCTCTTATATGGAAACCTGCTTCCTCCCCAAACCTTCCACTCACTGTCCAACAGAGAACAGCACACAAATAAAGCCTTCCTAGAACCTCCTTGAGATCTACTGGATTCATATCTCTAGGGCCCAAGAAATCTGATTTTTTAAAAAAAGAACAATTGAATATTATATGTGTGTGATTCTTATGTGCATGTGAATTTTATTTTTATCTTTGCTTCAAATTTTATTTTCTATGAGTGATGACATTTTCTTTCACTTTGCTCTTCTTCAAAACTTGTAACTCTTCCCAGAGGTGAATAAGTCTCTGGTGAATCTAATTATAAAAAACCTAATTATAAAATAGCAATAAAGTTTCATTTATGAAGTGCTCACATAATTGACCTACACTAGCTGCAGTGAGAGCATCACCACATTGTCATCTTCTTAATTTAAATAGTGTTTGGTCAATCAGCTTCTCATTTAAAAGTGCAGTAATTCTAATTCATAGACACCCACACAGCCACCACTTTATCTGATGGAGTTCTTCTCATTTGAAACATTTTAAGGAAATAGTTTAGATAGGGTTTTCTGGGTGGTGCTAGTGGTAAAGAACTCACCTGCCAATGCGGAAGACTTAAGAGACACGGGATCGACCCCTGGGTCAGATCCCCTGGAGGAAGGCATGGCAACCTACTCTCGTGTTCTTGCCTGGAGAGGACTACGGGCAGAGGAGCCTGGCAGGCTACAATCCCTGGGCATGCAAAGAGTCAGATATGACTGAAGCGACTTAGTAGGCAGGCAGACAGTTTAGGATAACGGAGGAAAATTTAATTTTAATGCACAACCCTCACAGAAGTCGATATGTCACTAAAGTCCAGTGACAAAACCACATTGGCTTTGCAGGAATATTCAAGTTTGCTTCTACCTCTCCCTCTGTTGGCTGTAGCTGCCTGAGCAAAGGCCAAGTGTCTGTGAACTTGTGTTTCCTCTGCAAAATGGGGATTTTACAGGTTGTCATGAAGATCAATTACTGTACAGGGGAAGAACAAAATCTGCCTCCATATGGGATCTCTTTCGTTTTCTTAAACATTTGTATTATTTTTGTTACAAGTCAGTGTTGCCTATAGCCTGAAATACATAGGAGAGCCCATTCTCAAGTCTCTAATCTTTAAGGGTATAACACTTTCCCATGTATATAGAGAAGAAGTTGCAGAACAGAGAATAATATTTGTCTTCTTGGAGGCTTATAAAAACATTGTAACCAGATCTTCATGGACAGAACAAAAGATTCCTGCATGAAGAAGTTTACAACAACCTGCCATACCCTCTCCCCTTTTAATGTAAAGGAAGCCTGAATTCCAACTTTGGGAAGATGGTTCTTTGGGACACTAGTCCACAATCTTCTTGGTCTGCTGGCTTTCTGGAAAAGTCACTATTCCTTGCCCTGATTCCTCCTCCCTTAATTTATTTGCCTGCTATGTAGTAAGCAGTGTAAGCTTTGACTCAGTAACAGGTAACAATACAGGCAGGTAGCTTTTGAGTCTCAGCTGTTCCAATGCCTTTTCCAGTCTACCCCATGGAACCGGGGCTCCATTGGTAGAAAGTCACACTGAATAGTCATGCCGAATGGCTCAGTGTGATGGATGTGACCTGATTTTGTAGAAGCTAAGCATCTCTTTTCCGTCCTATATCTTTTGAATTTGAGCTGCCACTCATTATTTTTTAAATGACTGTGGAATTGCATCATTAGATGTTACTTCAAGGACATTTGTCACTTCCTTTGTGATGAATTCCATGATTCTTACTGCAGTTTTTGAAAGATGAGGCTATTGTCACTGTGGTTTTTGGTTGTAACTCTCCAGAAAAAGGTGAACTGTTACAATTTTCACACCAGATCATGGAGGAGGGTGAACCTGCCTCCTGGGGAATGAGATGAAACATTTTGTGCAGGGGGCTGTCAGCTATCCGCAGCAGTAAAGAGATGGCTAAGTCATGCCCTGTGGGATTTGTCCCTGCTCTTCTTGTTCTTGGAGGGTCTCACACCAGCCTTCCTGAAGCCTCTTTCAGGCACCACAGAGGGGCCTGGTGTCCAGCGAGGGAGAAACAGATGCAGGTGGACCTGAGAGAGGGCACGCATCTGGGCCCATCATCAGGAGTTTCCATTGATTGGTAGCATTTTTTTCTGGACCATAACCTCCCCTTGGAGGGAAAAAGTTATAAAGCAAAAATGAAGTGCCCTCGAGGGTGTTGGGGTAGACGAGAAGGGCGTCAGCCACAGGTCACCTTGGATGAGGACCTAAGTCATTTATATTTGAAACCATTCCTGGAGGGCCAGCTCACCTTTTGCTGCTAGGAAACCGTTTTCAGGCAGCAGATAATAGACATGAAGAGTGAGTGCATTTCTGAAGGTGGGGAGTGAGCCGCGGAAGCCCTGTTCTTTGCGGCTATCAACGACAAGCTGGCATTGCCTGGGGGTAGGGGTTGGAACTCTTCTTCCCTCCTCGCAGCCCGCTTTGGTCATGGCAAAGTGATTCCGATGCCTTTTCCCCCTTTTTTGTCAGGAGGAATTTATAACCCTATATTTCCCAAGGTGACAAAGTCATGTAATTCCACTTCCTTGAAAATAAATGACAAAGGAAAACATCCTGTACACCCCTACCCAGTCCCTTATTCCTACCCTAGGAGAGACCGCTGCTTGCTAAATTTAATCCAAATTAAATTCATTATTCTTGGGCCAAAAACCTCAATGGTCTCCTAGAAATTAAATCCATCTTCAAGAGGCAGCAGAATAGGACATCATCTTATTATACATTGTGAACTGGGATTTTGTAGGATTGGCACGAACACCCTAAAAGCAGAATCAAATGCATAATGTGGTTCATTCACAGAGTGTCAGCTGAAAATGGAAGAATATGTTCTGTCTTTATTTTGGGTAGAAGCTCCAGTACACAGTCAGGGGATCCAAAAAGTGCATGGAGTCTGTTCAAGTCCTCTGGGTTTAGGAGAGAAGGTCCTGGGTCATAGCTAGGGCTGTGCTCATTGACAGAGGGGGTCAGTGCCTTTTTCCACATTTCTGGGATGTTTGGAGAGTGTCTCAGATGCAAGAACTAAAAATGATGGATACCCAAGATGGTGACTTTAGCCCATTTTAGGTGAGAATTTTTTCATAGATTGTTATTATTTAGTTGCTAAGCTATGTCCGGCTCTTTGCTACCTCATGGACTGTAGCCCACCAGCCTCCTCTGTCCATGGGATTCCCCAGGCAAGAACACTGGAATGAGTTGCCAGGTCCTCCCCAGGGGATCTTCCTGACCCAGGATCAAACCCACATCTTCTGCATTGCAGGCAAACTCTTTACTGCTGAGCCACCGGATTAAATATAGTTCAGTTCAGCTCAGTTCAGTCGCTCAGTTGTGTCTGACTCTTTGCGACCCCATGAACTGTAGCAAGCCAGGCCTCCCTGCCAGGAGCCAGCGTGAGGAACTCCGCCCATGGCAAAGGTCATGAGGAAGGAGGCTTGGCATACGCAAAGGCGTGATCAACCCTCAGGAAACCCCCTGTTCCCGAGCATCTACCCCCAAACCAGAGTCTGTTTTATGCTCTCACCTACACCTCTGACTTTATGGGGGGCTCTCCCCCATGACCATTTCTCTCGGAGAAGGAGTTAACGTGTAACTTCAAGGCAATAAAAATTCCTGGGTGTGACAAGAGTGTTTCAGCTTATGGACTCCTCTGAAGGTTATCTAGCTCACCTGTATAGGTTTGTCCAGCCACATGTGATTGTTTACAGCCTCCCAACCTGAGAGGCACGAGATGTTTTAGACTTGCTAAAGACAAATTCTTTTGGGGAGTTGGAAATTATTAGTATAGTGGGTTGGTTAGGAATTATATTGGTGAAGGGTTTTTTATTTGTTGTGCCAATAATTGCTGCTAATTCCCTGCCCTAGGGTGTGACAAGGGTGTCTCAGGTCAAACTTCTCTGCTGACAGACTAGCTTGTGTGACAGGATTATCCATACTCCTGCCACTACTCACATGATTGTTTACTACCTCTCAGCCATAACCAGCACAGAGAGTTTTGGAGTATTTTTATTTTTTTTTATTTTTTTTAATTTAATTTTATTTTTTTTTAATTATTTATTTTTATTATTTTTTTTTACATGTTTCAATGCCATTCTCCCATCTCATCCCACCCTCTCCCTCTCTCTCTCCCCCAGAGTCCAAAAGTTAAAGTCTTAATTAGCATAGGGCTTTTCTCATTGTTGAGTCAATGATTGCCACCAGGCCTCCATATCCTTGGGCACCTGGGAATATATTGATCAATGTATTTGGAATATAGAAAATGAAATATAGCAGTTTTAAGGTTAGCAATACTAGACTTTTTGAG
>SJYQ01000122.1:353551-376511 GCA_006410935.1 Redunca redunca | reverse complement strand
GATGATCCAGCGGATGTTGGCAATTTGATCTCTGGTTCCTCTGCCTTTTCTAAAACCAGCTTGAACATCACAGAGTTCACGGTTCACGTATTGTTGAAGCCTGGCTTGGAGAATTTTGAGCATTACTTTACTAGCATGTGAGATGAGTGCAACTATGCATAGAGTAAGCAGTAAGGATATATTGAACAGCAAAAATCCATTATTTTATAGTAACTTTAACTGGAGTATAATCTATAGAGATATATAATTACTCTATTGTACAGCTGAAACTAATATACTATTATAATTAAACTATATATATGTATACAAAGAAAACCAAGAGTGTGATGCAAAGTAACACATCCAAGTTTGAGGAACTGAAAACGTTTCCACCAAGAGTGACCCTGGAAAGGGCAGAATTCCACTGCTCTTGGAGGTTGTATTTGAGCCAGACCAAGGCAGTGCTGGAATTCACTTCAGTAAAGATGCTCTTGACAGGGAACCCATGACAGAAAGATGCTCTCAGTAAGGAGCTTTGTGTAACATTTAAAAGATTGATATAACCCTAGGGTTTCTTATTTTCATCTCAACTAACATGTTATTTATATACTGTTAGATTTATTACAGTGTACATATGGAAAAATTAAAGTGTGCTAGGATGAAGTAGAATATATACACTAATATTCAATAGAATACCTCAAATTTAAAAAATAAAGCACCTCATTTATGAGAAAATTACATTTAAAAAAAAAGTTTAGGGGAACTTCCCTGGCAGCCCCTGGGCCTCCCAGGTAGCACAGTAGTAAAGACTCTGCCTGCCGATGCAGGAACTGAAAGAGACAAGCGGTCTGTCTCTGGGTCAGGAGGATCCCCTGGAGAAGGAAATGGCAACCTACTCCAGTGTTTTTGCTTGAGAAATCCCCATGGACAGAGGAACCCGGCAGTCCATGGGTCGCAAAGAGAGGGACATGACTGAGCCCTGCCGGTCCAGTCGTTAGGACTTGCCTTCTGATGCAGAAGGTGCAGGTTCAGCCTCTAGTCAAGGAGCTAGGAACCCACATACCCTGTGGCCAAAACCCCAAAATGTAAAACAGAAGCAATGTTGTAACAACTTCAATAAAATCTTTTAAAATGTTCCACATTAAAAAAAAATGTTTGAAAAAAGTGTTTTATTCTTCTTACAAAGTAGCACTTTGGTTGCAAATAAAAGAAACCACTCTATCTAAACATACACAGAGAAGGAGTTTTGTTAGAAAGACCTCAGGTGACTCACAACGTTATGCATGTATTAAAACATGTGGGAAGTCAGAGGGCAAGGTCATGGCCAAGACCAGGTTCCTCTCTAGGAACAGTCTGAGAAGTGAGGCCACCAGGTACACACCCCTGCGGACAGAGCGCCACGCGCCGGACTCTGACCTGGACGCTTGCTGCCATGTGCTGGTCTCTGAGCCCACCCCCGCCATGAATGAGCTCCATCCCTGAGCGCCAGATCTATTCTTTCTTTAAAAAAATGTATTCATTTTTAATTGGAGGATAATTGTTTCACAATATTGTATTGGTTTCTGCCATACATCAGCGTGAATCAGCCGTTAAGTATACACTTGTCCACTCCCTCTTGAACCTCCCTCCCACCTGCTCCCACCCCTCTAGGTCATCACAGAGCACCAGGCTGAGCTCCCTGTGCTATACAGCAGCTTCCCACTAGCTAGCTATTTTGCACATGGTAATTATATATTTCAGTTCCTTCAAGGTTCAAAGTCCCTGACTGACCTCCACTGGATCACAGATACACCTGGAAGGTGGGAGGGGAACGGGCAGAACTCTGGGCTTGCACCCAGCCCCNCCCCCCCCCCCCCCATTTAAAACTACAGTATCAAGAAGAGTGTTGATAGTAAGAATGCTAGAAGGTGAGATCCTCAGTGTCTTTTGTCCTTTTGTGTTAGTAAGCTGCATGAAGATGGTTGTTGGCTGTCCTGGATGGATCATTCTACCAGTGAATTGTTCTTTTCTCATTTATGTTTCTCAGCCTGATACTAATCCAGCCATTTTCTTAACATTGTCTTTATGGTAGGGGGTTGGATTAGAACAAGAGGAAGAGTTAAATTTCACATTGAGTAAAATTGCTCCTTTTTATTGGCAGCATGGACAAAAACATTGCTCCCAAGTTGAAAATGTGTTTTTTCTCTAATTTTCTTCTAATCTTTTGTACATCTACCACTCAAAAGATATTTGTGGGATGTCTTCTCTATGTATGTAGGAAAATATCCTTTTTTTTTTTTTTTTTTACTTTTACGTCTGCTGACTCTTATTTTTGTATTTGTTCAGTTGCCTTTCCTCTCCTCATAATATTTTTGTTCACTTTGGTATTTTGGATAAAGTAGCAGAAATACAAAAATAAGTATAGACTATCAAAGTCACAAATAACCTATTGAAAAAAGCATCAATTTATGATCTACTATGTATATGCAAGGCTTTGAGTTTGGCAGCATGGGAACATACAGATAAAATCTGATCCTGGACCATAAGTATGTTGATATTTAAAGGAACCTGACATAGTGTCAAACAGACTGAAGTAAGTCAGAGAAAAACAAATATTGTATATTAACATGTGTATGTGGAATCTAGAAAAATGGTATAGATCTTGTTTGCAAATCAGAAACAGAGACAAAATGTGTGGATACCAATGTGGAAAAAGAGGTGGGTAGGAGGAACTGGGCGGAGAAGGCAACGGCACCCCACTCCAGTCCTCTTGCCTGGAAAATCCCATGGACGGAGGAGCCTGGTGCGATGCAGTGCATGGGTTGCTAAGAGTTGGACACGACTGAGCGACTTCACTTTCACTTTTCACTTTCATGCACTGGAGAAGGAAATGGCAACCCACTCCCGTGTTCTTGCCTGGAGAATCCCAGGGACAGGGGAGCCTGGTGGGCTGCTGTCTATGGGGTCACACAGAGTCGGACACGACTGAAGCGACTTAGCAGCAGCAGCAGCAGGGGGAGGAATTGGGAGGTTTGGATTGACACATACACACCATTGATACTGTGAATAAAATAGGTAACTAATGAGAACCTTCTGTACAGCGCGGGGACCTCTGCTCAATGCACTGCAGTGACCTGAGGGGAAGTCCAAAAGGGAGGGGGCATGTGTATACACATATGGCTGATTCATTTTGCTCTATGTAGAAATTAACACTACATTATAAAGCAATTATGCTCCAATAAAAATTAATTAAAAATAAAAAATAGAGGCAAAATGTTTAGAATTCTTATATACTTTTGATGAGCTGATCCCAATCTATTTCATTAAAATTTTCATCAAGTTTGTGGGGGGAAAAAAAAGGATATTGAAGCTGGCAAAAATAAGAATTAGAATGGTAGGAACCCTAAACCCACCTCTTCATAATTGTGTGTAAATTCTTCAAGTTGCATCCCTTGAAATTAGCTTGTATCTTGCCTTTGACAAATATGCCCTGGATAACTTAGAGTGGTTGTAAAATTTTATATTCTCTTTATGAAAATCAAACATAAAATAGGTTATGGGTTTTTTTTCCCATGTTCTGATGGTTGGTAGAAGACTTTTTCACAAGGCTAACTTTCCTAAGTAAAGTAATCAAGATGCATGGTTTGATAATCGATGCACAAGGAGGTGTTTAATGAATTATTGAAGCACTTGGCGCAGGTGTGCATCTCCAGGGGCCAGAATACAGAATTACTGCTCGGCAATTAGACCGTCAGTGTTCCTTGCCCAGTTGACCATAATTAAAATAATTTTATTCTTGGTTTGATATTGGGAATTAAAACTCACACCTCAGTTACCTGGTAAAAGGCTTTCAAGGCTAATGGCCAGAGACACGACGGTTTTAAAACGCCAACCTGTGTTCTTACTCTGCATTTCAAATTCCTCAATCGTTCATGTCTGATTAAAGTTGCATCTGACTAATTGATAATGAATTTTCAATTAGGTAAAAGCATATTTTATTTAGAAATTACATTTATTTACATTGATTTTTCCCTTCTTCAAGATGTCTGGGCTTCTGGGTCTGATTGAATCTGCCACAACTGGTAGGCAGCTTTTGCAAGAGTGAGAAGTCATTCCCCAAACACAGGCTGATGTTATCAGGCATTGGAGAAAGGCCTGGGTAAAGCCACTATATATATAGTTTGCATCATGCAGCTTGCAGGATCTTAGTTTCCCAAACAGGGACTAAACCGAGGCTCTTAACTGTGAGAGCAGAGAGTCCTAAGCACTGGACCGCTAGGGAATTCCCTATCACAGTGTTAGCTGAAGAATACCTAGGTTCCTCATCTTTTATCACTGAGCGTGAAAAAAGGGAGTGAAGACCGTGCTTGGCTGGTGAGGTCATGCTCTTTTCTGGTTGGGGGTGGGCATAAGAATCTCTCCAGGTGAGGGAAACTATCACAAACAATATTCTTTTTGACACATCTGCCCCTCATGCAGGAGTCATGAGGGGTCCTGGGGAGTTCTGGCAGCCTCCTCCTTTACTGTCCACGTGGTAGGGGTGAGGACCGAGATGGTCTCCACTTCTGGGGGCTAGAGGGAAGGACCAGAACTGTTTCTGCCCTTGATTCTGCCAGGCAGGAGAGGTGAGCCCGTTCCCTTGCAGAGAGTGACCCCAGCTTCCAAGGCGTTATCGTCAGGTAAGCTGATTCCTCACTACCCCGCTGAACTCTGGGGGAGATGACAGAGCACAGCTGGGTGTTTGGGGTCCCCAGGTTCCTGGGGAGTGGAATCCTACCGGCTGCATGTGTGTTTTAATATTTACTTAATTGGCTACACTGGATTTCAGCTGCTGCACGTGAGATCTTTAGTTGTGGCGTGTGGGATCTAGTTCCCTGACAAGGGATCGAACCCATGCACTTGAGGGGGTCCCCGAGCCTCTGTTTTCCCACCACTTAGATGGAGGATACCAATAATCAGATAAAGGACTGTTGTGGGGATGAAAGTCAATCAAAGTAAAACATCTCGGGCTGCAACTGGGCATCAGTGGAGGCTCAACCAATGACAGGAGCTACTGTCGTAATTATGCTTTGTGATATTTATCTTTCCTGGGTTGTCCTTGTGGGTCCTAAGGTGGGCCATGCTGGCACCTCCTCTGGTATGTGGGTCCTTCCTAAAGGCCAGCACTTAGAAAAGATGACCGCCAAGTCACCGGGGACGTCTCTGTGCTCAGATTTGCACCTGGTTGCAATGGCTTTAGGCTCTCAGCAACTGTCAAGGTCAAGACAAGCACTCTTGTGTTTTACCAAAGAGCCTCAGGTCCAGAAGCGTTTCCCAGGTGGCACTAGTGGTAAAGAACCCGCCTGCCAATGCAGGAGACATAAGAGATGCAGATTTGGTTCCCTAAGTTGGGAAGGTCCCCTGGAGGAGGGCATGGCATCCCACTCTAGTTTTTTTGCCTGGGAGATCCCATGGACAGAGGAGCCTGGTGGGCTACAGTCCATGGGGTCGCAGAGTTGGACACGACGGAGCGACTCACACACACACACAGGCATGCACACACCTCCGGAACCGCCCTTGAGAACCTCAGGGGTTCATATTTTTTCGGTCACTGTGTTCCTTCAGAAGAGCTCTGATAGAGGGAGACCAGGAAGATGCTGTCGCTGCCAGCTCACATGTAAATAAAGTCACAGAGCGGCTGCTTGATGAATCTACCATCAGGGTTTATTTTCGCCTCCTTCGTCTTGGGACATTTTGGACATTCAGCCTGGAGGTTATCTGTTTTGATTTGAACTGTGCATTACCTTTAAGAATCAAAACTCCTTTGCAACAGCAAGAGTTTGGACACATTGTGTCAATGCTTCCTTTCAAAACAATTTACCTTCCCTTCCAGCAGGTGGCAGTATAACACAGCAGTAACCTGAGCAAACTCTGGCCTATTTTAGGTTGAAAGCAACCAGGGAGTTTCATTCCCGGTTAGATTTCCACAATAATTCTAAATTAAGAAGATAGAGGCTTTCTAACAATTTGATCTGTGGGTCCTCTTTTCACTGCCCATTGTTATATACTTCCTCAGGTAGAAAAATTTCATCCTGGTTTTCTGAGAGCTCCTTTATGAAACAAAAGGGAGTATTGCGGAAAGCACCTCGTTCACTATTTAAGTATTAGATGTAAAAGGTGTTTTGTTGCTAGGCTCTTTTTGCATTTTTTTAAAATTGTTTTTTAACTGAAGAATAGCTGCTTTACCATATTGCGCTGGCTTCTGCTTTACAACAGGGTGCGNTAACCTGAGCAAACTCTGGCCTATTTTAGGTTGAAAGCAACCAGGGAATTTCATTCCCGGTTAGATTTCCACAATAATTCTAAATTAAGAAGATAGAGGCTTTCTAACAATTTGATCTGTGGGTCCTCTTTTCACTGCCCATTGTTATATACTTCCTCAGGTAGAAAAATTTCATCCTGGTTTTCTGAGAGCTCCTTTATGAAACAAAAGGGAGTATTGCGGAAAGCACCTCATTCACTATTTAAGTATTAGATGTAAAAGGTGTTTTGTTGCTATGCTCTTTTTGCATTTTTTTAAAATTGTTTTTTAACTGAAGAATAGCTGCTTTACCATATTGCGCTGGCTTCTGCTTTACAACAGGGTGCGCCAGCTACAAGTAGATGTGTCCTTCCACGTTGAACTTTTCTCCCCCCCACACCACCCCACCCCACCCCGCTGGGTCGCCACAGAGCTGAGCTGAGCTACCTGTGCTGTGTGGCAACTTCCCACCTGCTCTCTGCTTTAGAGCCGGTAGTGTACATATGTCAATGCTATTCTCTCAGTTTGCCCCACCCTCTTCTCCCCCTGCCGTGTCCAAAGTTTGTTCTCTATGTCTGAGTCTCTGTTCCTACCTGCCCTGCAAATAGGTTCATCGGTATCATTTTCCTAGATTCCACATATATGCAATACTTATATGAACTGTTTTTCTCTTTCTGACTGACTTCACTCTGAATTACAGGCTCTAGGTTCATCCACCTCACTAGAGCTGACTCTGATGTGTCCCTTCCACTGTGGACACATACTATAGGCCCTTTATCCGTTCACCTGTCGAGGGACAGCTCGGCTGCTTCCATGTCCTACCTATTGTAAATAGTGCTGCAGTGAACTTTGGGGTACATGTGTCTTTTCAATTATGATTTTCTGAGGGTATATGCCCAGTAGTGAGATTGCTAGGGATATGGTAGTTTTATTCCTAGTTTTTCAAATACTCTCCATACTGTTTTCCATAGTGGCTGTATCAATTTACATTCCCACCAACAGTGTTGCTATGTTTAATTCACTCTATGATGTTAGTTAAGATGAAATTATTGGGGCTATTCATATGACTTCAGATGAGAAAATAGTCTTTCTGTGAAACTTATTTGAATGTGTACTTTCTGGACGTGTGTATATTTATTGGCACATGCGTCTTTTGAGAAGTTATTTCAGCCTCTCAGAATTATGGTTTATATTTTGGACTCAGCATGGCTTGCAAAAGTAGCTTTCTTTAACATAGTTTCTCAGGAATCTCCATACTTTTGTTTAGCTTTCCATAACTTTTAGGGAATTTGTTCAATAAAATTGGAAAAAATATTCATCAGACTAAGTTAAATTATATGTCAGAGGAGCCAAGGAACAGTTTTCAGGATGAGTCTAGCTATAATTTTGGATAACAAGAAAGCAGAGATTAGAAGTCAGATATCTACTACTTAAGGGATATATCTGTTATTATTCTCTGGAAAGACAAATAGTAGCAAATTGCTCAGTTATGGTGAATAAATCTTCATTATTTATGGTATCCCGGTTCAGTTGTGAATAAATGTGCCTTGAGTGTATTTTCTTATTCTAGATACAAGAAAAAATCTTCCTACGGTGGACCCCAGCCCTGTGCCTTCTCCTGTCGGAGAACTGTTTTCACGTCTTGTTTCTTTGTGGTGATCAGAATATAGACAGCAGACCCCAGGGCCTCGTGGCAGCGGGGCCCAGGCTGCGGTGGGAGGAAAGGCAGAGCATGGGGTGCGGGCCGAGCCGGCAGATGCTCAGCGCCCAGGCGGCAGGCGCTGGGTGCGGTGGGCACCCGGCCGGCGGAACGAGCGGGCGCGCTCCGCTGCTGTTCTGTGGACGAGCCCCGTCTCTCTCTGCTTTCCTGTCTCAAATACTGCTTTTCGGTGGGTGCGAGTTTCTGGCTCTCATCTCCCTCCTCCTGTGGCTTTTCTCTCCTTGGTTCCCTCTGCTGCGCGTGTAGAGGGAAGACTCCGTGGAGACAGAGTGGGCACCCTGTGGACACGGAGGGTCGAGCTGATGCATCTGAGTTACGGAGAAGGTGGGAGAGAGGCCGGGTCCCCCCTGCGGCAGCCTGTGAGTGACTGAGTCGGGAGGGTGCTTAGTCGGACTGGGGGCTGAGCAGGGTCCGCGCCCCTGCGCGTGTGTGGAGGAGACCAGGTGTTCTCACCTGTCAGAGGAACAGAGCGGCCTGCCCCCAAATGCCCCGCTTTCCACACTGATGATGTTTGAAGTAAACTTACTCAGGAAGCGGCCAGTGCAAAACGGACAGTCTGACTGTCCTTTGTCCCCCTGAAAGCTGAGATAAATCTCCCCAGTGAAGAGTCCCCTCCCTGCAGGGGAGAAGGCATCCTTTATCACCAGAAACAGGAAACCCGGGGCCCTTGAGGCTGTGTAAACAAACCGGGTGACTTGTTGCTAACTTTCCGCCCCAAGCCCAAACCCCTTCACCTCAGTTCTTCCCACATTTACTGTTTCTTTGTTCAAAAGGTATAAACGCTGGTGCTGGGCCACATCTTTGAGTCTCATATTTTATGCACGCCCGTGCACACGAAATTAATTTCTTTTTCTCCTATTCCTCTGTCTTGCTAAGTCGCTTCCGTCCTGTCTGACTCTCTGTGACCCCATATACTGTAGCCCACCAGGCTTTTCTGTCCGTGAGGTTTTCCCAGGTAAGAATACTGGACCGGATTCCAGGGGCTGAACCCGGATCTCTTACATCTCCTGCGTTGGTAGGCAGGCTCTTTACCCCTAGTGCCCCCTGGGAAGCCCATGTTAGTCTGTCTTATGTCAACTTACTGGTTAGACCAGCCATGCCTGGACAGGGGGTAAGCAAATGGAGCTGACCTTCAGAGGACCAGAATACAGGGATGGCCATGCTGTAGGTAAAGGAGTCTTCTGAGGTTTGGGGCTGGACAGGGGTCAGTTAGAGTCAGAATCTGGGTCTCCAGGATGACAGCTTAGCAAGACGTTTGACCTTCTGAGATGCACTCCCAGAGAGGCATGACAGCTGGGGACACCAGCAACGGGTCCTGTGGGGGGGATAAAGCCTCTTTCCCAAAGATCCGTTGCAGTCAGTGTGAATCCCATGGAAGTCTGTGGGAAAAGTTAAAAACTCAGATGACCCCGCTACCCCATCATGCCTTTCCCCGTTACCACGGTATCATCCTGAGTGTGTGCGGTGCTGTGCTAAGTCACTGAGTCGTGTCCGACTCTGTGGGACCCCAGGGACTGTAGCCCGCCAGGCTCCTCTGTCCTCGGGATTCTTCAGGCAAGAATACTGGGGTGGGTTGCCATTCCCTTCTCTGGGGGATCTTCCCGACCCAGGGGTCGAACCTGCACATCTCTTATGTCTCCTGCATTGGCAGGTGGGTTCCTTACCACTAGCACCACCCGAGTCTATGGGAACTCAAGCAGAATTTGTGTCCTGCTGTTGTGTGAAAATTGTACAAATATGACGTTGAATTGGTTCATAGTGCTTTTCAGGTCTACTATACCCTTCTACTCTTCTGTCTATTCAGTCTATTGAGTTTTGAGTTTAATATTGAATCTCCAACTAAAAATCTTAATTTATCTACTTAGAAAGGTAATTGTAATAAATAGTGGAACTATATGTCGCTTTGTTCTGTGTTTTCCAAGTCTCCTGTAAATTTGTTAATCATACTTTCATAATTTCAAAAAATTTAAATATAATGTAAGATGCCATCCTGGACCTGATGTGGAATTTGATCTTTTCAGTTCAGTTCAGTTGCTCAGTCGTGTCCAACTCTGCAACCCCATGAACCGCAGCATGCTGGGCCTCCCTGTACATCACCAACTCCTGGAGTCTACCCAAACCCATGTCCATAGTTTTGGTGATGCCATCCAACCATCTCATCTCCTGTCATCCCCCTCTCCTCCTGCCCTCAATCTTTCCCAGCATCAGGGTCTTTTCAAATGAGTCAGCTCTTCACATCAGGTGGCCAAAATATTGGAGTTTCAGCTTCAACCTCAGTCCCTCCAATGAACACCCAGGACTGATCTCCTTTAGGATGGACTGGTTGTATCTCCTTGCAGTCCAAGGGACTCAAGAGTCTTCTCCAACACCACAGTTCAAAAGCATCAATTCTTCGGTGCTCAGCCCTCTTCACAGTCCAACTCTCACATCTACACACGACCACTAGAAAAACAATAGCCTTGACTAGATGGACCTTTGTTGGCAAAGTAATGTCTCTGCTTTTTAATATGCTGTCTAGGTTGGTCATACTTTCCAAGGAACAAGCATCTTTTAATTTCATGGCTGCAGTCACCATCTGCAGTGATTTTGGAGCCCCCCAAAATAAACTCTGACACTGTTTCCACTGTTTCCCCATCTATTTGCCATGAAGTGATGGGACTGGATGCCATGATCTTAGTTTTCTGAATGTTGAGCTTTAAGCCAACTTTTTTACTCTCCTCTTTCACTTTCATCAAGAGGCTTTTTAGCTCCTCTTCCCTTTCTGCCATAAGGGTGGTTTCATCTGCATATCTGAGGTTATTGATATTTTTCCCAGCAATCTTGATTCCAGCTGTGCTTCTTCCAGCCCAGCGTTTCTCATGATGTTCTCTGCATATAAGTTAAATAAGCAGGATGACAATATACAGCCTTGATGGGCTCCTTTTCCTGTTTGGAACCAGTCTGTACAAAACATTTATTTGTATTTATTTATTTGGCTCCTCTGGGTCTTAGCTGTGGCATGTAGGGTGTTTGATGCTATATCCAGAGTCTTTGTTGTGGCCTGTGGGATCTATTTCCCAGACCAGGGATTGAACCCGGGCCCTCTGCATTGGGAGCTCAGGGTCCTAACTGCTGGACAACCAGGGAAGTCCTGAATTTGATGTTTTGAATGGACTGAGTTTGCACTGAGAATTGACTGAGGATTTACCTGGCAGGGACCACGATCTGGATCAGAAGGAATCTATGTGGCAAGATCAGGGCTCACTCCCCTACCAGGACCTTGGATCTAGAAAGAGGGCCTGCTGGGCTTTGCTCAGCTGGACGGGCGGTCCTGGACCACAGGATGTGTCCCCTGGAGGCTGCACACATCCTGGGATCAGGTGCTGGGTTTGCGTTGTCCCCACGCAGTGGTGATGGGGGCTTCTGAGACTGCAGTCTCTTCTTTCACCCTCCTTCCTGGGGCTGCCCTCCTGCGGCTGAGGGCCGAGGGCTTGGGGCCCAGGGAGGGGCCATAGAGTGGGCATTTTTGCGGATGGAGCAGGACGCTTGGGCTTTAGGCCAGCTTGCGTGCGCCCGTGGCGGTGCAGGTGCAGGCAGAGCACTCGGGCAGAGATGGGGCTGGCCCAGGGCTGCTGTGCTCCATGTCCTCCCCCAGCCATCACGGCTGCAGAGCTTTCAGGAGGAATTCCACCTGCACACCCGGCCTTCCTGGGGATGTGAAGGTGTATTTACCAACGTGGGAGCAGACTAAACCTGGATCGTTTGCTCGTTGGATTTATAACTTGTAAGGGTTATACAGCACTGGCCTTCGTCTGCAGTCTGACTGCAGGGCCCACGAGTGTGGGAGGCAGGCCGGCCGCTTTCCCTGGAGAGGATGCTCTGTCTGCCCCACCCCCGCCCCCCACCTTGAGTTCAGTAGCAGGGACAGGCAGTGGCATCTGTGTGCATTTGGGTGTTCACTGTATGTTTGAAACCTGTTCCGTGTGCTAGAGTTGTTGTCTATGAAGTGACTGTTGTTGCTTTATAAAGATCAGTCCTTGGAGCGCAGTAGGCCAAAGGAGAACACTTGGCTGGGCTGAGTCTTTTGGAGCCTTTACAGGTGGTGGGAAATGCCTCCCACTCCCAGCCCCACACTGCCCAGGTTTTGCGCATGGCTTGAGCTCTGCCCAGGTTTTCTTATGGGCACAGTCCTTGCCCCCCACTGCTGGCCTGGGCTCACTGCCCTTCAGACTGGCTTCCCGTCCTCTGGTTTGCTGCGTTGTCGCCTTTCTCTTATGCTTCTAATGCATTGCTCTTCACTCACTCTCTCCCTTTGGATACCACGCCCTGGGTGCATTTTTCTCCCCATCCACTGTGGCTGGGACCCTCAGGCCTTGGCCTTGAGCATCTCCTGTTCCCTGCTCTGGCTCCCTGGACTCCATGGAACGTCCAGGCCAGACTCCTTCTCATCCCCACTGATTGAGAGCAGCCAAAAATGAGGAAAGCAAGGTAGCACAACATCCTGGTGTGGCCCGTGGCCCTCAGCCAGGGGAGGGTTGGGCTGGGAGGGGCCCCAAGGTCACTCTGGAGTCAGAAGCTGCAGCCTGGAGACTCTGGGTCTCCAGCCCCAGCAGCACAGAGCTGCCAGGACAGACGGCTGGGGCCGCTGCCTCTCTGTGACCTTTCTCCCTCAAGAGCTCACTTTGTCCAGGCTTTTTTTGGGGGGCACGTCAAGAAATGAAAGCAGACATCCTTTCCTCCTTAACATATTTCCAGATGGATATACCCCAAGAAGTAGTAGTAGCCAAGAGAAAGAAAAAAAGGAAAAGAAAGAAAAAAAGGAAAAGATAACTGCTTAATTGTTGCTTTGAAGGAGGGAATGCTGCTTTGCTAAAGTGTTTCCTCTGGGGCTGTGGTCTCATTGTAGGTACTGCTCCTGGACCCCAAGTAGATAATCAGGATGCAAGCAAAGACAGGTCGCTTCAGTCCCTGGGAAGCTAATGAAAGTATGTTACTTTGCTGGTGTCACTCATCTGTGCTCACATCAAGGGGGTATGTGCACTACTATTTTATTTTTCTATTCTGTCTATTTTTGCTCTTTGTTAGAAGATTGAGATGGGGAACCCATCATCTCTGATTCAGTTCTTTCTTCTGAAGTCTCTTTTCAATCATATGTGTGACTCATTTTTGAGCACAACCTCACTGGTGTGGATTGAATTTTGGCATGCTCCAAACTTCAAATGTTGAAACCCAACCCCCAGTGTGATTGTGTTTGGAGGTGAGGCCTCTGGAGGTGGTGAGGTCAGAAGTGTGGAGCGCGTGTGAATGGGACTAGTGCCCTTATAAAAAAGTCAGCAGGGCGCTCATTCCCCCTTCCCCCAGGTGAAGACACAGCAAGAAGACGGCCGTCTATAAGCCAGAAAGTGAGTCCTCTGCAGACACCTGGACTTGCCAGCCTTCACAGCTGTGAGGGATGTGTTTCTGTTGTTTATAAGTCACCCTGTCTACAGTGTTTTCTTATAGCAGCCCAAACAGACTCAGACACTCACCCACTGCTACATGATCTGGAATGAAAACCAACCCCCTCAGAAGACCTCAGTATAGTCTCAAAGATGGGCTGTATATCTTTCCTATTCTAACTATTCATATGTATTTACTTTGAAAAATAATTTGAGGTGATTTACAGGCAAATTTAGCTTATAAATAATCAAATTTATGACAGTAAAATTCACATCTAATCATTATAATAGCTAATAACTGTATAATGATAATATGATAATGAGCATAGACATGCTCTGCTGCTTAGTAAATCAGTTGTGTCCAAACCTTTGCAAACATGTGGACTGTAGCCCACAGGCTCCTCTGTCCATAGAATTCTCTAGGTAAGAATACTGGAGTGGGTAGCCCTTTCTTTCTCCAGGGGATCTTCCTGACCCAGGGATCAAACCCAGGGCTCCTGCACTGGAGGCAGATTTTTTACCATCTGAGCACCAGGGAAGCCCAAGTACACACACACTCACACACTCACACTCACACACACACACACACACACACACACACACACACACAGTCCATGGTAGCCAAGGAGTTACATCTCTGCAGCAGAGAGCTTCAGGATAGATTTAAGTTGCCCACTTTCCAGCCCTTTGGTCAGGTTACAGACCTGTCTTCTGAACTTTGCTCAAGTCAGGCATCATTGCAAGACCATCAGGCCACTGCCCGATGAGTCCCTGGTGAAGGTATCATTTCTTTCACTGTAAACACTCAAGGCTTCATCTCAATAGTGCATGTGAGGTTTACTTTTCTTCACTAGACTTCAGATCTATGCACGTTCCCCAGTCTGTGATGCTCATCTACCCTCCAGTTCTAGGATCATGACCCCTACTGAGTTCATTGCCCCCTCCAGCCCTTCTCTCCAGTGGCCTCCAGGTAGTTCCCTGCGACCCTAGGTTCCAGTTGGCATTTGGAACATTGACAGCCCTGTTCTCTTAAAGCATCTCAATGCTTGTTAGAAATAGACATGACTGGAAGGATCGATATCATTACCTTATTACGAACCAGCCTCCTGTGGGAGATGCTTCTTTCCCTGGATTGCGGTTTTCCAAATGATTTTCATAATCATTCATAATGTAAAGGATTCCAGGAAGGCCTTCCACTCCAGATGTATTTTCTTTTGAACATGGTTTTTATCAGCTCTCTTCTATGTGCAGAATAAAGACCTTATGAAATCCAGTCTCAACCACTATTTATTTATTTCTCTTTATCTGCTACCATACCCCTGTAAGAATTGCCTCTCTGCTCAGACTAGTCTGGGGTTGATGTCCTCCAAATATCTGTGCTGCAAAATTTTCCTTGACTGTTACCCACTTCTGAAAAATAGTCACCTCTTCTTCAAGCACACACAGCCCTCCCTGCTGGACCACATATTCTCCTGAACTTAATTATTTATTGCATCCATTGAATAAATATTTATTAGGCACCTATCTTGGGTAGGTACTACATTCCAGTGATGAATAAATTGAATGAAACAATCCTCCCTGCCCTTATTCTAGTATCAGGGTTAGCAGTGATAAGAAGTGGGGAAAAAAGGATTTGTTAACTTGAGAAGGGAAGGAAAGAGGAATGCAAAGTGGAAGCCTCAGGTGAGAAAATGAAGCTAGAAGTACCCGGGTCTTGGGTTTATATTCCTGTTCACTGGGAAGGCAAGAGGAAGTTGGGTGAATAGTGAAGGAGTCTGTTAATTCTCCCGGCTCTGGTGCGATGTCCTCTCAGGCAGAGTAAATGTTGCTGAACCTAGGGTTTTAGGAAGGGAGGGCATTCATAGAGGTTCCTCCTTAGCTGAATGCTGTGTGTGTGTGTATGTTAATTGCTCAGTTGTGTCTGAGTCTTTGCAACCCCATGGACTGTGGCCCACCAAGTTCCTTTGTCCATGCAATTCTCAAGGCAAGAATACTGGAGTGGGTTGCCATTTCCTTCCCCAGGGGCTCTTCCTAACCCAGGGATTGAACTCAGGTCTCCTGCATTGCAGGCAAATTCTTTACCATCTGAGCCACCAAGGAAGCCCTAGCTGAATGTTGGCAGAACCAGAAAGAGGACTAGGGAACCAGAAACAGGAGGTCTGGACTTAGTGTAATTAGATCATACACTACGGAGCCCATGAAAGTGTCCAGAGAAGGAACGATGGTAGGTAGAATCAAGTCACACATCAGGGTTGGGGCAAGAAAGCAGAAATTCATCATCATAATGAAACAGAAAGAGGGATTCAGGACTCCAGTTTGAGAAGCTGAGCAAAGTGGTTAGTGGTTGAGAGAACAGGCAGATGAGCAGCATAAGGCAACAGTCCAAGTCTGTGCACTCCACAGTCCTTCAGTACACTGGGAGCCAGTGCTGTCTTAAGCCATGCAGGTTTATCGGCCACTTTATGGCCCTGGAGGTTGAGAGGTGGTTGGCTGATTTGCCCAAAGGTGCTTGAGATGAGGAATTCAGTCTGTAGCCTGGCTATGGTGGGACTAACCTGCAAGGGACCAACCTGCAAGACCAGAGGTGAGAGTCAGAGTCCAAGGATTAAGAGGAGATAATACCAAGGAAAGGACTGGAGTCCTTAGGACAAAAGTCACGGTGAGGGTGTTTCTGATTTCCACTGGGGCCGTGCTCCTGAGTGACTGCTGAATAGGGACAAGAATCCATCTCAGGCTAGAGGAATGGGTGCCACCTCCTTTCAAAACTGTAAAGTCTACCTGGTCTCTTGTGACTTGGCAGACTCCTCTGCCATATCGTGTCCGACATTTCACAATCCAATGGATTGAAGCACTCTAGGCTTCCCTGACCCTCACCATCTCCTGGAGTTTGCTCGGGTTCATGTCCGTTGAATCAGTGATGCCATCCAACCATCTCATCCTCTGTTTCTCCCTTCTCTTGCCCTCAATTTCCCCCAGCATCAGGGTCTTTCCCAATGGTCCTCTCTTCACATCAGATGGCCAAAATATTGGAGCTTCAGCATCCATCCTTCCAATGAATATTCTGGGTTGATTTCCTTTAAGATTGACTGATTTGATCTCCTTGCTGTCTAAGGGAATCTCAAGAGTCTTCTCCAAGACCACAGTTCAAAAGCATCAATTCTTCAGTGCCCTGCCTTCTTTATTGTGCAGCTCTCACATCTGTACATGACTACTGCAAAGACCGTAGACTTGACTAGACAGACAGACATTTGTCAGCAAAGTGATGTCTTTGCTTTTTAACTCACAGCCTAGGTTTGTCCTAGCTTTGCTGCCAAGAAGCGGTTGTCTAATCTCATGGCTGCTGTCCTGTGACTGAGTGACCCAAAGGGTAGTGATGCAGAAACAGGTAAAGGTTCAGCTCATGGTCAGAGATCAGAAAGAGGGCCTCAAAGCTGGAGGCCGTCAGGAACCTGGAGACTCCAGGGAGAAGAACACAGGGAAGAAGATGGGGGTGTCACAGACTGAGGGAAGGCTGCTGCTGCCGCTAAGTTGCTTCAGTCACGTCCGACTCTGTGCGACCCCAGAGACAGCAGCCCGCCAGGCTCCCCCCGTCCCTTGGATTCTCCAGGCAAGAACACTGGAGTGGGTTGCCATTTCCTTCTCCAATACATGAAAGTGAAAAGTGAAAGTGAAGTCACTCAGTCATGTCTGACTCTTTGCGACCCCATGGACAGCAGCCTACCAGGCTCCTCCGTCCATGGGATTTTCCAGGCAAGAATACTGGAGTGGGGTGCCGAAGGCAGGGACTATTAATTCAGGAGTCTAATTTTATTCTGGTTGCTGGATAAAAGAAAAAAATCATAGGGAACATCTTGCTTGGATAAAGGTCACTCCCCCAGGGAAGGAGAAAGAAATAGTCCTTTCTGGTGAACAGATCCCGGCCAGGGAAACATGTTCTCAGGAGACCTTGGTATGAATTTGTATCAAATGGCTATGTTCTCCAAGACCTAGCACTGGGGCAACAGAGACCCCAGAGAGGGGACAACAAGGAGCGATCTTCAGGGGCACAGATGGACCATTAACAAGTTTGCTTTGCCACACCCCTGCCCATGTTACAGCCTTTGGCTTTCCATTATAAAACTCTCCTGCAGGGTTTCATTTTGGGCCTTTGAGGGACGTTGGTTTTATTCAATGTTTTGATTAAGCTTTTAAGACCCTGAGTCATTTCTATTTTTTTATTGTCACCATCTGTAGAGTAGGACACCATTTAGAAATTTGACAGTATTTTTCCTGTCCTTTTGCGGTTGTCCAGTATTGAATTAGGTCTCATTATAAACGGAGTGGAAGCTGTCGTTGTTGACATTTTCCTTCTTTAGGAAGATACTGAAAGCTGACATTTTCAACCTATCAGCTCCCGTCAGTCTGCAGATAAGACACAGTGTGGGAACAAGGCAGTCTGCCTCCTTTCCCGCTATCATTACAGACTCACTGGGAGTCATTCATTGATAAAATGGCCTCATGTAATGGGTCTCTTCCAGAGAGAGGAAGCAAAAAGTATCCATTAACTCTAGGATTTAAAGTCTGAATGAATGAAAGAAGGCATTGATTTGACTCCTGTGAGATTATTGATTAACTCAGATTTGAAATCTGAATGAATGAAGACATTGATTCGAGTCCTGGTTTTGGCTCTCAAGAGTTAGTTAATTTCTTTGGTTCTCTCTTTATTTGCAAAATTTAAAAAATAACAGTAACTCCTTTCCCGATGCCAAAGGATTATTTGGGGAGTTAGGGACTCGATCAGATGATGTAGTGAAGTGCTTTACAAACGTTCGGTTTTGCTTTACATATTACATAGGCTTAATGAAATAGGTTGTTTGGTTTTTGATTAAGTGAAGGATTCTGGAGTCATTCGAAGGTCGGGCAAGAACTGTGGTTGAGGTTTGGGGGAGGTAGAGTCTTGTTTCACTCCCACAGACCTCATCCATAGACTAAATTGATGAACATTTTTTTTTTAACAAAAAATTGAAATATAATTGCTTTACAATGTTGCATTGGTTTCTGCCGTACAACATCATGAATCAGCCATATGTATGCATATATCCCTTCCCTCTGGGGCCTCTCTCCCGCCGCCACACATCCCACCCCTCTCAGTCATCACAGAGCACCGCACTGAGCTCCTTCTGCTACACAGTAGGTTCCCACTCGCCGTCTGTTTTACACTTGGTAGTGCATATAGGTCAGGAAGATCCCTTGGAGAACGGAATAGCAACCTACTCCAGTATTCTTTCCTGGGAAATTCCATGAACAGAGGAGTCTGGCAGGCTACAGTCCATGGGGTTGCAAGGAGTCAGACACAACTGAGCAACTAATACTTTCTATGTATTAATATCATTTTGGTTTTTGAAGAAAAAGGGGGCAAAGTTTGGAAGCAATTGCTTGAAGGTCACAGCAAAATCCATGAGGTGTATTGACTTAGGTTGAGAAGTAGAATATGAACAAAGTTCTCCCACCTACCAGACAGATACTCCAGGGTTTACAGGTAAGCCAAGGTGCTGGACTGTAAAAAAAAAAGGAGGTGAACAATGTTCAGTGCAACTCAAAGGTGAAAGGAGAGAGACACACCGACTTGTCCTTCTTGCTTCTGTGCTACATTAAATCCAATCTCCTTTTCCACACGAGGAGCCAACTGCATTTCTTGTTGTTTTTCAGTTGCTAAGTTGTATCCGACTCATTGTGGCCCCATGGACTGCATGCGGCACGCCAGGCTTCCCTGTCCTTCACCATCTCCCAGACTTTGCTCAAAACATGTCCGTTGAGTCAGTGATGCCATCCAACCATCTCATCCTCTGCCACCACCTTCTCCTCCTGCCTTCAGTCTTTCCCAGCATCAGGGTCTTTTCCAGTGAGTCAGCTCTTCGCATCAGTGGCCAAAGGACTGGAGCTTCAGCTTCAGCAGCAGTCCTTCCAGTGAATATTCATTGATTTCATTGGAAGGGTTGATTTCCTTTAGGATTAACTGGTTTGATCTTCTTGCTTTCCAGGGGACTCTCAAGAGTCGTCACCAACATCACAGTTCAAAAGCATCAGTTCTTCGGCGGTTGGCCTTCTTTATGGTCCATCTCTTACATCCATACATGACTACTGGAAAAACCATAGCTTTGGCTACAGGGACATTTGCCAGCAAAGCGACGTCTCTGCTTTTTAATATGCTATTCGAGTTTGTCATAGCTTTTCCTTCAAGGGAGACTAATTTTGATTAAATTCAGGATGACCAATATTGGGTCAAAACTCACTTGGAAAGAGTTTTGAGTAAAAGCGAGTGCTCTCAAATTCTAAGCTAAGGTACAGCTCAGTCCCCACTGGGATTGACCCAAGTGGGATGTTAACATTTTGAATGTCAGTCAATGTAATCAGTAAGGTGCCGATGACAGCTAGTTCCTTCTGGGCACCTAGGAATTTGACTTCAGTCTGTTGTTCTCTTCTTGGCAGGAATAAGGCAAAGCTTCTGTGCTCACCAGGGAGAAAGAGCTGCTCTTGCTCCCTGATGGTTAGCCTAAGCTTGGGCCCATGTCCTTCTGAGAAGAGGGTCAGTCAGATCTCAGCCCCACGTACAACCCTCCGCTGGGGACGCCTGTGACACCACAATCCATCTGTGTGAGGTGACCTGCAGGGATTTTGTTTAACTCAGTGTGTTGAGCACATCTGGAGAAAAGACTTGTGAGAGGATTGGTGATGGTTAGTACTGCTGTCAGCTTTGCGGTGGTCATTTACCTGCTTGCAGTGCTATTTGAGCAAGAAGTGATTGTTTTCTCTGAAAATGCTTTCTTCTATTTGATTACTTCTTAAACACTGGTGTATAAACCTTCTCTGAGTGGAAAGGGAGGTAGAAATTTCTACAGGCTAGTGGCAACCCTTACATCTGGATTCTTATTCCAATTTCTTATAAACTTTAGAAAATTACCTCTTGAGCCTGAGTTACCTCATTTGTAAAAATGCAGACAGTATTATTTATTAGACTTAGACTTGAGATAAGTATTAAGTGAATTAGCAATGGAGGGAGATTCCCTCCCCAGCTTCTGATGCGTAGAAATAGGCATTTAAATATTTATTTATTTGTTGTTTATTTATTTAACAACATAAATGGTTGTGGAATGCAGGATCTTTAGTTGTGGCGTGTGGGATATAGTTCCTTGACTGGGGATGGAACTTAGGCCCCCTGCATTGGGAACGTGGAGTGCACCAGGGAAGTTCCTTAATATGCATTTAACAACTCTAAATTTTCTCCTCACATTGGTGGTGTGGATGAAAGAAAGTAGTACTGACTGGGGAGTCCGTAAGCCCAGATTATAGTAATAAATGCTAAATTGATCAGTTGTGACACTGGGAGAGTCACATAGACTCTCTAGTCTAGATTTCTTGTATAAAAACAAGAGGTGTTCTTTTTGATGATGGCCATTCTGACAGGTGTGAAGTGATATCTCACTGTGGTTTTGATTTGCATTTCTCTATTAATTAGCCATGTTGAGCATCTTTTCATCTGCCTGTTGGGCATCTGCATTTCCTCTTTGAAAAACTGTCTATTCAGTTCTCCTGCCCATATTTTAATTGGGTTGATTGTTTGTTTTGATGTTGAGTTGTATGAGCTGTTTATGTATGTTGGATATTAATCCCTTATTGTCATATCATTTGCAAATATTTTCTCCCTTTCAGTAGGTTGTCTTTTCATTCTGTTGATAGTTTCCTTTGCTGTGTGAAGGGTTTTAAGTTTAATTTGGTCTCATTTAAAAAATTTTTGCTTTTATTTCTTTTGCTTTAGGAGTTGTATGCAAAGAAACATTGCTGTGATCTGTAGCAAAGAGTGTTCTGCTTAAGTTTCCCTCTAGGAGTTTTATGGTTTCTGGTTCTTATATTTATATTTAATCTAATCTTTAACACATTTTGAGTTTACATATGTTAGGGAGGATGTGGAAAAAAGAAAGCCCTTGTAGTCTGTTGGTGGGAATGTAAATTGGTACAGACACTGTGGAAAACAGTATGGAATTTTCTCCAAAAAATAAAAACAGAACTAGCATATGATCTAGCAACCCATTTCTAAGTATATATCCAACCCCACCCCCCACCCGCCAAATGCTAGTTTGAAAAGATATATGCACCCTAGTGTTCATAGCAGCATCATTTATAATCACCAAGATATGGAAGCAACATAAGTACCCATCAATAGATGAATGGGTAAAGACGATGGGGTACATTACACAATGGAATATTACTCGGCCATAAGAAGAATGAAATTTTGCCATTTGTAGCATCGTGGATGGACTTGGAGGATATTAAGTAAGATAAAGCAGAAACAGACAGATACCATATGATATCGCCTATGTACAGACTCTAAAAACTACAACTAACGAACAAATATGATGGAAAGGAGCATACTTACAGAGATAGAGAACCAACTAGTGTTTACCAGGAGGGAGAAGGGAAGGGAGTGGGGGCAGTACATGGGCAGGAGAGTAAGAGGTACGGACTGGTGTGTGTAAAGTAAGCCACAAGGATGTGTTGAACAACGTAGGGAATCTGGCCAGTATTTTAGAATAATTGTAAATGGAGTATAACCTTTAAAACCTGATTCACTATATTGTACACCCATAACTTATACAAAGAATCTGCCTGCAATGCTAGAGACCTGGGTTTGATCCTTGGGTGAGGAAGATCCCCTGGAGAAGGAAACGGCAACCCACTCCAGTACTCTTGCCTGGAGAATCCCATGGGCAGAGGAGCCTGGTGGGCTATAGTCCATGATGTCACAAAGAGTTGGACATGACTAAGCACACACAGAGATGAGAATATACTTCAATAAAAAACATAAATGAAGTCTTAACAGAAAACAATAAAATTCTATAAAGAAATTATACTTCAATTAAAAAATAAATTTTAAAGATTCAAAACAAACAAATAAAATAAGACTTTCCTGGTGGCTCAGTGGTATCAGCCTGCAATGCAGGAAATGTGGATTCAATCCCTGTGTACGGAAGATCCCCTGGAGAAGGAAATGGTATCCCACTCCAGTATTCTTGCCTGAAGAATCCCATGGACAGAGGATCCTGGCAGGCTATAGTCCATGGGGTCTCAAAGAGTCAGACACAACTTAGTGACTGCTGCTGCTGCTGCTAAGTCACTTCAGTCGTGTCCGACTCTGTGCGACCCCATAGACAGCAGCCCACCAGGCTCCCCTGTCCCTGGGGTTCTCCAGGCAAGAACACTGGAGTGGGTTGCCATTTCCTTCTCCAAAGCATGAAAGTGAAAAGTGAAAGTGAAGTCGCTCAGTCGTGTCTGACCCTCAGCGACCCTAAACAACAGCAAATGTACTTCAATGGAAAAAATTAAGACGAGAGGTGGTATTGTCTCTAAGGTTTCTTCTAGCTTGGTGGACTTGTGATTACTGGCACTTTTTTTTTAGTGAATCAATTGTGAAGTTAAATTTAGCACAACAATGTCTTTGTTACCCAAGGGGTACTACCTTTCACGTGGTGTTTGCTTCATGGCACTCTTGTATGGGAGAGGTAATCAGCGAGTTCCCAGGGATCTGCTCTCTGTCCCTCGGAGGAACAG
>SJYQ01000122.1:331526-353272 GCA_006410935.1 Redunca redunca | reverse complement strand
GACCCTCAGCGACCCTAAACAACAGCAAATGTACTTCAATGGAAAAAATTAAGACGAGAGGTGGTATTGTCTCTAAGGTTTCTTCTAGCTTGGTGGACTTGTGATTACTGGCACTTTTTTTTTAGTGAATCAATTGTGAAGTTAAATTTAGCACAACAATGTCTCTGTTACCCAAGGGGTACTACCTTTCACGTGGTGTTTGCTTCATGGCACTCTTGTATGGGAGAGGTAATCAGCGAGTTCCCAGGGATCTGCTCTCTGTCCCTCGGAGGAACAGATGGAGACCCTGGTGGTAACTCTTTAGAAGTCTCTCTCTACTCCCATGTCAGAGGGTTACAGCTCCCTTTAATTGTGAGGAGAATCTTATCCCTTTGAGCATGCCCTAAGCTTCCCAGCTCCGGTCTGCAGGACCAGCCCACAAGGATCTGTGTTTGGTGCTTACACCTCAGGGGATCTGCGGTATTTGAAGTGCCAGCCTTGAGGTGCCTACCAACGAGTCATGGCCTTTGCTGTTTGTGTCCTGAAGTATCTCTAAGCCAGGTCGCTGGTGGAGGAGGTACTGAATTCAAACTGCTGTGTCTGCAGACATAGGGACTTTTGAGAGAATAAATGGACATTTGTATCCTGGGGACTTCCCCGGTGGCTCAGTGGTAAAGAATCCACCTGCAATGGAGGAGACATCAGTTTGATCCCTGGGTTGGGAAGACCTCCTGGAGGAGGAAATGCAACCTACTCCAGTATTCTCACCTGGAAAAGCCCATTCCATGGGGTCGCAAAAGAGTTGGACTCGACTGGGTGACTAAACAGCAACGACATCAGTCCTGTGAAGCTTTTTCACTCCCAGGCACAGATACCATAATTTTTAAAATTTTAGCAATTAGTGGTATGTAACAATGGAAAATAGAGGATGTCAGTCCTGGCTAATGATGGTGTATGGGAAATACATTTACGATGTTTAAAACTCTACGTTTCAGAAGCCTCTGGGGAATGGTGGGAGATCTGTCTGCAGAATGCTGGCAGAGTAAAGTAATTAGAGGCGGATCCTGAAGTACACAGCAAAACTGCAAAATTGAATGGACGCTGAGCGCTTACTCCCAGGAAGCATGATCTCAGGAAACCAGTGTAGATTTCCTAGAAATTAACTTTGTTCTTATGGTCAACAGACTCATATATTAGGGCCTGAGTACCTGACATATTAGGTGATACGAAAAGACAATTCATTGGAAAAGACCCTGATGCTGGAAAAGAGTGAAGGCAAAAGGGGAAGGGGTTGACAGAGGATGAGATGGTTGGATGGCATCACTGACTCAATGGACATAAGTTTGAGCAAACTCTGGGAGACAATGGAGGACAGAGGAGCCTGGCGTGCTGCTGTCCATGGGGTCACAAAGAGTCGGACACAACTGAGTGACTGAACAACAACACAGTTTACTCAGAGAAACTGGATATCCGACCTGTCCTTACTATCTTTCTTAAAATTATTTTGGCATTTAGAATGGATGGTAAATGTGTTCTCAGAAACAATTCTGGGATTAATTACCTTATAATATGTTGCAAAGAGTTGCAACTGAACAAGAAGAACAACATTGTCCTAATTCTGTGTATATGATTTTGATTCCTATTTCTTTTCTGAAACCTTGCTTCATGAGAGATTAGCCACAGCCCTTGGGAGCAATAAACATCCTGCATTGCAAACCCATTTTGCCATCTCACAGAACGTCTCACAGAATCTCCATAAATCCCGGTTTCAGTGAAGGCATCGCTTATTTTATCTATGAAGTGACTATTTCAAGAACATTTTTACAGCAGTCATCATTATTAGTCCTTTGTCCAATTCTCCCAGTTAGGGGAAAAAATTAATATGCAATGTTGATATTTCTATTTTGCATTTAGGGCTTCCCTAGTGAATCAGTGGAAAAGAATCTACCTGCTAATGCAAGAGACACAGGTACAATTCCTGGGTCAGGATGATCCCTTGGAGGAGGAAATGTCAGTCTACTCCAGTATTCCTGCCTGGGAAATCCCATAGACAGAGGAACCTGGTGGGCTACAGTCCACAGTCCATGGTGTCCCAAAAGAATGAGACACAAATTAGCCACTGAATAGCAGCAACAACCACCTGACGGATTGGGTGATATTTCACATCATCCTTGTGAACAGGTTGGAGAAATGTGAGTTTATGAAAATAGAGCATTTATGTAAATCAGCATGAACTTTCAAGGATTCTGGAGGACCGGGAAGATATGAAGATAAAATTGGAGATATTTTGCCTGGAGATGAAAACAGTTTCTTTTTTCTCCCTTTGGAGGGCTAGGCATGAATGGTTGTTCAGTTGCTCAGTTGTGTCCAACTCTTTGCCACCCCATGGACTGCAAGGCACCAGGCTCCCCATTCTTTCCCCATCTCCTGGAGCTTGCTCAGACTCATGTTCATCAAGTCAGTGATGCCATCCAAGCATCTTGTCCTTTGTTGTTCCTTTCTCCTCCTGCCTTCATTCTTTCCCAGCATCAGGGTCTTTTCCAGTGAATCGGCTCTTTGCATCAGGTGGCCAAAGTATTGGAGCTTCAGCATCAGTCCTTCCAGGGCATGTTCAGGGTTGATTTTCTTTAGGATTGACTGCTTTGATCTCTTTGCAGTCCAAAGGGTCTCTCGAGTCTTCTCCAACACCACAGTTCAAAAGCATCAATTCTTCGGCTCTCAGCTTTCTTTATGGTCCAATTCTCACAACCATACATGACAATTGGAAAAACCATAGCTTTGATTGTATGGACCTTTGTGAGCAAAGTAATGAAAACAGTATGAACAGGCATGAATGTTAGCTATTTGCAAATATTTGTTTAACAGGTATGTCACTGGAGAGGAATTAAGACATTTCCTGTGTCTCAAGTGGGACAGTTTGGGCTGAGGGAGGCAGATTTTTCTTAATCCAAGGGAAAAGGTTTGTGTCAATCAGTGTAATGGAAGGGACAGGCTTTTGAGGTAGTCAGTATGACTTCTTTGATGAGTTCAAGAAGAGGCTGGTGTTCTGTTTGGGACATTGTCTAGAGGCTGCATGCATTAAATGTAAGTTGGATAAAATAATTTTTTCTGGTCCTTTCCAAACCTTCAGATGCTGAGATAACATTGAATAAATGTTAGTGGTCAGAAAGCAGATGGATGTCTTTCCCTTTGTCACTATGACTAAAGGAGCATATTATGTTCTGTCACACAGAAATGGCTTCAGTTCCTAAGTCCCTGCATTAGAGATAAGCCAGGAATGAGGAAACCTGCTAAAAGCCATGGATAGCAAGAATTACCTAAGAGCTAAGAGCATTACGCCTCAATGTAAGCCACCAGGAAAGGAAAATATTTCATTTGTTTCAAAAGACAAGAATATTTATCAAATATGTCCAATCTAATCAGAATTGTGACTGCCAGATAATTTAAACTGTGAATATTGCATTGTCTCTCATATTCTAGGAGCAGTTTGTCTGAAAACTAGATCAGTTTTTCTAATATAAATAAATATTTTTTCCCTTAGAGCTCAAAGTTATCCATGAGTTTTCCTTTTCCTTCCTAGTTATATTGTTGAAGTTCTTGAGTCTCAGTTTAGAGAGCCGATAGATTTTGAACTCTTCTGACTGCATAACCTATATTAATAAAAACCATTTATACCATGACCCAGAATTATATATGCATTACACAAAATCACATATCTGAGACAATACCTATACTTATGTACTGATATAATACTCTGAAATTTTCAATTCAGTTCAATTAATTCATTGTTAAATACTGTTCACACCACACTAATTTCACATGATTTACAGGCTGAAAAATACCACTGCAATCACTAGTTGGAGAAGACTCCGATAATGGTAGCATCAGTGAGAGACTTCAGATCTTGTCATTTAGGAAATTTGATCTGCTTGTGCAGAAGATGAGCTTTGCATGTATATCATCAGAAAGGTCTTGGAATTTGAACTGTGTTTCCATCTTACTCTTCAGTTCCTTTCTTCCTGACTTTTCTGCCTGTTTCTCCCTGCCCGCATTCCCAGTAAATCTTCACAGTAGCCAGCAGAAAACGTGAAAGACTTGAGAGGTGTATAGATAGACCACGTTTCTTCTGTGCGTCTTAAGCTTTTACATCTAGAGAAGTGAGTGAGTGCCGAAAGCATGTCTGTTTATTCATACATTCGCTTGGCCGCAGAGATAATGGGATTGCAGACACACTGCTCAGAGCTGCATGGGTAACTAAGCATTTACTTACTATCAGGAAGGCAAACGCAGTTTCCAAGATCAAAGTGGACACTTCCTAAAAGCTATGTTTATTGCAAAAGGATGAAGTGCTCGCCTTCCCAGGAATCAAAGGGACTTCAAGCAGAAAGGCGGGCTTACATTTGACACAATCCCATTTTTGACAGGATGGCAACCATCTAAGTAGGTGACAGGATCGAGTTATTTAATTCTAAAAGTTAGCAGCTCTGCCAGCTCTGGGGTTAAGCAACAGGCCTGATACTGTGATGGCCATAGCTGGGGTCTGCCTAACGAAATTTTAACTGTCAGTGCAAGGACTGAGGATAATTTTAGAATTTTCACGAATTGAAATTCCTTTGGTAGTATCTTGATCCCATGTCTGCAGAAAGCAGGGGCCCCATTTGCTAATTCAGTGGAAGTAAAGTATTAATGAAATACATTATAACCTAACCGTGATTACAGTATCTATTGGAAAAGTCATCTTGGATGAATCCTTGCCCTGAAACACAGCAACCTTGAGTGGTAGCAACTAGACCATGGCTGTTCTACCATCAGCTGCCATCTGCTAAGAGTTCCACTGAGTTTGTTCTTGTTGTTATTGTTCAGTCAGTAAGTCACGTCTGACTCTTTGCGACCCCGTGGACTGCAGCACACCAGGCTTCCCTGTCCTTCACTATCTCCCGGAGTCAGTTGAAACTTGTATCCATTGAGTCAGTGATGCCATCCAACTACCCAACCACCTTATCCTTTGCTGCCCCTTTCTCCTCCTGTCCTTGATCTTTCCCAGCATCAGGATCTTTTCCAATGAGTCAGTTCTTTGCATCAGATGGCCAAAGTATTGGAGCTTCAGCTTCAGCATCAGTCCTTCCAATGAATATTCAGGATTGATTTCCTTTAGGATCGACTTCTTTGATCTCTTTGCAGTCCAAGGGATTCTCAAGAGTCTTCTCCAGCACAGTTTGAAAGCATCAATTCTTCCTGGCTCAGCCTTCCTTCTGTTTCAATTCTCACATCTGTACATGACCACTAGAAAAACCATAGCTTTGACTGTTTGAATCTTTGTTGGCAAAATGATGCCTCTGCTTTTTAATATGCTGTCTAGGTTTGTCATAGCTTTTCTTCCAAGGAGCAAGCATCTTTTAGCATCCACTGTGTTAAGGGGTTTTATTTTTTTGGTATCCTCCCACACCCACTTGGCTTTGAAACCCAACCTAAGTCCTGTTGCTAAGACTTTCAGATGGTTACCTTCATGGATGTGTGAAGATCATCTCCCAGAAACTCCTTCTCTTGGATTACTGACAAACTTCCCTGGTAGTTTTCAATATCCTTGAAATATTGGCTGGAGTATTTGGAAGAGTAACAAAGGGCTTCATTATTTCTTTTCCAAAACTGTCTAATAATTTAGGGGTCCGAAGAGGTGTCTTTCAGAAATTCTGGGTACTTAATGAGCGTGCTCCATAGACATTACGTTTCTATTACAATAGAATAGCTTTTTTTTTTTTTGTATAATAGAATTAGCTTTTTTCAGGCTAATGTCTTCTGAGATCCCCCTTGTCCTCCCAAGGGCTTATCTTTCCAGAGACTATTAGAATTGGAGGAACCATTTTCCTGATATTTATCAAATGTTCACTGTAATTTAAAGCTTGGGTGTCAACAGAAGTCAGTTTTATACTTGCGAGTTTCTCCACTGCAGATGTTTATAGCCCATATTTTGATGAAAAGACAGTATTGATTTTTTTGATGTTAAATTGAGTGAGCTGTTTTTATATTTTGGATATTAACCCCTTGCTGGTTATATCATCTGCAAAGATTTTATCCCATTCTGTTGGTTGTCTTTTCATTTTGTTGATGGTTTCTTTTGCTGTGCAGAAAAGCTTTTAAGTTTAAATAGTACCCACCTGTTTATCTTTGCTTTTATTTCCTTTGCTTTAGGAAATGGATCTAAAAAAAATATTGCTGCAATTTATATCAAAGGGTGTCCTGCCTATGTTTTCCTCTAGGAATTTTATAGTCTACAGTTTTATCATCTTACATTTAGGTTTTTAATCCATTTTGAGTTTATTTATTTATTTGATATGGGCCATGTCTGTCTCTTATTATTAGCACTTATAAGCAGTGTGAAACTGATCATAACAAATAAGTGAGATTTACCACATTAATCATATTGCTTGCCTCAGGCATTACTAAGTATTTGCTTGTGAAGTTCGACACTACGGGTTCTTTATTTTGGCATTTAGTGAGTTTATTTTTGTATATGGTTTTAGAAAATCATACAAATCAATGTAAAAAAACCCCAAAAAACCTAATTTTGAAAAGTGGGCAGACACCCTAATAAGTATTTCTCCACAGAGGAAATACAGATGGCCAACATGCACATGAAAAGAGGCTCAACATCACTAACTGTCAGGGAAATGCAAATTAAAACCATAGTGAGATATCACTTCACATCTGTCAGAGTGGCCATAATCAAAAAAGACCACAATTAACAAATGTTAACAAAGGTGTGGAGAAAAGGAAACACTTGCTCATACACCATTGGTGGGAATGTAAATTGGTACAGTCACTGCAGAAAGCTGTGTGGGGCTTTCTCAAAAACTAAAAATAGAACCCCCTCATGAACTGGTAGTTCTGCTCCTGGGTATATATTAAAAACAAACAAACAAGAACACCAATTGTCCAATGTTCACAGCAGCCTTGTGTATAATAGCCAAGATATAGAAGCAACCTAAGCGTCCATCAATAGATAAATGGATCAAGAAGATGTATCCATGCTATGTGTATGTATATATATAGTAGATGCTCTACTCTGGATCCGTCATTTGGATTGAATTCCCCAAGTTTAGGTTCTGGGAGTGCCTGCTCAGAAACATGACCTTCCTTTGTACAGAAGCAGTTCCCAGCAGAGATGGAAGAAAGCGAAAGTGATAGTCCCTAAGTCATATCTGACTCTTGGCCACCCCGGGGTCCTCTGTCCATGGGATTTTTTTTTCCCAGGGAAGAGTACTGGAGTGGGTTGTCATTTCCTTCTCCAAGGGATCTTCAGGACCCAGGAACCTGCGTCTCCTGCATTGCAGGCAGGTTCTTTACTGCATATTTCATGCTGCTGCTGCTGCTAAGTCGCTTCAGTCATGTCCGACTGTGCGACCCCAGAGGCGGCAGCCTGCCAGGCTCCCCTATCCCTGGGATTCTCCAGGCAAGAACACTGGAGTGGGTTTCCATTTCCTTCTCCAATGCATGAAAGTGAGAAGTGAAAGTGAAGTCACTCAGTCGTGTCCAATTCTTAGCGACCCCATGGACTGCAGCCTACCAGGCTCCTCCATCCATGCTATTTGCCAGCCAAGGGTACTGGAGTGGGGTGCCATTGCCTTCTCCAGAACTGTAAACAAAAGTAGAGTAGTTCATTTAAATAATTCTTTAGGGCAGCGACCCCCAAGGTTTTTGGAACCATGCATTCATTTCATGAGAAACAACTTTTCCACAGACCCAGAAGAGGATAGTTTTGGGATGATTCAAGTGCTTTACTGAATGATGATTCAAATGATTTATTGTGCACTTTATTTCTATTATTATTGTGATATATAATGAGACAATTATACAACTCACCATAATGCCGAATCAGTGGGGACCTTGAGCTTGTTTTCCTGCAACTAGACGGTCCCATCTGTGGGTGACGGGAGACAGTGAGAGACGAAGTATATTGCTTATGTCCCAGTCTACTCCGAATTGTCATTTGGTTGCTGCCCCTGCAGAAACCCTGCTTCACAAAGATAGGAATTTGGAAATGGAAGCAGGCTTTTTGGTGCTTTTGTGGCAATCTAGAATATTCCACCTGGACTTTAATCCAGAAAGTATTGTGATCTGAAGTGGTGTCAAACATGGTTTTAAGGCCACCATCATTTGTGATCTCAGGTGGCAATGCTAGCGATGAGGAGCAGCTGTAAATAGAGATGAAGCCTCCCTCACCTGCCCACTGCTCACCTCCTGCTGTGTGACCCAGTTCCTACCAGGTCATGAACCAGTATTCGTTCCTGTCCCAGGGGTTGGGGACTCCCGCTTTAGGGAAAAGCACAAAGAACAGAGGAGTTGATGCTTTCCAATTGTGGTGCTGGAGAAGACTCTTCAGAGTCCCTTGGATGGCAAGAAAATCAAAGCAGTCAGTCCTAAAGGAAATCAACCCTGAATATTCATCAGAAGGACAGACACCAAAGCTGAAGCTCCAATACTTTGGCCACCCAATGCGAAGAGCCAACTCGCTGGAAAAGACCCTGATGCTGGGAAAGATTGGGCAGGAGGAGAAGGGGGCAACAGAGAACGAGATGGTTGGATGGTGTCACCGACTCAGTGGACATGAGTTTGAGCAAACTCTGGGAGATAGTGAGGGACAGAGGAGCCTGGCGTGCCACAGTCCCTGGGGTCACAGAGTCTGGACAAGGCTTAATGACTGAACAACAACAGCAGGAAAGAACAGGGGGAACTGAAAATGAAGAGAGAAGCTCTTAGAGAATATCTGAAAGCGGCTATGCCTCCCTTCTCTTTGCATTTGCCGTGAACTCTGCTTTTCCCTGATTCCACATTGCACACGCCCTTTCATGCTTAGAAAGTTGGAGAATGTACTCGGGCCCCCTTATGATTTTGTATACCGTGTAAGTCTGACCTTTCCCCAATGTCTTGCATACTTTTGCCACCTGTTTTATTCCATTTCATTAGAGATAATTGTCCTGGTGGGTCTCCAGTTGACACACACATGCCCCCGTCACCTACCCCCTCCCCCTCAGCTCCCCGGGCTGCTACTCACTCGAAAGGGTCACTGGGGTCCGCCCTCTGCAGCTCTGGTGGGATGGGGATCCTCTTGTAGTACATTTCCCAGTCAAAGGCACCACGCATGGCATCCCCGGCTTGCGCCTCATACCCAAAGTGATTGTGGTCGATGACGTCGATCATGGGGCAAACAATGGTCTTGTGGTTTAGTGCAATTTGGTCTGAAAAGCGGAAGCACAGAGTAGGAAGTGATATGCCTGCCTAGGTCGTCCCTCACTTTTCTGCAAAGAGAAGCCCTTCCTCACCCATCGCCCTTGAAGCCTGGTTCCCTGTTGTCTTCAGAGCACTTTGCGGCATCTCTGAATGCTGGGCTTGACGTGATGGGACCTTGATCAGGTGCAATTAGTGTTGTGGTGTTTACTTTTAAGAAAGTGATGTCCCAGAGAGACCTGGAGAAGTCCATTTAACTCTGCCTCTGTCACATTTCTGCTCTGACCTGTCCCCAATCTGTCATTTTACAGTGCCTCCAACATGCATGGAGTATAAACATTCCCTGTGTTCCTTTAAGCGTGCGGCTAGCGCCTGCTGAGAGAATACTGGCCTGCTTTCTGGAGGGTCCAAAATGTAAATATTTAACTCAATGGTTTTTATCATCTAATCTCACAGTGGCCCTGATGGCTGGTCCTCTCCTGTCCCCCGCAAGTTCTGGGAAATGACACAGCATTCTTTGCGCTCAGGCTTGCCTGAGATTTCACCAAGTCCTAGTTTTGCTCTGTTGTTGTTGCTACTGTTCTTTAATATAGACTTTGTTCGTCGAAGCTATACAGTTTTTATTTAATAAATTTATTTATTTTTAATTGGAGGATGGTGGCTTTATACTTTGTTGGTTTATGCCATAGGTCAGCATGAATAGCTCTCTAGGTATACATATGCTCCTCCCTCTTGCGCCTCCCTCCCCGCTTCTACTCTGTCCCACCCCTCTAGGTTGTCACAGAGCACTGCCTTTGAGCTCCCTCGTCCTACAGCAAATTCCAGCTGGCTGTCTCTTTTACATATAGTGATCATGGCATCTGGTCCCATCACTTCATGGGAAATAGATGGGGAAACAGTGGAAACAGTGTCAGACTTTGTTTTTTTGGGCTCCAAAATCACTGCAGATGGNTTGACTCATTGGAAAAGACTCTGATGCTGGGAGGGATTGGGGGCAGGAGGAGAAGGGGACGACCAAGGATGAGATGGCTGGATGGCATCACGGACTCAATGGACGTGAGCCTGAGTGAACTCTGGGAGATGGTGATGGACAGGGAGGCCTGGCGTGCTGTGATTCATGGGGTCACAAAGAGTCGGACACGACTGAGCGACTGAACTGAACTGAACTGATGTATGTTTCAGTGCTACTCTCTCAACTCTCCCCACCCTCTCCTTCTCCACTGTGCTCATAAGTTCACTCTTCTCTCATCATATCCAAAAATATATTAGGTGATGTGATAACTGCTGCTACTATTAAATTCTTGAGCAACTACTAATATACTCACACTGTTTCTTTTCCTTTTTTAAATTGGAGAATAATTGCTTTACAATGTTGTGTTGGTTTCTGCTGTACCACTAGGTGAACCAGCTCTCTCTCTGTACATGTATGTTCCTGCCCTCTTGAGCCTGCCTCCCACCTCCTCAGCCCACCCATCTAAGTCGTCACAGAGCACAAAGCCGAGCCCCCTGTGCTGTCCCGCAGCTTCCCGCCAGCTGCCTGTTGTATAGACGTGTGTGTGCTCAGCTGCTCAGCGTTGTGTGACTCATCGCAACTCCACGGACTGGAGCTCTCCTGTCTCCACTGTCCATGGGATTCTCTAGGCAAGAATACTGCAGTGGGTTGCCATTTCCTCGGGGGGATCTTCTCAACCTCAGGAACTGGACTGGTGTCTCCCACATCACAGGCAGCTCCTTTAACACAGAGCCGCCACATAATAGGCTATATGTGCCAGTGCTACACACGCTGGTTCTGATCCTCCTAGCAACCCTGTGAGGCGGCTCTAATTATCCTTCCCAATTTACATATGAGGAAACTGGGTGCAGAGAAGTTACGTAACTTGTCCAAGTTTGCTTGTGTTTTGAGAACACGCACTGGGAGGCAAGCCCCGCTTAACGGTCCAGTCCTAAAGCCTGGGGTCTGTCCAGTTGGCGTGGTGCTTCTCTGAGGCAGGAAGGAGACCTACTCTCCAGTTCCAGTCCCAGATCCTCCCTGGTGGTTGTTATTATGTCAGACGTGAACAGCCAGCGCTGGAAAGGGCACACACATGTACTCTGGTTCACCTACAAGAGCTTCATGTGAAGTATTGTCTTCTCCACAATGTGCATTTCTTCAATATTTTGTTATAACAGCTAACACTGTCAGAGAGCTTGAGCTTCTACGTGTCAACACCTGCTTTCTGGTTCTTTGGGAGACCTCTGGATGTGGCACGTGGAAAAAAAGACACTTAAATATCTTTAAAAGAGGAAAGGCATCATGGAGAAATAATGAGGTCTGACAGTTTCCACATCATTATCCCGATGACAGTAAGGAGGAGGACGTGGGGATCACAGAATCCTGTGGAAAACCTCCCCTCCAGATCTGCGTGCCTTCCATTCACTCATGGATTTGTTCATTCATTCATTCATTCAGAGTTGAGTAGTTATTCATTGAGTAGAAACTGCATGCCCGTCACTTTGCGCAGTTCTAGGGGAGCCAGCAGTGAGCCACAGCCACAAAAACCCCTGTCTTCATGAATGGACCAAAGAGAATCCGTATGCACAGTAGATCACTAAATTATATAGTGTGCTGTGCCGTGCTTAGTCGCTCAGTCGTGTCTGACTCTGCGACCTCGTGGACTGGAGCCCACCAGGCTCCTCTGTCCATGGAATTCTCCAGGCAGGAATACTGGAGTGGGTAGCCATTTGCTTCTCTAGTGGACCGTCTCATCTCAGGGATCAAACCCGAATCTCCAGCATTGGCAGGCAGATTCTTTACTGTTTGAGCCACTAGAGAAGCCTCATATAGTATGCTGTTGCTGCTGCTAAGTCGCTTCAGTCGTGTCCGACTCTGTGCGACCCCGTAGATGGTAGCTCACCAGGTTCCCCTGTCCCTGGGATTCTCCAGGCAAGAACCCTGGAGTGGGTTGCCATTTCCTTCTCCAGTGCATGAAAGTGAGGAGTGAAAATGAAGTCGCTCAGTCGTGTCTGACTCTCAGAGACCCCATGGACTGCAGCCCACCAGGTTCCTCTGTCCATGGGATTTTCCAGGCAAGAGTGCTGGAGTGGGGTGCCATTACCTTCTCCCATATAATATGCTAGGTGGTCTTAAATGTGATGGAAAGAAAATAAAACAGGGTAAGGCGAATGTGGCATGTGGAGAGGGTTGTGTTTTTATTTTATTTTTAATTCTTTTAGCTTATTATGTTCGGGTCCTTGTCTTTATTTATTTACTTGTTAGACAAGGGGTTGCAGTCTTAGCTAGTGTGGTCCCAGGAGGCCTCGGAGAGCCTAAGATCACCTTCGTCTTATTTAGTTATTTAGTAGGCAGAGTGACCCCGCCTCCCACCCCCAGCACCTTCGGATCAGTCCCCACCGAGGGCTCTCTACGCACGCTTTTTCACCTGGGAAAGTCTTACAGTAGTGGTGTTTTCCCAGAGATGTCTTTGACAGAGGAGACCTGCACTGCTGTGTCCAAAATACTTCTATCAGTTCTGCTGCTACATGAGTATTTAGGTTTCAGTGACGTTCTGCAATCCAGTTCAGAATCGGGTTGACTTACAAGTTCCTTGACCAACAGAGTCCCAAGGTGACCCAAAGAGAATGAGTCTGTTAAATTAACTGTCGGCTTTCCTGTCAAATGTCCTCCCAGCTCTCATCCAGCCGCTCTGGCTCACAGTGAAGGCAGTTTGACTACTTTTTTGTTTAAGGATTGTGCCTACATTTCAATTTCCCGGGATCAAACAAACAGACTCTTAATGGGAAATTGAATTCAGGTATAATCCCAGGGTGAAAAATGAACCAAGAAACTGTGTGACTCCACCTGTTTCTTTAAAATTTTTTTCATTCTGAAAGATGTATCAAGACAGTGATAGAGGAAAATAAAAAAAGATAGCAATCCTGAGCTCAGATCATGTCTTAACCATCAGGCCTATAGGAAATGAAATGCTTTAATGGGAAAAAATGGGTTTCTCTTTATTTTCTGTCTTTTCCCTTTCCCCTCCTCTTTTTAGGTGCATAGGAACAATCAGGGCCTTGATAACTGGCTTTTAGGGATTGCTTTGGTTCATAAATAATTAGGCCTTGTGCTGACTTCCTTGCCTATTCAACACCTTACAGGCCAAATTCAGTTTAAGGGAAGCTCATGGCTACTGATGAAACTAAATTGCTATGTCCTTGGACAAGGTACTTAAAATTAAAGGCTCAGAGAAGTCTCTGACCATTAGGAGCATAGAAACATCCCTGTGGATTCAGGTGGCCAGGCAGTTGTCTGTCGGAGAGGGGGTGGATCTGAGATATGGTGGGGCCCTACCGACTGATCATTTCCTGTTTCAAACTCAACACAGTTTCAATTGATTTCCACTCCCCCCGCCGCGCCCCACATCTTTTGCTAATGGAGCTTTGCCAGTTCCACCTGAAATCCTGCACAGTTGTCAATAGCAAACAATTCTTTCTGAGGTAGCTATTGTGAAGGCGGTTGTTACTTGCTTTAGCTCCAAGACCAGGGATATATTTACAATAAAAGTTGATTTAGTGAAATTTGGAGGAACATAAAGGAACACAACGTGCAGACCAAGAACTTTTTAGAAACGCATTTTTTCTCATTTTACAATTTATTCCTTAGCTACGACTGTGCTTTATCTCTGTCTTCATTGTGAAATTAAAGAAATATTAATAGCAATGCTTGGACTCAGCTTCGCATAGGTTTTCTAGCTTGAATGCATTTCAGGACTTTGCTGTTTTTACCAGTTCAAGTGTCAGAGAGTCTTCTTGAGATCATTTAAGATGTATCACCTGGGGGGCAGCTTTGTGTGTTTGAGGGGTTCTGTGTGAATGTAAGGGGTCATATATTTCGGCAGCTAGGCTGGAGCCAGAGTGGAAAAGAGCCTTATAAATCCTGAGAAAATGTCAGAGTGCTTACACCATGACTTCTGGGGGCTGAATGCTTTTTTCATTGCAGCATCGGAGCAAGTGTCAGTTGAGAGATGCTCGCAAGAATTGCAGCAGGGCCTAGACAAAGTTGCTGATGTGGACTTGTTAGTGATGTGGAGTTTTCCATGGTGGTAGTGAATGATGAGGTTTGCTTTTCTCTTAGGAAAGCAGGCAGCTCTCCTCTCTTAACAATCATAATAATCGCTAAACATTGTGTGTGTGTGTGTGTGTGTGTGTGTGTGTATATTTTAACCATACTGTGCTTATGTGTGCTAAGTCGCTTTGGTCGTATTCAGTTCTTTGCAACCCTATATCCTGCAGCCTGCCAGGCTCCTCTGTCCATGGGATTTTGCAGGCAGGTATACTGGAATGGGTTGTCATGGCCTCCTCCAGGAGATCTTCCCGACCTAGAGATCAAACCTGCATCTCTTACATCACCTGTTTTGGCAGGTGAGTTCTTTACCAGTAGTGCCACGTGGGAAGACCACTGTACTTGTAGGTAGTATAATAAACACCGTTTCCTTTTAGTCTTTACTCTGTGAATGTCTAAGATAAGAAATCAAACCTTATCAAACCAAAGCTAGACTGCATTATCTAAAAAGGCAATTTCAGTGTAGTTTTCTAGTTACCTATACTTCCCAGCAATGGCTAATAATAGAGTTCAGGGCTCCCACTGCAAAGCCCCTCAAAGGGGTCTCTAGCCTTCGTCAACGGCAGACTCAATGGAAGCAAACACCCTCCCCCTGCCTAGACCCCAGGAGGCTGAGGGGCACTCACTGAGGAGCGGGGGCAGCCAGTTGACGTTGACCTCACAGTGGGAGTCTAGGAAGGTCAGGACCTCGCCTCTGGCCATGGACGCCCCCAGGAGTCGGGTCCGGATCAGCCCTTCCCTTTTCTTGGTGCGGACGATCCTCACTTTGGAAAACCGAGCCACGTACTCTTGCAGCTTCTCCTTCAAGTGTTCTGGGAAAGAAGACAGACACAGAAGGACACGGAACATTAGCTACAGCAGACTGACTCTGGGGCGTCTGTGCGGCCAGTGCTTGGAGAAGTCTGGCTGAGGGCCGTCCTCTCCTCCTTTCCTCTTGAGGGGAGAGGCTCGGAAGACTCCTTCCTAGAGGTCTCTATACTTTACGAGTTCCAGTTGCTGTTTAGTTGCTCAGTTGTGTCTGACTCTTTGCGACCCCGTGGACTGTAGCCTGCCAGGCTCCTCTGTCCATGGGATTCTCTAGGCAAGAATACTGGAGTGGGGGGCCATTTCCTCCTCCAGGGGATCTTCCCAACCCAGGAATAGAACCTGCATGTCCTGCATCGGCAGGTGGATTCTTTACCACTGAGCTACCAGGGAAGCCCACAGGTTCCAGAATGCTCCATAAGATGCAAATACTGCCTTTTGGGTGGACAAGGTCCAGCCAGTGCTCCATCCCAAGGTTGTTGTGCATCTAGGACCCCCTGGCTGTAGCCTGGCCAGCCTGTGCCCAGGTGGGAATCAGCCCCGGGTCCCTGCTGGCCAGGTCAGGTGACTGTTCCAGCACATGGGCTTTTGCCAACAAGAGGGCCCTTCCAGCAAGGCTTTGCCTAGTGTTCTCTGTATTGAAAATAGTGCATATAAAGCCACAGGAAAGGAAAAATACCTCCCAAATCAACAAAAGGGCTGCCCTGGTGGGTCTAGTGGTAAAGAACCTGACTGCCAAAGCAGGAGATATAAGAGACGTGGGTTCCATCCCTGGGTTGGGAAGATCCCCTGGAGGAGGGCATGGCAACCCACTCCAGTATTCCTGCCTGGAGAATCCCATGGACAGAGGAGCCTGGTGGGCTACAGTCCATGAGGTCACAAAGAGTCGGACACAACTGAAGTGACTTAGCACAAATAACAGGAACCAGATCTCCCCCCCTGCCAGGTAATAGCAAACTGGCAAGCGACTTCAGCTCCTGGATTTGGATCTGAACTGGAAAGTGATTTACTGTGAAAATTAGACATGGAAAGAGGCAGATGAGATGCTACATAGTCATTTTGGAATTGGCTAAGATTGGAAAAAAAATTGGAAAGGTTTCTTTGTCTAATTTAAAAAACTGTAAACAAAATGAAATGAGATAACTTATTTATGGAATAAAACATTTCTTACTGGCTGTGATAAAGTACATTTATCTCTCAGTTCTTTTGTATGCCAAATAAGTATATTTTGGTAGCTTTCTGTGGGATATGTGCTCATGTAATTGACATTATCTGCTCTCAGCCTCCCACAAGTAAAACCTTAGGAGGGCTTTCCTGGAGTTTGTAACAAGTAAAGTCTAATATTCATTGAAATAGAATCTTAGCATGCTGAATGTTCTGTAGGCTTCACTTTCAAACTGTCTCTGCTTGTTTGCAATCAAAGGCAATATTATTAAGTCTGCTTCTGTGATTTCTAACAATAGCGGTTCATGGAAGGATTTATGATCTTGCTTTTTTTTTTTTTTTTTTAAATTTTGGCTCAGTGGTAAAGAATCTGCCTACCAATGTGGGAAATTCGGGTTCAGTTCCTGGGTAAGGAAGATTCCCTGGAGAAGGAAATGGCAACCCAGTCCAGTATTCTTGCCTGGAGAATCCCATGGACAGAGGAGCCTGGTGGGCTACATTCTGTGGGGTTGCAAAGAGTCAGACATGACTGAGCAACTGAACACGCAGGCATGGTTGCTTTGCAATGTTGTGTTAATTTCTGCTGTACAGCAAAATGAATTAGCTGCATGTATACATATATCCCCTTTTTGAATTTCCTTCAGATTTAGGTCGCCATAGAGCACTGAGTAGAGTTCCTTGCACTATACAGTAAGTTCTCAGTAGTTACCTATTGTATACGAAGTATCAAAAATGTATATTTGTCAATCCAAATCTCCCAGTTCATCCCAGCCCAACCTCCGTCCACCGCTTGGTGTCCGTAGGTTTGTTCTCTACATCTGTGTCTCTATTCCTACCCTGCAAATATGTTCATGAGTACCATTTTTCTTGATTCCAAATGTATGAGTTGATATACGGTATTTCTTTCTCTTTGACTTACTTCACTCTGTATGACAGCCTCTAGGTCCGTCCACATCTCTGCAAACCTCACTGCTTTTCTGTCAATTGTACCACTGTGGGAATCATCTTGACAATCCAACTGCATTCTCTGCTTGACTCTCTGACCCCCAAGGACTAACGTAGTCTTTTTTTCAAGGGAGAGAGGATTAATTCTTTGTAGCTGCCTATGAGAAAGTACTTCTTTCTAGAAGAGGTTTGCCTCCCACACATCCCAAGGCAGAGGGTTGTCAGAAGCAGAGGGTTGTTGGTCACCTGCTAAGGACTGTCCCTACTTGGGCTTGATGCTTCCACACTTTCCAGTTTTTCGGGACTCTCTGAACCCAGTTGGGAGATCTCTACATGTTGCCGTTCCCTCTCTGTATATTTTCTGATTCTGTGTATTTTTCATCAAAGTCCATTTTAATACACTAAGAAGACTGTCAGGTATGAATGTACTAATCTCAAGGGGTTTGACCCCACAGCGAGTCCACTAAATGTTCAAATCAATTCCTCTAATTTGAACTTTGTGGTAATAATTAGGTTGCTTTGCCTCCGAGTAATGACCTAGTTGACTGCCCCTTGAAGGGGTCTGTTTTTTCTTAGTAGTCCAGTTATAGCATTTAATTAACCATAGCTCACTGTGAAGAAGATATTATCCATCTGATTAGCAAATTAGACTCTCATACAAGGAAATTCCTGCGGATGGTGGAGATGCCTTTACATTTTAAAAACATTTTTCATTTCTTTTGTATGAACAGTTTTGAGATTCATTTCAAAACCTTACTCAAATTATTTTAAATGTGCTTTGGTATCACTTAAACACAGCATCTTTGAAGATCCCTTTTGAACTCATTTAATTTAAAGGATGACAGGAGAATTTATGGTATCTTTATAAAAGAGACATTTATTTTTTGACTAGGAAACATCTGTAGAACCATTAATTTTTTTTTTTTTTTTTGGTTGGTGACCCTAGACTACCAGTGGAAACATTACTGTTAAAATCCACTAAGTGGTACCCTGATGACCTGGAAAAGTTAATATAATTTCAAATATACCAATTTTTGCCCAAAGTTTATGATATCAGTGGGAGGCATTAATGAAATGTTGAGTTATACTTGTTACAATTTGATGTCTTGCTACTGTCGATATTAAGTGCAGCAGTTTTCTGAATGTATTTTCCCTTTTTTACTAGAGATTTCACTATGCTCCATGAACTTACACATTCATTAGTATATTTATTGTTCAGGATAGCAACTAAGAGCTAAAAAAATTGCCTTCAATGATTTGCAGTCGAGAATCAAGGACATGAGTTCTAGACCTATTACTCACTGGACCTATATCTTCAGTTAAGTCATTTCAGTTTTCCTCACCTATTGAATGTGATGTGTGTATGTGTGTTCCGTGTCCGACTCTTTGTGATTCCACGGACTGTAGCCTGCCAGGCTCCTCTGTCCATGGAATTTCCCTGGCAGGAATACTGAAGTGGGTTGCTGTTCTCTTCTCCAGGGGATCTTCCCAACCCAAGGATTGAACCCGCATCTCCTGCTTGGCAGTCAGATTCTTTACCACTGAGCTACCTGTGAAGCCATGAAATGTGATGAGTTGATCTTAAATACTCCTTCCAGTTCTATGATTCTGTGATTTCCCTTATCATGTTTTACTTATGCTGTAGATCTTGTCTATCAAGTATTTCATTTTTCCTAAAAAGCATCCTAGAGGTTGGTCTTCCAGTGTTTCTTTGGGCCACATGTCACACTGGAAAGCAAGAATCAACTCAAGGTAAAACCGACATGTATCAGAGCTTTAGTCAAAAAGCAAATGCCAGGTCTTGTCTTTGGTCAACACAGTATCTGTCTGATCTCCTCCAGCTCCCTGTCTTCAAGACTGTCATGGTGTCAAAAATCACGACTTGGAAGCACTTAAGTTTGTCAAAGATTTAGGTCTGTTCAATAAATTAAAGTGAAAGTTGCTCAGTCATGTCTGACTCTTTGTGACCCCATGGATTATATAGTCTATAAAATTCTCCATGCCAGAATACTGGAATGGGTATTATGCTTATTATGTCAGGAAAATATAGTAGCAGAGTCTAGACAGCTTTCTGGTCTACCTTTGAGCAATAGTTCCCAACACATAGGGAATCTAAGTGACCAGAAGTGTTACAGAGCAAGGTCTGGGTTTCCTGAGCGGAGAACTCACCAGAGGCTGGACAAACAGCTTCCCTGGCTCAGCAGGTTCCTTCTCCTTTGAATCCCCTAATTTAACCTCAAGGAGAGAGCAGGAGGGGCAGGAGACCCAACTGACCTGGAGATAAGAGTTCTGTGTCTAAATATGTACTATGAAGCTGACATTTCTTTGATGTTTATGCTTTAGTGTTGGTAGAGTACAGTGCGTGCGTTTTGTGCATGCCAAGTCGCTTCAGTCATGTCCTACTCTTAGTGACCCCATGGATTGTAGCTCACCCAGCTCCTCTGTCCATGGGGTTCTCCAGGCAAGAATACTGGAGTGGGTTGCCATGGCCTCATCCAGGGCATCTTCCCGATCCAGGAATCAAACCCACATCTCTTATGTCTCCTGCATTGGCAGGCAAGTTCTTTACTACTAGCACCACCTGAGAAGCCCTAGTGTATAGCAGAATATGACCTTAAGGGTACATACAGAATAAATGCTAGTTATTGTGTGTGTGTGCGCTAATTGCTTCAGTCGTGTCCAGCTCTTTGTGACTCTATGGACTGTAGCCCGCCAGGCTCCTCTGTCTATGGGGTTCTCCAGGCAAGAATACTGGAGTGGGTTGCCATTTCCTCCTCCAGGAGATGTTCCCGACCCAGGGATCGAATTCGAGTCTCTGCTGTCCCCTGGACTGGCAGGTGGGTTGTTTACTACTAGCGCCACCTCGGAAGCCCAGAGTTATTGTGGATGATGACTAGTGATCCATTCTGAACTGAAATGTGTCATAAACACATAGAAATACATACACCTTTCTGGTTCATTCTTTCACCACAAGAATATGCTCTTAAGTATTTTGGATAATTTGAGGTCTTATCACAGTGGCAAGAAGTAATTTACAGTTAGAGACTAGTGGATATCCTTACTCTTCTCAATATACTTGACACATGTTGCATGTATATTTTAACCCAAAGTGGCAGTGTTAAGGACAATTGTCTACTTAGCAGTATAGAAACTTTTTCTACATTCTTTATGCAAGAGAAATGTACAGATTTTATGTCTCCAGTTAACTCCAGAAAGCTGTCATCTCTTGACGTCCTGCTTGACCACACTGAATATGTCCCTCTTCATAGCATTCACATACAGACACTTCATATTATCTCTGGAGTACAAAAAATTCAACCAAGAACTTAAAAGAATGGCTGAAACTGTATCCAATTCCTTCTTTTATGATTTTGACTGAGTTCTGTCTCTGAATGTCTTATTTTCTATTCTTTTAGTATGCAAGTCTCTCGGGAAATAGCTGTTGCTGTGTTAGTCACTGAGTCATGTCTGACTCTTTGTGACCCCACGGACTGCAGCACGCCAGGTTCCTTCCTCTGCCCATGGGATTTTCCAGGCAAGAACACTGGAGTGGATTCCATCTCTCAATGTCTTATTTTTTATTCTTTTAATATGCATAGCATCCTCAGTCACTTGGGAAATAGCTGGGGACACTGAAATGAATAGACCACATATATTCCAGCTACTGTTAAAAAAAAGAGAATTAGAAAGTCACCCTTTAAAACCTCTAATGAACTAATGGACCCAATTAACATCACAGAAGGAGCCAGATCACTTGTTCTGTGCTTGAAACATGTCACTGCCTCTTTCTTGGCAAAGTATTGAATCTGAGTTTGATCATGCCTTTAGATCTAACTACCAGGTTATAGGAACTAAAAGACTGATGAATTTGTGAAATAGCATCTGGGAGATAACTAGCAAAATCAAAATTCTAGAAATTTCTCCAACACAAATGGCTTGACTTCTTCAACAATTAGATTAGAAGAAGAAGAAAAGAAATGGAAAGAGAAGCTTAACGATTGTGTGTATATGTGTCTGACTCTTGGGACCCCACAGAGTGTAGCCTGCCAGACTCCTCTCCCATGAGATTTTCCAGGCAAGAAGACTGGTGGGGGTTGTCACTTCCTCCTGCAGGGGATCTTCCCGACCCAGGGGTTGAAGCTGCATCTCCTGTGTCTCCTGCATTGGAAGGCAGGTTCTTTACCACTAGAGCCATCACCAGTGCCAGCTGGGGAGCCCACTAAAGATTAAAAGACACTTAAGAAATATATCAAAGGAGAGGACCCAGTGTGAGCCCTGATTCAATGGTACAGTTGAGAAAGAAAACATCAGCCCATCCCCACACATCTGGGCCATGGTCTGACCCACTTGGCCAGCCTGTCGTCTGGTTCTGCTGGACATAACCATCTTGGTGACCATCAGCATGCAGCAAGGTCAGTCTGAGACCATGATAAAGTAAGACAGAAACATGATCACTGTGAAACCTACAGATACTAAATGTTTCCCTGTTTCAGCTAAAATGTATGATTTCTAATTTTTTTTTTTTTTTTTT
>SJYQ01000122.1:282263-329623 GCA_006410935.1 Redunca redunca | reverse complement strand
CCAGGACATGGAAGCAACCTAGATGTCCATCAGAGATGAATGGATAAGAAAGCTGTGGTACATATACACAATGGAGTATTCCTCAGCCATTAAAAAGAACACATTTGAATCAGTTCTAATGAGGTGGATGAAACTGGAGCCTATTATACAGAGTGAAGTAAGCCAGAAAGAAAAACACCAATACAGCATGCTAACACATATATATGGAATTCAGAAAGATGGTAACGATAACCCTGTATGCGAGACAGNGATAACCCTGTATGCGAGACAGCAAAAGAGACACAGATGTATAGAACAGACTTTTGGACTCTGGGAGAGGGAGAGAGTGGGATGATTTGGGAGAATGACATTGAAACATGTATAATATCATGTAAGAAATGAATCGCCATTCTAGGTTTGATGCAGGATACAGGATGCTTGGGGCTGGTGCACTGGGATGACCCAGAGAGATGGTATGGGGAGGGAGGTGGGAGAGGGGTTCAGGATTGGGAACTCATGTACACCTGTGGTGGATTCATGTTGATGTATGACAAAATCAATACAGTATTATAAAGTAAAATAAAGTAAAAAAGAAAAAAAAAAAGATATTTCCCAATGAGTCAGCTCTTCACATCAGGTGGCCAAAGGTTTGGAGCTTCAGCTTTAGCATCAGTTCTTCCAGTAAATATTCAGGGTTGATTTCCTTAAGGATTGTCTGGTTTGATCTCTTGAGAGTCCTTGATTTCACGCAATCATGGGAGGAGAGAGTTGGAGGCTGTTCTTTAGGACCCTTTATGTTTCTGCATCTTTTGTGGATAAGGTCTACCACTTGTTCTGGATTATCTTTTCAAGAATGTTTACACAGTGAACAGATGGAGAATACAGAGATCTGTGTTTCTCTCAGGAAAAAAATGCCATTTTATTTATAGCCCCAGAAGGTGGAGATAGTGTTCCCCTTGCTTCCCTGCTGCCCATTATATGAGATTTCAGTTCCATCAGTTTGGAGAGGAGGGAAGGCCACCGATGAAGGACTCGTAACCTCACATGGCAGTTTTAGTGTTTCTGATTCCCGGATGTGGAGAGGAGTCTAGCAGAGCAGAAGTTGGTAATTACATATGCCTGGCTGTCCTGTTCTTACCTGTGGAACTGCCCGCCTCTGGCTCAGCTGAGCTCCACCCCACCACTCACTGATCTCTTATGAGTCTCTCCTCTTTTTAATTCCTTTTTGTGCCTGAAAATATAACATCTCTGACATGACATGCACATTTCATAGTGGGAAACAGTGAGCTGTGTTTACCTGGGGAATTCTGATAATCGTGACCTTCCCTTAGACCCTACATTCCCACATAGAAAACAGGAATGAAGTGACTTCCCTGGTGGTCTAATGGTTAAGACATTGCCTTCCAGTGCTGGGGGTGTGCGTTCAATCCCCAGTCAGGGAGCTAAGATCCCATATGACTTGCGGTCAAAAAACCAAAACATAAAGCAGAAGCAATATTGTAACAAATTCAAGAAAGACTTTAAAAATGCTCCACATGAAGTATAATCTTAAAAATAAAAAGAGGAATGGAACACATTTCAGTTCGGGGTCTCCTCTTGGGAAGGTAAACTGGACACCTCGTAGCTTCCTTGGGGCCCTCTTTCTGTCCCAATTTTTTTTTCTCTCTCTTTCATTATTTGTTTAAAGAGCAACTGAATCGTGTATTTTCAGGATAGCTTTAAAGGTGTGAGGTACTCAGAGTGACACAAAAGAAGTGCCACAACAGCTGTTCTTGCACCCAGGGTATGGCCACAGTGGAGTAGTTTCCAGCAGTAGACTCAGTGCCCAGAATTAATTATTCATGGAAAGCATCCTTCTCCATGGTTAGGACTATAAATGGGTTTACAGTCTTCTCTCTGGGAAATGCTCCTATATCAAAGATCATGTGTATAATACCTTAGGAATTAAGACCCCCAAAGTGAAAAAAAGTATAGGTGTCACATACATAAAAGGATTAAGGACATTTTCAGAAAAAGCGCAATGTGTAAAAGGGAGAGAGAGGAGAGAAAAAAGAAATCCATAGTTAAAATGTTTATTTTCTTCATTTTTAAAATTTTAGAGTATATTCTCTTAGAATGGTTTTTGCAGGATGGTAAAAAATAGATTTTCAGGTGGCTCAGTGGTGAAAAAATCCACCTGCTAATGCAGGAGACACAGGTTCGATCTCTGGGTTGGGAAGATCCCCTGGAGGAGGAAACGGCAACCGACTCCAGTACTATTGCCTGGAAAATCCCCTGGACAGAGGAACCTGGTGGGCTACAGTCTATGGGGTCGCAAAAAGTCAGACACGAATGAGTGACAGCACAAATAATAGACTACTCCATGCAAAATATTTTGGCTTTGGGTAATAGCCTGAAAACTGCCTGTCCCAATGTGTACATGCATGAATACAAATGTTGCATATAGCTGTGTTTCAGATTTTATTTTAGTTCATTTGTCACGCGTTTGATTTGTACATTCATTGCTTATTCCAATTTTGAATGATGTTAACTAATGTATATTTAGTTATAGCAGAAATATTTGTATTCTATTTTTCCTTTTCCATAGTATTTTCCTAAGGACTGTTTAAAAACTGATCTTGTCTGATGTTTCAAGTATTTCTTAACTAATATTTAGATTAAATATTTTTCTAAGCATTTCATTTTATTTATTTTAATTTTTATTGGAGTATAGTTGATTTACAATGTTGTATTAGTTTCAGATGAACAGCAAACTGCATCAGTTTATACACAGATCCACTGATTTTAGATTCTTTTCCCATATAGTCCATTGCAGAGAGCTGAGTAGAGTTCCCTGTGCTGTACGGCAGGCCCTTGTTAGTTACGTATTTTATATGTAGCAGTATATATCAACCCCAACCTCCCAGTTTATTATCCCCCCAGTCCCTGGTAACCAACCGCAAGTTTGTGTTTTACATCTGTGACTCTATTTCTGATTTGTAAATAAGTTCATTTGTACCCTTCCTTTCCTTTTCAGATACCTCATATACACAGTACCATGTGATATTTGTCTTTCTCTGCAAGACTGACTTACTTCAGTATAATAATGTCTGCTGCTGCTAAGTCACTTCAGTCATGTCCGACTCTGTGTGATCCCATAGACGGCAGCCCACCAGGCTCCCCCGTCCCTGGGATTCTCCAGGCAAGCACATGGGAGTGGGTTGCCATTTCCTTCTATGTCTATGTCCATGTCCATCTATTCAAAGCATTTTATTTTTCAAAAATCATTGCAATTAAAGGGCTTCTGTGAATGAATACATGTGACATAATCTGAATCTAAAATTTATAGTTAGTAACTGTTCTGTTTATATGAACCTAGAACAAGAACTGTATTTACATCAGGCAATATAAAATTTACTGAAATTCAAGATTATTTTCCTTATATGATTCATTTTAATGTTGTAACTTTGGCCTCAAATAAAAACAATGTGAGTGGATGCTGGATAAAATTCAGGTCTTTTCTATGAAATATTTTTGCTGAGTATTTTGAACTCACCACAAATTGATGCATTTTAATACAGTATAAAAATTTCTGCTTTTTCATACTTCACTAGTTTTACTTCATTTTAAACATCCTATATATTGTAAGGAATAGGTTGTATAGTTGATGAGTTTTCATTTACACCATGTATGTGATAATTCGGTCTAAATGCACAAATGTAAAAGTGCATTACTGTCAGTATTACAAAAAGTCTTTGGTTCAGTGTTGTACTCTTTAACCTACAAACATTTAAGAATTTTGCCAAAAATAGTGTTAGGCTTTAGTCTGTAAATATTAGATAATGGTTTAATCCTGGAAGAAACAGTACACACAACGCACTCTTTTAAATAAGAGCCCTATATAAATACCATTTGAATCATCAGTATTGACACAGGAGAAAAAAGTCTCTAAGCTCATCTAGATCATTTCTACTTTTCACTTATTTAGTGTTTTAAAAACCTGTGGTGACCTGCACATAACATAAAATTTATCATCTTCACTATTTTTAGTGTACAGTTCAGTCCAGTAGGGTTAAGTATATTCAGAATGGTTGTCCAGTCCAGCCACAGATCGTTTGATGTTGCAGACTAAAACTCCATACCCATTAAATAGGAAAGGTCCCTATTTTCCCATCTCCCCAGCCCTTGGAAACTACAAGTCTACTCTCTGTTTCTATATGTAAGATGACTCTCAATGCCTAATGTAACTGGAATTTACAGTATTTGCCATTTTGTTACTGGCTTATTTCATTCAGTATAACATTCTCAAGGTTCATTTGTGTTGTAGCCAGGTCAGAATTTCCCTTTTTTTTTTTTAAGGCTGAGTAATATTGAATTGTACGTATTAGACCCCATTTTCTTTATCCTTTCTTTTGTTAATGGGCATTGGGTGGTTTCTACCTTTTGTCTAAAGTGAATAATGCAGCTATGGACCTGCCTGCCTGCTTAGTTGCTCAGTAAGTCAGACTCTGTGACCGTGGTGGGCTCTAACCCGCCAGGCTCCTCTGTCCATGGGGATTCTCCAGGAAAGAATACTGGAGTGGTTTGCCATGACCTCCTCCAGGGGATCTTCCCCACCTTCCCAACCCAGGGATGGAACCTGGGTCGCTTGCACTGCAAGCGGGTTCTTTAAGGTCTGAACCACCTGGGAGCTGATGTACATGAATCTGTAACAATTTCAGTCTGCAATAGCCAGCCTCTTCTAGTCTTAGGCTTGGGGCCTGAAGGCTGAATCCACGGACCCCCAGGCCTCTGCCCTCTCTCAGCCTAAACTGTCAGTTCTATCAGGGAGCTAAAGACTACTTTGCATTTAACCACCTTAGTTAATTGGTCTCATATTTACCAGTATATCTTTTACATATCTTCTCCTTCTTCCAAGAAAGCTCACTACTTAGCTGTCAATGATTCCCTTAATCTTGAACCTGTCAAAAATGCACATTTAATAAGATAATTTGTCTTGAGACATGAAGCTTTAAAAAATAAATGTAGCCAAGAAAAAAAAATCAAGACAGCCAGTGTATGTATACCTTTTGTTTCTAAAGTCCTTAAGGTAAAAGTCCCATTCATAAATTTCACACTGTTTCAGCTACATCAAGAACGTACTCATACATTCTGCAGAATGCCAGATTATTTGACATTAAGTTAATCATTTTCTATTCCAACATTAATGCTAATTAGTGATTTATTTGCACTCTCATATGCATTCATTGGATAAGCACTGGTTCTGCGAGTTGTTGATTCCTAATGACCATCTTTAAAAATTGGGACTAAGTGATTTTGTCATCAAAATAATGATTTCCTGTAATGTGTTTTCCTAATACAAAAATCAGGATGAGAAATAAAAACTCTGGGCATTGAAATGATTCCAAGGTAATGTGAGCCCATCAACAAGGCTAGTGATAGAGGGACATCACCGTCTTCCAAGGAAATCAGATGCCATGTGCATCAGATCAGCAGGTTACATGAAATCACCTCTGAATCCAAGGGATTTCAAATTCATTGAGGCAGTTTTTAGAAAACTCAAAGTTATATTAATAAATAACAAAATCAAAGCCAGGATGCTTGAAAAAGGGAGAAATTGATCTTTAGCTAGTGAAAAAGTATAAAATTCAGGGAATGTGTGTGTTCAGTTGCTCAGTCATACCCAACACTTTCAACCCCATGGACTGTAGCCCCCAGGCTCCTCTGTCGATGGGAGTCCCCAGGTAAGAATACTGGGGAGAGTTGCCATGCTCTCCTCCAGGGGATCTTCCCGGATCAGGGTTTGAGCCCTATCTTCTGTGTCTCCTGTGTTGGCAGGTGGATTCTTTCCACTAGCACCACCTGGGAAGCCCAGAATTCCAAAAAAAAAAAAAAAAAAAAAAGACAAACCTTAAGATCCCACATACCAGCACAGATATCAAATCTGAGGAAGAAAATCTCCACCCTTTTGAAAGCACTTTTTTTTTTTTTTTAAAAAAAGTGTATTATTTTTGGCTGTGATGGGTCTGTGTTGCTGTACGCAGGCTGTCTCTAGTTACAGAGAGTGGGAGCTGCCCCTCACTTCGGAGCACAGGCTCCAGGCATGTGGGCTCAGTAGCTGTGGCACATGGGCTTAGTTGCCCTGCAGCGTGTGGAATCTTCCTAGACCAGGGATCCAACCCTTGTCCCTTGAATTGGCAGGAGGATTCCTGACCACTGGATCACCAGGAAAGTCCCTGGAAACACTTTCAATTCTGCATTTCTCTGGAGCTGAGAAAAACTTGGTGTAATTCACACATACATGCTACAAGCTATTGTGTCCTTTAGTTTCTCTGAAGCATCTCTTGGCATTACTGGGTGGCAGTATTATATAGGCTGAGTTATAGGGACCCGTAATCTCAAATTATCCTGTGTGTGAGTGATTGAATAATGTCGCCCGATAACTGAAAGCATCCATAAAGACCTGTGGGGTTTGGCTTGACTTCACCACAAATAAAGACAAATTGGATGGAATCCCTCTCAATAGTTAGGGTGAGAAAAATGCGATGTCAAAATTTCAATTTAGATGACACCAGAGCTAAATTAAATATCTGGAATTGGTGCTGTTCCCAAGGCTTGCAAGACCCTCAGTTCCTAACAATATTCTTGTTCTGCAATATAGGAGGAGGCGTGCGGGAAACGAGCTGTCTCCTCTTGTTGAGGAAAATTGACCTGCTCAAGGTATGTCCTCCCAAGTAATTGCTTCATTTCTTCATAATACTATTGCAAAATGAAAAGGAGGGGGATCATATGAGATACTATCTTGGCTTAGAATTGAAAAAAGAAAATATGAGGAGGACCGAAAATGTGTCTCATGTCTTTGAATGAAAAGAACCAATAGAGTAAGTAGCAAAATATGACAAGTTAATGTATGGAAATGAATAGTAATAGTATATACATTTATTGAGTGCTTATCATTTCTATTCTGAGATATATTCATGTGCTAATTTATTAAATCCTCATTTTTTACTGATGAGAACAATGATACTCATAAATCAGAAAGGTTAAGAAATTTGCCCAAGACCATACATTAAAGGGAGTCTGAATATTGTAAAAACTCGATAAATATCTGTGATTGTACATCAAAAGTGAAAACGGAAAGTGAAAGTTGCTCAGTCTTGTCCGACTCTTTGTGACCAGGTCAGAATATTGGAGTGGGTAGCCTTTCCCTTCTCCAGGGGATCTTCCCAACTGAGGGATCAAACCCAGGTCTCCCACATTGCAGGCAGATTCTTTACCAGCTGAGTCACAAGAGAAGCCTGATTATATGTCAAGAGGAAAAGAAAAAGTTGAACCAAAATGTATCCAGTAGGAATCTTTCATGTCCAAGAGAATTTAATGCAGGGAATTGGATGTTTACAGTAATATGTATGATTGTTATAGAAGACCTGTAAAATTGAGAAAAGTGGAAAGAAGGCAAGAAAATCAATAAAAATATACCACTCAAAGTGGTATATGTTTTTTTTTTTTTAAATAGCTCCCCTGCTTTATTTATTTATTTTTAGGTAGAGGTACAGCTGCTTAATAATATTTTGTTGGTTTCTGTTATACAACAAAGATGATCATATATATATATATATACACACATATATATGTGTTTCCTCTCCCTCTTGGGCCTCCCTCCCAACCCCACACCCATCAATCACCACTAATAAGCCAGACAGAGAAAGACAGATACTGGGTGGTATTAATTCTATGTGAAATTGAAAAAAAAGTCAAATTCATAGGAACAGAATAGCATGGTGGTTGCCAGCAAGCTGGGGTTGGGGGAAAAAGGAAGAGGTTGTTCAGTTCAGTTCAGTCGCTCAGTTGTGTCCGACTCTTTGCGACCCCATGAACTGCAGCACGCCAGGCCTCCCTGTCCATCACCAACTCCCGGAGTTCACTCAGACTCATGTCCATTGAGTCAGTGATGCCATCCAGCCATCTCATCCTCTGTTGTCCCCTTCTCCTCCTGCCCCCAATCCCTCCCAGCATCAGAGTCTTTTCCAACGAGTCAACTCTTTGCATGAGGTGGCCAAAGTACTGGAGTTTCAGCTTTAGCATTGTTCCTTCCAAAGAAATCCCAGGGTTCATCTCCTTCAGAATGGACTGCTTGGATCTCCTCGCAGTCCAAGGGACTCTCAAGAGTCTTCTCCAACACCACAGTTCAAAAGCATCAGTTCTTCGGCGCTCAGCCTTCTTCACAGTCCAACTCTCACATCCATACATGACCACAGGAAAAACCATAGCCTTGACTAGACGGACCTCTGTTGGCAAAGTAATGTCTCTGCTTTTGAATATGCTGTCTAGGTTGGTCATAACTTTCCTTCCAAGGAGTAAGCATCTTTTAATTTCATGCCTGCAGTCACCATCTGCAGTGATTTTGGAGCCCCCCAAAATAAGAGGGTAGAAACTTTTGGTTACAAGCTGACTGTGGCCTGAGGATCTAATACAGAACACGGTGACTGGTTGATAGCATTGTGTTATGTAATTGAAATGCACTGAGACAGCAGAGCTTAAATATTCTCACCAAATATATACATGCTGATGGATATGTTAAGCCAACATTTAAGTACATCAAATCATCAACTTTTATACTTTAAATGTCTTACAGTTTTATTTGTCAGTTATACCGACTCAGTGGACATAAGCTTCCCTAGTAGCTCAGCTGGTAAAGAATCCACCTACAATGCAGGAGACCTGGGTTAGATTCCTGGTTTAGGAAGATCTGCTGAAAAAGAGATAGGCTACCCACTGCAGTATTCTTGGGCTTCCCTAGTGGCTCAGCTGGTAAAGAATCCACCTGCAATGTGGGAGACCTGGGTGCGATCCCTGAGTTGGGAAGATTTCCTGGATAAGGGTCTGGCTACCCACTCCAGTATTCTGGCCTGGAAAATTCTATGGACTGTAGAGTCAATGGGGTTTCAAAGAGTCAGACATGACTGAGCAACTTTCAGTTTCACTTTCAATGGACACGAGTTTGAACAAACTGGGAGATAGTGAAGGATAGGGGAACCTGGGGGGTCACAAAGAGTCACACGAGTTAGCAACTGAGTAACAACAACTGCAATAAAATGAAGGAAAAAAAAAAATCCCTGCTCACATTTTCCTTTATCTTTTGTGCTTCTATTTAGAGCCTACATGTTCTTTTAAATCTAACATTGAAATTTCCCATGTTCTTACCTTAAAATATTGTTTTAAATGTGCAGTCACTTTTCCATATTGTTGGTTTACATGATTACAGGTATGACTATTATAAATAATATATAACGAATATTTTGTGAATAAGTGTTTTCTGAAGCTATGGTTTTCCTTAGAAGAAATTCCAAGACCTGAAACCAGTGCTTCATAGGGTAGAAGCCTGTTGAAGTGAAAGGCTATATAAACTTATCTCATTAGAATAGACTGAAAATCTGTCTTCATTGGCTGTGGAATCCAAAGCTTTTGGCGGAGCCAAGGGGACTTGAATGGCCATAAAATTCATTCTCTTCTTTGTTGAAGGAGAACTGAGCCCAGCTCTCATCATCAGATCACCAAACTGCCAGTACCTCCCCTTCTCTCCTGATAAAGAGAACGAACTATATGGGCACGAATTTCAGACCAGCCTCTCTCCTTGTGCCCCGATCCCGTCTTTCCTTATCTGCTCACAAACGTGGCTCTGTAGCCCTCCCATCTCCTCCTTGCATCTTCATCTTTGGTCCTTTACTAAGTCATTCAATCTTGAAGCCCAAAACATTACGATATCCCTTTTTAAAATTTCAGTATGGCCAATTAGTGACATTGTGGAAAAGTGGAAGCAGTGACAGATTTTATTTTCTTGGGCTCCAAAATCACTGTGGATGGTGACTGCAGTCATAACATTAAAAGACGCTTGTTCCTTGGAAGGAAAGCAATGACAAACCTAGAGAGCATATTAAAAAGCAAAGACATTACTTGGCCAACAAATGGCAAATGTCCGTCTAGTCAAAGCTATGGTTTTTCCAGTAGTCATGTATGGATGTGAGGGTTGTACCATAAAGAAGGCTGAGCACTGGAGAATTGATGCTTTCAAATTGTGGTGTTGGAGAAGACTCTCGAGAGTGTTGGAGATCAAACCAGGCTGGATGGCATCACTGACTCGATGGATGTGTCTGAGTGAACTCTGGGGGGTTGGTGATAGACAGGGAGGCCTGGTGTGCTGTGATTCATGGGGTTGCAAAGAGTTGGACACGATTGAGCGACTGAACTGAACTGAACTGAAAGCTGGAGTTCTAATACTTTGGCCACCTGATGCAAAGAGTCAACTCATTGGAAAAGATCCTGATGCTGGGAAAAATTGAGGGCAGGAGACAAGGGGGTGACAGAGGATGAGATGTTTGGGTGGCATCACCAGCTCAGTGGACATGAATTTGAGCAAACTCCAGGAGATAATGAAGGACAGGAGAGCCTGGTGTGCTGCAGTCCATGGGGGTAGCAACTGAACAACAACAACAAATGCTGTGATGGTTACAGGTGGACAGCAAAGGGATTCAGCCGTTCATATACATGTACCTTTCTCCCCCATGTTCCCTTCCCATCCAGGCTGCCACAACATGGAGGAGAGTTCCCTGCGCCATACAGCAGGTCTTTGTTGTTTATCCATTTTAAATATAGCAGTGTGTACAGGTCAGTCCCAAACTCCCTAAGTATCCCTCCTTCTTATCCCCACCCCCAACCACACGTTTCTTCTCTAAGTTGTGAATCAGTTTCTGTTTTGTAAATAAGTTCATTTGTGTAATTTATTTCTTAGTTTTTTTGCCACTTTATTTTTTTAATTGGGGGATAATTGCTTTACAGAATTCTGTGGTTTTCTGTCATACCTCAACAAGAATCAGCGATAGGAAGACCCATGTCCCCTCTCTCGCATCTCTCTCCCCATCCCACCCTTCTAGGTTGTCACAGATCCCTTGTTTGAGTTCCCTGAGTCACACAGCGAATTCCCCTTGGCTATATTTTACATATGGTATTGTAAATTTCTATGTTACTCTCTCCATACATCTCACCCTCTTCCTCCTCCCCTCCCCGCCCAAGCCGTGGTACACATACACAATGTATCATTTCTTTTTAGACTCCATATATAAGGGATGTCATACAGTATTTCTCTTTCTCTAATATCCTTTTTCTTAAAAAGCAAACCTTCTTTGACTCACACCCTCCTGCAGCTTCTGTCTGCTGATTGACCCTGTTTTGGCAGGATTTGATGAGGGATTTGTCTGGATTTGTGTCTCCATCTTCTCTCATCTTTTCTAGATGCACGTTTTCTGTTCCTTTATTCAGGGTAGTCCTAGGAATCTATATGCAAAGGATTGTGCTAGAACCCATGCTCTTTTACCTTTTGAAACAGGCCGGAATTCTATTTGAGAGAGATTCTTCTGTTAGGACAAAGATTCAGATGTTGGCAAAGTGATGTCTCTGCTTTTTAATAGGCCGTCTGGCAGTTAGCAAGTTTATCATAGTTTTTCTGCCAAGGAGCATCTTTTAATTTTGTGACTAACAGTCACTTTCTGCAATCATTTTGGAGCCCAAGAAAATAAAATCTGTTCCAGGGCATAATTTTGAAGTTCACTGACAGAGGAGAGGAGATGGGTTCCGAGGCAGACAGGTCTGATGGTGAGCAGAAAGCATTGTCCGTGCACACTTGCAAGGTTATTTCTAAGATTCTTACTTTGCTGATAACAACCAAGAAGGTGAGGCTCATGAGAAAAGATCTAGGTCTTGGAAAAATGTCTGAAGTGATGAGAGCCCTTTGCTTGAATTGGAAACTGGATCGAGCCCTATGAGATATCACGCAGCAGTCTTCTGGGGGAATGGGGAAAATGATCCAATAGGTCTTTTCTATCTTTGCTTTCCATGACCTCTGGCTGCTAACATCTCTTTTTCTCGTTATGTCAGAATGAATTGCCTATTTACCACTGAACTCTAGACAGGATTTTTTCCCCCTCAGCAAGACAACAACCTAGCATTTGCGAAAGACAGTTCATTTCAACTTAATGTGCTAAGGCATCATTTTAAAGTGGGTAATAGTATTTCCAGGATATTTTGCTTACTTGCTGGATATATAGTCCCCTCTCCTGTCAAGCCAGAGCTCTCCCCAATTTTAGAAGACATTCTGAAGATAATGTAAGATACATTTGCAAACTGGGAAATCAAATGAAGTCATCTGGCCTATAGATTACCAACAACTTCCAGAGCAAGGTCATTTTTTAGTATTAGAATCTGTTCAGGTTTTTTTTTTTTTCATTACAATGAAAACTGAAAAACACTGGATGGCTGCATCTATATTCTGCAGAATTGCATGCATTTCTCTTTCTCAGGCAGAAGGAATAGAAACTGGTTTAAATTTCTTACCAAGAAATAAACAGTGTTTCTTGGAGTTTTATATGTATATGTACACACACGTACATACACAGATATATGAATGTATATATCATCTAGTCCCTAACAATAAATGAAAGTACCTCTTTTATAATTTATTTATTTTTTTTAAATCACTGTTTCCTGCACAGTCTTGATTAAATAAGGCAATAAATCATATGTCTGAAACCTGCCCAGGGTCTGCCAAGGCACAGGTTGGCTTGCAGTGAGTGCTGGGGACAGGCACAGTTCCCAGAGGTTTGTAGCTCACAATCTCAGCAGGAGGCAGTCAGTTTTCAGACAGGAAGATACCTAATATGTCAGAATGTTGTCATTACATGCTAAGTCATATCTGACTCTTTGCGACCCCATGGACTGTAGCCTGCCAGGTTCCTCTGTCCTTGGGATTCTCCAGGCAAGAAAACTGGAGTGCATTACCATTTCCTCCTCTAATACATCAGAATAGGGCTCATTTATTGATGGTTTTTGGTGTAGTGATAAAGGGGTTCTGAAAAAGGCAGGATCCTGGAACTTGAATTGGATGAGTAAAATTCACAGAGATGAAGAGGAGGAAGGGAAGGCCAAGTTGCAGAAGGGAGTAATACCAAGCCGGGACCTAAGTCATCCTGAGTCCCCTTTACTACAGAAACACCCTGAAGTGAAACAACCAACTAACCAATCAACCAAACAGCAACAACCCCTGCGTGGGAAGGTCCTTGCAGAAAAAATCCTGACTTATGCAATTATGTGAATCCAGAGGAAACTAAGGACACTGAAACAAGCTATAATCTGCATCTTCTCTTTTTTTCCCTCCTGTAGTGACAGTAATTTCTTAAGTATTTTCATTTGCATATTGATATTTTGGGGGCCTCGGGGTAATACATGCACAGGCAAAGTGTTTAATACAAAGGGGTGTATTTTGTAAAATAAACATCTCATACCTCTGGTACTCTACTTTTACTTACCAGAAATACCCCTGGTTACTAGTTTATCTATATTTCTAGGGTATGTTTTAAGTATATGGAATTATATAATATATATATATATGTGTGTGTGTGTATCTATTTTGGAGAAGAAAACGGCAACCCACTCCAGTATTCTTGCCTAGGAAATCCCATGGACAGAGGAGCCTCGTGGACTACAGTCCATGGAGTTGCAAAGAGTACTACATGACTGAGTGACTAACACTTTCACTTTTCATAGCTCCTCCTACATATAAGAGGAACATCTTTTTTTTTTTTTGTCATAGTTAAGAAGTGGATGGCGGAGCCTGGTGGGCTGCCGTCTCTGGGGTCACGCAGGGTCGGACATGACTGAAGCGACTTAGCAGCAGCAGCAGCAAGAAGTGGAAAGACACTGTGATGTGAAAGATTAATTTAAGAAATGATAATTAGTATTTCAGTGGTGGGCCCTTCATTCATTAGACATTAGTTTGAAAAGCTGTCTTGGGCAAGGTGGTGGTAGACACTGTAGTGAGGAATTAAATAAAGAGTTTAACTGGTGCAAAATAAGAACAGCCATGAGTTCTAAGCACAGGTTTCCTGTAGTGTTAGCGATAAAGAAGTGATGAGAACTTAAATCAGTGATGACATTTTGAAGAAACAATCAGCACATACAATGTCAGAGAGCTCCTCATCATTTTTTAATGAGGCCCAGAGAGAACAGAAGACTTGTCTGTAGGCCTATAACCAGTCACGTGTGTGTCTGCTAAGTTGCTTCAGTAATGTCCAACTCTTTGCAACCCCATGGACTGTAGCCTGCCAGGCTCCTCTGTCATGGGGTTCTCCAGGCAAGAATACTGGAGTGGGCTGCCATTCCCTTCTCCAGGGGATCTTCCTGACTCAGGGATCGAGCCCGGGTCTCCTGAATTGCATCAGTGGAATTCTGACCCTTCATTACTTCTCACTCTTTTATGTGCTTTTCAGATGAAATATACAGACTTAAGTCTTTTCCACATTAAGAGACTGTGCACACCCCAAAACACTGTGCCCTTCTAGAACACCTTACCAAAGGACCTCTCTCCACCTTCTTTTAGGTTTGCTTCTTGTTAAACCAGTCACTGAGGTTAGGGACATGCCTCTGAGAGTTTTAGAAAGAATCAATGCCTTTGGAATGAATGTTAGAGCACTTGTGGGTGAAGAGCTGACCGACTCAGTTTGAATCAAAACCAAATAAAATGCAAAACAAGAACAAAATAATCTCAAGCAGATACTTATTATGTTAAAGAAACTTATAAACTAGAGGCAAGAAAATCCTTTTTCTTTGATGACATGATATCTAAATTGATTAAACATGTCCCTAAAACAGGAGGGAAGAAAAATATTGTACCCAAGGGGCCAGAAGGTGAATGGTGATGCTACGTGAAATTGACCAAACCTTCACATTTTGCAAACCTCTGCCTAGAGGGCTATAGATAAAAGAGAGATATATTCACTCTTGAAAGATACCTTGAGCTTCCCATTTGTAAAGGATTCATGTTTTCTGAGGTTTCTTAAAGCAGCTCCTTGGTCATGGCTGGCAATAGCCAGCTGATAGAAATCACTGAAGCTCATGTTTGTTTGTGTTTTTTTTTTTTTCCCCATTAGTGTTTCATTTCTGATTTGCCCTATTTTGGAGTCACTGACTTTTTCTTCCTCAAGAATTCAAGTCATGCGATTCCCTCTCTCTGTTCAACTATGAAACTGTTAACTGGGTGAACATGAAAGGAGGTTTCCCTTAAGCGATCCTGACATCCTTCAGAAGCAGGACCATTAACCACCTTTAATCTTAATGGATTGGAACTAATTTCTGAAGACCAAAAGTTTCCTCAACTGGAAAGGAAATAAATTGCAAGAAACCAACAAAAACCCACATGCAGTCAACATAAGCTCTAGAGAGTGAAAGTCATGTCTTAGCCAAACAGGTGATCAGAGCTGATTAATGCCTCCTGCCTACATTTCTCTTTGGAAGACTAGAAAAAAATTTTCTTGTAGCACTCACACGAATTCAGTCTTAAAAAGGCACCCTCATCCTATCACTGCCTGTTCTCTGTGTACTTTATTTTTCATGTTAACTCTTATGATCATCTCACATGATACACATTTTTCTTTGTGGTTATCCTTTCTCTCTCCAACAGGATCTAAGTTTCATCAGAACAGAAATTTTGTTTCTTTTCACTGCTACATGGGATAATTCCTGCTACATCTCTAGGGGGTCAATAAGTAGACATAAATGAAGAGAACCCCTAATTAGTAGGTTTATGTTCATCATTTGAAGATATAATTTCACTTCCTTCTGTGTTTGCTGTGGACCACTTCATTCTTAGCCAAATATTACTACATTACTGCTGTCAACACTGTAGGTTAATTTACTATTTTAGAGACTGAATTACAAGTAGAACTGTATTGAAACTATTCCATTAAGAGTGTTGTTTACTTATTAGAATTTCCTCAATAGCTCTCTTGGCTATTAATTCAGTTATCAAAATTACAATCCAATAAGCTTCTAGAATTTCCAACTTTCAAGATATTACCCATTTCTCTTCCATATTGATGACTTTCTTTGCATATGATAGAAACTTTTTTTCTTGTTTGCTTTCTCTTCTTTCAGTTGAATAAATCTATTTTTAATAAGATAATTAATACTGAAATATGTTGAAAAGTCTAAGGACTTCTTTAGTTTCAAGCTATCTTACAAAGCTCTTTCTGACTCAGCTGATTTTTGCATATTTTTTCAATTCAATTTTTATAAACTTATTATGGCTCTACTTATCATTACCTCATTTACCAGTTCTCAGAGCTCTTGTACTTTATCCTATNTCCTCAATAGCTCTCTTGGCTATTAATTCAGTTATCAAAATTACAATCCAATAAGCTTCTAGAATTTCCAACTTTCAAGATATTACCCATTTCTCTTCCATATTGATGACTTTCTTTGCATATGATAGAAACTTTTTTTCTTGTTTGCTTTCTCTTCTTTCAGTTGAATAAATCTAGTTTTAATAAGATAATTAATACTGAAATATGTTGAAAAGTCTAAGGACTTCTTTAGTTTCAAGCTATCTTACAAAGCTCTTTCTGACTCAGCTGATTTTTGCACATTTTTTCAATTCAATTTTTATAAACTTATTATGGCTCTACTTATCATTACCTCATTTACCAGTTCTCAGAGCTCTTGTACTTTATCCTATGAGTTTCTATTCTGTACATTAGGGATGTGGAGATCTGATTCATTTGAAAAGACCCTGATGCTGGGAAAGATTGAGGGCAGGAGGAGAAGGGGACAACAGAGGATGAGATGGTGGATGGCATCACCGACACCATGGACATGGGTTTGGGGGGACTCCAGGAGTTGGTGATGGACAGGGAGGCCTGGAGTGCTGCAGTTCATGGGGTTGCAAAGAGTTGGACACGACTGATCCACTGAACTGAACTGAACTGAAGAATAATACCCACTCAGTAAAGAATCCACCTCCAATGCAAGGGACATGGGTTCTATCCCTAGGTCGGAAAGATCCCCTAGAGAAGGGAATGGCAACCCACTCCAGTATTCTTGCCTGGGAAATCCCATGGACAAAGGAGCCTGGAGGGCTACAGTCCCTGGGCTTGCAAGAATCAGACATGACTTAGTGACTGAACCACCACTGGGGTTAAGACTCTCTCCATGTTCCACTGTGTTTTGTTTCTTCTTATACCATTTATTTGACAATGAAGACGTGTACTGAGTAGGTACTCGTGGAGATGTAGTGGCGTTAGCAAGAAGGTTATAAATTTGCCCATTAGGTAGTCACCTCAGCTTGTCTTGTTTTTAGGATGATTTCTTTTGGATTTGTGCTCGGGTTCAGAAGGGATGTGGTGGTCACCGGCATCAGATGGGCAGGGGTTGCAGTCCCAATCATGCTCCTGGAAGGTTCCCATAGCAAACATCGCTTTTACTTCTGTAAGAAGCAAGCAAGCACTTCATCTAACTTGTGAATCAATACCTTATAAACATACTTTCTTTCCCAGTGGTTCTCAGTGGGGCCATATGTGGAGAAAGGTGGTACAAAAATTCCCTGGAAATTTTTTCCAATTACACAGCTCCTTCATGCATTCTCATGTGGCTCTTAGAGACAAGCCCATTTGGTGGGCTTATCTGTGGCAGACAGAATAATGGTCCCCCCGAGTGTTCACATCTTACTTGTCAGAATCACTGAATATGTTACCGTATGGGGCAAAAGGAAATTTGCCAAAGTGATTAAGAAGCTTTCAGTGGGGGTGGAGGGAGGTGGGATTTATCCTGGAGTATTCAGGTAGGTACAATAAAATCATTGTTGTTTAGTCACCAAGTCATGTCTGACTCTTTTGTGGCCCCATGGACTGTAGCCCACCATGATCCTTTGGCCATGGGATGCCCCAGGCAGGAATACTGGAGGGGTTGCCATTTCCTACTCCAGGGGAATTTCCTTACCCAGGGATCGAACCCACATCTTCATTGGCGGAGGATTCTTTACCACTGAGCCACCAGGGAAGCCCTCCGTGTAGTCAGGGGATCCTTATAAAGGAGAGAGAGCAGCAGCAGAGTCAGAGAGAGAAAGCTGGGGATGCCACACAGTTGGATGTGAGGACCGAGGTCAGGGCTGTGAGCTGAGGGGTTTGCAGTAGGCATCCACAGCTGGAAAAGTCATGTAAATGTGGATTCTCTCCCATAGTCTCCACATGGAATAGAGCCCCACTGACTCATTTTGCACGTCTTCTCACCAGAACTGTAAGGTGATAAAGCTGTGTTGTTTAAAGCCACTAAGTCTAGGGTGATTTGTTACAGCAGCAAGAGGAGTCTCATACAGTGGTAATTATTGACATGTGTGGTTTGGAAAAAATTCTTGATATTCCTTTTGCTCTTAATGAGAATCACTGTTTGGGTATCTTCTTAAGCACTGAGCTTCCCTGGTGACTTAGTAAAGAATCTGCCTGCAATGCAGGAGACCTGGGTTTGATCCTTGGGTCAGGAAGATCCCCTGGAAAAGAGAAAGTGCTATTCAGTTCAGTATTCTGGCCTGTAGAATCCCGTCCATGGGGTCGCAAAGAATTGCACAAGACTGAGTGACTTTCACTTCATAATTAAGCACTATTGGAACAATGTTGTGCTATTTTTACATTAAATTTAAGAATACTGATAAGGAAAAATGTCAGACTGAAGGTTTTGTTTGAAAAGAAACATGAAGTATGAAAAAAATCCAGAATATGTCCCTGATGAAGTAGTATACTGAAACTTCTGTCTTCTGTACAACTCTGCTGATAATAGAATTAAACACACAATGCAAAATCCATCAATTTATTGATTGTCCCATGCATAAAATGAAAAAAGTAAACATAAGTTTATATTGCTTAAAATACTAAAAATGTTATTAAAGTAAATTTATTACAGAAATTTAAAAAACTTTCACTTTATTAGGCAATAATAGAGCTTTCAGGCTTCCCTGGTTTGATTTGGGTTCGATCCCTGGGTCAGAAAGATCCTCTGAGAAGGGAATGACTACCCACTCCAATATTCTTGCCTGGAGAATCTCATAACAGAGGAGCCTGGTGGGTTACAGTCCATAGGGTTGCAAAGAATTGGACAGGAGTGAAGCAACTTAGCACACATGCACACACGCATATCCCTTGCTAATCCCTCCAGTGATCTGATTTACCACAATTTTATTAACCTTCAATTTTTTCAGAAGCACTTCCATTAATTCATAGTGAAGGATCATGAAAGGTAGATACTTAGGCACCAAATATAATTCTTAATAGTCTATTCACTTCTCAAATAATTATGAAACAAATCCTCTCTAACATCTAAACAGACTTAGAACTGTTCAGTAAATAGACGATTGCTAAGGCATGGTTTTCAGACAATTCTGCCTCCTTTGGCATCTAATGTTCAGATGCTATGAATGCATAAAGCTGACTCTGTAGAAACAAACAAACAAACGCTTGGTCTGGATGAACCAGCTTCCAAGGGGAAATAGGGTGAGCTTTATAGATCTCACTGTAATAAAAGAGAGCGGAAATGCATCATGGAAGATGATCATTTTTAAGACCAGACTCCCAGGAAAATTAGTAGGGTTTTCCAAAGTCTACATACACTTTCAATGGCAGTTTTGCCAAAAATTATGCAGAAGCATTCTTCATATAGTTTGTCCCCATTTCCGACCTCAGTAAAACCTGAGGGCATACTATTTAATCATGGTTCAGTCATTTTTATTTCCACTTAAGTAATAAGAGTCCAGCTTTGTGCACAGAGTGGAGGAAAAAAATCCTGTTGCCATTTTTTGGTGCTTTAAAGAAATGGTGCTTTGCATACATTGACGTACATCCTTTGAACAATTTGCAGGGTAGGTTATTCTTGTCTCTTCTTTAGCAGGTGAAGAAACTGGGAGCAAAGAGGTAGATTAGCTGACCCAAAGAGGCAGGGCTGGGATCTGAACCCAGATCTGTCTGGCAATAGAGCACATGCTCTTTCTCAATTTGGTACAAGAGAATCTCTTAATGAAAAATAGAATAGTATGTTCCCTAAACTCTGCCTGTCAGATATCAATTGGTGCAATTAACTTTTTGATAAGAAGGCCTGAAGCTGAAGGTACAGGCAATGTGTCTGAACACAAGTATTGTGACAGTTGAAAAGGAGACCAAGGAAATAAGAGACCTGGACTCTATTTATGCTACTCTACGTAGAAATATGGATAATTTATCATGAAAATTCAAGACCTCATTTTGGCATTATTGTCCCCATGAAGAATCAGCCCGTGTTTAGAAAGTGAGGAGAAGGGATAGGAGGACTCTATGTACTTCAGCAAACAGCTTTAGATATGTTCCAGTATTCATTGAGAATTCATATGCAGATCTAGAAACCTGCAGTCTAGTGTATGAACAAAGAAGTCTTAGCCTCAAACATTTTAAGGGGAAGACATTACCTGTCTCAGCATGGTTGCTGTTTGATATTTTTATTTAGAAAAAGTTTTAAAATTTATACAATGTTTAAATTTTATACTGCATTTATTGTTATAAAATATTGGCTATATTCCCCATATTGTACAGTATATTCTTATAGCTTACTTATTTTTTACCTCATAGTTTGTACCTCTTAATCCCCTACCCCATATTGCCTTCCATCTTCCCTGTGCCCACTGATAACCACTGTTTTTTTCTCTTTGTCAATTTGCTTCTTTTTTTGTTATACTCATTACTTTGTTGTAGTTTTTATATTCCACACATAGGTGATACAAGACCATATTTGTATTTTTCTGTCTGACTTATTTCACTTAGCATAAAACCCTCCAACTCCATTCATGATGCTGCAAATGACAAAATTTCATTCTTTTTAATGGTTGAGTAGTATTCCATTGTGTGTATATATGTGTGTGTGTGTATGTGTGTATGCAAAGCTGCTGCTGCTGCTAAGTCACTTCAGTTATGTCCGACTCTGTGTGATCCCATAGATGACAGTTCACCAGGCTCCACCATCCCTGGAATTCTCCAGGCAAGAACACTGGAGTGGGTTGCCATTTCCTTCTCCAATGCATGGAAGTCAAAAGTGAAAGTGAAGTCACTCAGTTGTGTCCAACTCTTTGTGACCCCATGGACTGTATCCTACCAGGCTCCTCCATCCATGGGACCCTCCAGGCAAGAGGACTGGAGTGGGGTGCCATTGCCTTTTCCGTGTATGCAAAGAACATCTTCTTAATCCATTCATCTGTTGATTGACACTTAGGTTGCTCCCATACCTTGGCTATTTTAAGTAATGCGCTATGAACATTGGGCTACATGTATCTTTTCAAGTTAGTGTTTTTTGTTTTTTGGATACATACTCAGGAATGGGGCTTCCCCCGTAGCTCAAACAGTAAAGAATCTGCCTGTAATGTGGGAGACCTGGGTTAGGAAGATCCCCTCAAGAAGGACATGGCAATCCACTCCAGCATTCTTGCCTGGAGAATCCCATGGACAGAGGAGCCTGGCGGGCTACAGTCTATGTGGCTGCAAGGAGGCAGGTATGACTGAGCAGCTAATACTTTCACTTTCATACCCAGGAATGGAATTGCTGGGTCATGTGGTAGTTCTATTTTTAATTTTTTGAGAAACCTCTGTTTCCGCCCTGGCTGCATCAGTTTATATTCCCACCAAGAGTGTATGAGGGTTCTGTTTTCCCCTTTTCCTCACTGACATTTGTTATCTGTGGTCTCTTTGAAGAGAGCCATTCTGACATGAGTGAGATGATACCTCGTTGTGGTTTTGATCTGCATTTCTCTGGTGATTAGTGGTGTTGAGCACCTTTTCATGTATCTGTTGGTCATCTGCATTTCCACTTTGGAAAAATTCTATTCAGTTCTTGCGCCCATTTTAAAATCAGGTTGGTTGTTTTTGATGTTGCATTGTATGAGCTGTTTATGTAGTTTGAGTATTAATCCCTTTTCAGTCATATCATTTGCCAATATTAAGTGGGCATGGGGAAGACAATCAAGCTGCAACACATTTAAAATTAAAATATGTAGATATCCAGGAGCCCCTTAACACCATCCCTTTGATGGATGAATTAAATAAGTGATCTGGGGACAAGCCTAATTGATAATAGGCTGTTCTTAATGTGATGATAAGACAGAGACTCTCAATTTATTCCTCTTGAAGGGAAAATGCAGCTATTTTATCTAAAATCTGATTCTTACTACCCAGATTTAACTTTGAGAAGAGGATGGAAATGCATAGTTCCTTGTCAGTTAGACTGAAAATTTCATCTGCCAAAAGTCCATTCCTCTGATTCTTGGGGAAGTATTTAAAACTTGATCTGAAAGACAAGGACTTTGGAATATAATTAGGAATTGTAAGCATATTTTGATGGTTTACTGTGGTAGCAGTCCAAAGGTTTTTGGCACCAGCAACCAGTTTCCTGGAAGACAATTTTTCCATAAACCAGGGGGGCAGGGGCATGGCTTGGGGATGATTCAAGTGCATTAAACTTACTGTGCACTTTATTTCTGGTATTATTATATCAGATGCATCTCAGATCATCAGGCATTAGATCATAGGGGTTGGGAAGCCCTGGTTTACAGAGACAAGTGATGACAATAAATAAACGGTGGGAAAACATTATTAGTTTTTACTTAGATGATTAAATCTGTACAATTTAAGCAAGTATAGTGTATGCTCTAGTTAACCCTGAACACTGCATGTTTCTCCATGAGAATCATGACATCTGTGACTAACCTTGATTTTGTTTTAAATGGCCTGACGGAGTTGTAGCTTTTGATGAATAAGTAGGACAAGATGGCAGAGTAGAAGGATGTGCACTCATCTTCTGTGAGAACTCCAAAATTACAACTAGCTGCTGAAGGACTATTAAGAGGAGAATGTTGGATCTCACCAAAAACAGATACTCTGTGTTCAAGGGCAAAGTAGACGCCCCAGTAAGATGGTAGGAGAGGTGAAATTGCATTTAGAATCAAACCCCATACCTTTCAGAGATGCTTGGAGGGCTCAAACAAAACCTTGTGTGCAACAGGAGAACCCACAGAGACTGAGCCAGACCTGCCTTTGAGTGTTTGAGCATCTCCTGCAGAGGTATGAGTAAGCAGTGGCCTGCCACAGAGGCAGGGGCTCTGGGTGCAGCAGACATGGGTGTGGCATAAGCCCTCTTTGGAGAGGTCACCATGAACCCCATCATAGAGCCACCAGAACTTACACAGGACTGGGGAAACAGACTCTTGGAGGGTGCAAACAAAACCTTGTACATGCCTGGACCCAGGAGAAAGGAGCAGTGACCCAACAAGACTGACCCAGACGTGCCTGTGAATGTCCAGGAGTCTCTGGCAGAGGTGTGGGTTGGCAGTAACCTGCTGCAGGGTCTGGGGCACTGAGTGCAGCAATGCATGCTTGGGACCTTTTGAAGGAGGTCAGCATTATCTTCATTACCTTCACCATACTTTGCTCTTAGGACAAACAACAGGGATGGAACATAGCCCCGCCCATCAACAGAAAACTGGATTAAAGATTTACTGAGCATGGCCCCACCCATCAGAACAAGAGGGCAGACAGAAGGGAAACCAAATCACAGAAAACTAATCAAACGGATCACAAGGACCACAGCCTTTATCTAACTTGATGAAAGGGTGAGCCATGCCCTGCAGGGCCACCCAAGATGGACGGGTCATGGTGAGAGTTCTGACAAAACATAGTCCACTGGAGAAGGGAATGGCAAACTGCTTCAGTATTCTTGCCTTGAGAACCCCATGAACAGTGTGAAAAGGCAAAAAGATATGACACTGTAAGATGAACTCTCTAGGATGGAAGGTGCCCAATATGCTACTGGAGAAGCATGGAGAAATAACACCAGAAAGAATGAAGAGACAGAACCAAAGCAAAAACAATGCCCAGTTGTTGATGTGCCTGGTGATAGAAGTAAAGTCTGATGTTGTAAAGAACAATACTGCATAGGAGCATGGAATCAAGGTAAGTTAGAAGTGGTCAGACAGGAAATAGCAAGAGTGAACACTGACATTTTAGGAATCAGTGAACTAAAATGGACTGGAATGGGCGAATTTAACTCAGATGACCATTATATCTACTATTGTGATAAGGCAGTAGAAGAAATGGAGTAGCCCTCATAGTCAATAAGAGAGTCCAAAATGCAGCTGTTGGGTGCATCAGTCTCAAAAATGACAGAGTGATCTCTGTTCATTTCCAAGGAAAACCATTCGATATCACAGTAATCCAAGTCTATGCCCCAACCAGTAAGAAGCTGAAGTTGAACAGTTCTATGAAGACCTACAAGACTTTCTATTGCTGCTGCTGCTAAGTCGCTTCAGTCGTGGTGTCCGACTCTGTGCGACCCCATAGACGGCAGTCCACCAGGCTCCCCCATCCCTGGGATTCTCCTGGCAAAAATACTGGAGTGGGTTGCCATTTCCTTCTCCAATGCATGAAAGTGAAAAGTGAAAGTGAAGTCGCTCAGTCATGTCCGAGTCTTCTTGACCCCATGGAGTGCAGCCTACCAGGCTCCTCCATCCATGGGATTTTCCAGGCAAGAGTACTGGAGTGGGGTGCCATTGACTTTCTATTACTAACACCTAAAGAAGATGTCCTTTTCATTATAGGGGATGGGATTGCAAAAGTACTATGTCAAGAGATACCTGGAGTAACAGGAAAATTTGGCCTTGGAGTACAAAATAAAGCAGGGCAAAGGCTAGCAGAGTTGTGCCAAGAGAACGCACTGGTCATAGCAAACACCCTCTTCCAACAACACAAGAGAAGACTCTACACATCGACATCACCAGATGGTCAATACTAAAATCAGATTGATTATATTTGTTGCAGCTGAAAATGGAGAAGCTCTATACAGTCAGCAAAAACAAGACTGGGAGCTGACTGTGGCTCTGATCATGAAACGCTTATAGCAAAATTCAGACTTTAATTGAAGAAAGTAGGGAAAACCACTAGACCATTCAGTTCAGTTCAGTTCACTTCAGTCGCTCAGTCCTGTCCAACTCTTTGGGACCCCATGATTTGCAGCACTCCAGGCCTCCCTGTCCATCACCAACTCCCAGAGTTCACTCAGACTCACGTCCATCGAGTCAGTGATGCCATCCAGCCATCTCATCCTCTGTCATCCTCTTCTCCTCCTGCCCCCGATCCCTCCCAGCATCAGAGTCTTTTCCAATGAGTCAACTCTTCACATGAGGTGGCCAAAGTACTGGAGTTTCAGCTTTAGCATCGTTCCTTCCAAAGAAATCCCAGGGCTGATCTTCAGAATGGACTGGTTGGATCTCCTTGCAGTCCAAGGGACTCTCAAGAGTCTTCTCCAACACCACAGTTCAAAAGCATCAATTCTTCGGCACTCAGCCTTCTTCACAGTCTAACTCTCGCATCCATACATGACCACAGGAAAAACCATAGCCTTGACTAGATGGACCTTACTTAGTCGGCAAAGTAATGTCTCTGCTTTTGAATATGCTATCTAGGTTGGCCATAACTTTTCTTCCAGTGAGTAAGTGTCTTTTAATTTCATGGCTGCAATCACCATCTGCAGTGATTTTGGAGCCCCCCAAAAATAAAGTCTCACACTGTTTCCCCATCTATTTCCCATGAAGTGATGGGACCGGATGCCATGATCTCCGTTCATTCAGGTATTACCTAAATCAAATCCCTTGCGATTATACAGTGGAAGTGACAAGTAGATTCAAGGGATTAGATTTGATAGAGAGAATGCCTGGTGACATTGAACAGGAGGCAGTGATCAATAATATCCCCAAGAAAAAGAAATGCCAAAAGGCAACACGGTTGCCTGAGGAGGCCTTACAAGTACCTGAGAAAAGAAGAGAAGCAAAGGGCACAGGAGAAAAGGAAAGATATAAGCATCTGAATGCAGAGTTCCAGAGAATAGCAAGGAGATAAGAAAGCCTTCCTCAGTGATCAATGCAAAGAAATAGAGGAAAACAATAGAATACAAAAGACTGGAGATTTTTTAAGGAAAATTAGAGATGCCAAGGGAATATTTCATGCAAAGATGGGCACAATACAGGACAGAACAATATGGACCTAACAGAAGAAGTGGAGAAGGCAATGGGAACCCATTCCAGTACTATTGCCTGGAAAATCCCATGGACGGAGGAGCCTGGTAGGCTGCAGTCCATGAGGTCATGAAGAGTCGGACACGACTGAGTGACTTCACTTTCACTTTTCACTTTCATGCATTGGAGAAGGAAATGGCAACCGACTCCAGTGTTCTTGCCTGGAGAATCCCAGGGACAGGGCAGCCTGGCAGGCTGCCATCTCTGGGGTCACACAGTCGGACACAGCTGAAGCCCCTTAGCAGCAGCAGCAGCAACAGAAGCAGAATATATTAGGAAGAGGTGGCAAGAATACACAGATGAACTATGTAAAAATGTTCTTCATGACCCAGATAACCAGGATGATGTGATTACTCACCTAGAGCTAGATATCCTGGAATGCAAAGTCAAGTGGGCCTTAGGAAGCATCACTACAAACAAAGCTAGTGGAGGTGATAGAATTCCAGTTGAGCTATTTCAAATCCTAGAAGATGTTGCTGCTTAATTGCTGCACTCAATATGCTAGAAAATTTGGAAAACTCAGCAGTGGCCAGAGGACCAGTAAAGGTCAGTTTCATTCCAATCTCAAAGAAAGGCAATGCCAAAGAATGCTGAAACTACCACACAATTTCACTCGTCTCACACACTAGCAAAGTAATGCTCAAAATTCTCTACGACGGGCTTCAACAGTATGTGACCGTGAAGTTCCAGATGTTCAAGCTAGATTTAGAAAAGGCAGAGGAACCAGTGATCAACTTGCCAACATCTGTTGGATCATAGAAAGACCAAGAGAGTTCCAGAAAAACATCTACTTTTGCTTTATTAATTACACAAAACCTTTGACTGTATAGATCACAACAAACAGGAAAATTCTTAAAAGAGATGGGAATACCACTCGACCTGACCTGCCTCCTGAGAAACCTATATGCAGGCCAAGTATCTATAATTAGAACTGGACAGGGAACAACAGACTGGTTCCAAATAGGAAAAGGAGTACTTATAGGCTATATATTGTCACCTTGCTTGTTTAACTTATCATGAGAAATGCTTGGCTGGATGAAGCACATGCTGGAGTCGAGATTGCAGGGAGAAATATCAATAACCTCAGATATGCAAATCACACCACCCTTATGGCAGAAAGCAAAGAAGAACTAAAGAGCCTCTTGAGAGAGTGAAAAAACTGGCCTAAAACTCAATATTCAGAAAACTAAGATCAATGCATCTAGTCCCATCACTTCATGACAAATAGATGGGGAAACAAAGGAAACAGTGGCAAACTTTTTTTGGGAGGGGACTCCAAAATAACTGTAGATGGTGACTGCAGCCATGAAATTAAAAGATGATTTCTCCATTGAAGAAAAGCTATGACCAACCTAGACAACATATTAAAAACTAGAGACATTACTTTGCTGACAAAGATCCTTTTAGTGAAAGCTATGGCCTTTCCAGTAGTCATGTATGGATGAGAGAGTTGGACTATGAAGAAAGCTGAGCACTGAAGAATTGATGCTTTTGAACTGTGGTGGAGAAGACTCTTCAGAGTCCCTTGGACTTCAATAAGATCAAATCAGTCAGTCCTAAAGGAAATCAGTCCTGAACACTCATTGGAAGGACTGATGCTGAAGCTGAAACTCTAATACTTTGGCCATCTGATGTGAAGAACTGACTCATTGGAAAAAAAAACCCTGATGCTGGGAAAGATAGAAAGCAGGAGGAGAAAGGGATGATGGTTGGATAGTATCAGTGACTCGATGGACATGAGTTTGAGCAAGCTCCGGGAGTTGGTGATGGACAGGGAAGCCTGGCATGCTGCAATGCATGGAGTTGCAATGAGTTGGGCATGACTGAATGAGTGAACTGAAAGAAGAGGTGATAATTTGAATTCAGAAACCTAAGAGAATATACTCTTCATTTTCCAAAATATAACTGCACTGTGTGATGGCCAAGATTCTCTTTTCTAAAGGAAGCTGTCACCATCGATGCATTTTGCTAAGCGGAAACATGGTGGTCACTCCTTGTGCTCAGGGCACCGGAAGGGTGACATGGACCTTCCTCCATGACCTTCAAATAGCACCTGGATCTGCGGTCAAGCATATCTGTCAGTGAACCATGTTCCTTTCCTCCCCTTATCTAGGGTTTCTTGGCCTCAGAACTAACGCTTCAGTATGGACAAACCCTAGGGTGACCACCTCTTCAACATTTCTCACTTCCTGATGTTCACAGCTTTGTGATATCCCCTCCTTTTGGCTGTACCACAATCTAGGATTTCGTTCTAACCCATAGACTACAGCCACTCCAGCCAGGTTCTAACTTATTAAGGATGGATTATCACTGCTATGGTGGATGTGACTAGTGATAGAAGCAAGGTCCGATGCTGTAAAGAGCAATATTGCATAGGAACCTGCAATGTTAGGTCCATGAATCAAAGCACATTGGAAGCAGTGAAACAGGAGATGGCAAGAGTGAACATTGACATTCTAGGAATCAGCGACCTAAAATGGACTGAAATGGGTGAATTTAACTCAGATGACCATTATGTCTACTACTGCAGGCAGGAATCCCTTAGCAGAAATGGAGTAGCCATCATGGTCAACAAAAGAGTTTTAAATGCAGTACTTGGATGCAGTCTCAAAAATGAAAGAATGATCTCTGTTCATTTACAAGGCAAACCATTCAATATCACATTAATTAAAGTCTATGCCCCAACCAGTAATGCTGAAGAAGCTGAAGTTGAACGGTTCTATGACGACCTACAAGACCTTTTAGAATTAACACCCAAAAAAGATGTCCTCATCATTATAGGGGACTGGAATGCAAAAGTAGGAAGTCAAGAAACACCTGGAGTAACAGGCAAATTTGGTCTTGGAGTATGGAATGAACCAGGGCAAAGATTAATAGAGTTTTGCCAAGAGAATGTACTGGTTATAGCAAACACCCTCTTCCAACAACACAAGAGAAGACTCTACACATGGACATCACCAGAAGGTCAACACTGAAATCAGATTGATTATATTCTTTGTAGCCAAAGATGGAGAAGCTCTATACAGTCAGCAAAAACAAGACCAGGAGCTAACTGTGGCTCAGATCATGAACTCCTTATAGCAAAATTCAGACTGAAATTGAAGAAAGTAGGGAAAACCACTAGACCGTTCAGGTATGACCAAAATCAAATCCCTTATGATTATAAAGTGGAAGTGAGAAATAGATTTAAGAGACTAGATCTGATAGATAGAGTGCTTGATGAACTATGGATGGAGGTTCGTGACATTGTACAGGAGACAGGGATCAAGACCATCTCCATGGAAAAGAAATGCCAAAAAAGCAAAATGGCTGTCTGGGGAGGCCTTACGAATAGCTGTGAAAAGAAAAGTGAAAAGCGAAGGAGAAAAGGAAAGATATAAGCATCTGAAGGCAGAGTTCCAAAGAATAGCAAGCAGAGATAAGAAAGCCTTCCTCTGGGATCAATGTAAAGAAATAGAGGAAAGCAACAGAATGGGAAAGAGTAATGATCTCTTCAAGAAAATTGGAGATACCAAGGGAACATTTCATGCAAAGATGGGCTCGATCAAGGACAGAAATGGTCTGGACCTAACAGAAGCAGAAGATATTAAGAAGAGGTGGCAAGAATACACAGAAGAACTGTACAAAAAATATCTTCACGACCTGGATTATCACAATGGTGTGATCACTCACCTAGAGCCAGACATCTTGGAATGTGAAGTCAAGTGGGCCTTAGAAAGCATTATTATGAACACAGCACTTGGATGTGATGGAATTCCAGTAGAGCTATTTCAAATCCTGAAAGATAATGCTGTGAAAGTGCTGCACTCAATGTGCCAGCAAATTTGGAAAACTCAGCAGTGGCCACAGGACTGGAAAAGGTCACTTTTCATTCCAATCCCAAAGAAAATCAATGCCAAAGAATGCTCAAACTACCGCACAATTACACTCATCTCACACGCTAGTAGAGTAATGCTCAAAATTCTCCAAGCCAGGCTTCAGCAATACATGAACCATGAACTTCCAGATGTTTAAGCTGGTTTTTAAAAAAGGCAGAGGAACCAGAGATCAAATTGCCAACATCCATTGGATCATGGAAAAAGCAAGAGTGTTCCAGAAAAACATCTATTTCTGCTTTACTGACTATGCCAAAGCCTTTGACTGTGTGGATCACAACAAACTGTGGAAAATTCTGAAAGAGATGGGAATACCAGACCACCTGACCTGCCTCTTGAGAATCCTATATGCAGGTCAGGAAGCAACAGTTTAGAACTGGACATGGAACTACAGACTGTTTCCAAAAGGAAAAGGAGTACGTCAAAGCTGTATATTGTCACCCTGCTTATTTAACTTCTATGCAGAGTACATCATGAGAAACCCTGGGCTGGAAGAAGCACAAGCTTGAATCAAGATTGCTGGGAGAAATATCAATAACCTCAGATATGCAGATGACACCACCCTTCTGGCAGAAAGTGAAGAGGAACTAAAAAGCCTCTTAATGAAAATGAAAGAAGAGAGTGAAAAAGTGGCTTAAAACTCAACATTCAGAAAACTAAGACCATGGCATCTGGTCCCCATCACTTCATGGGAAATAGATGGGGAAACAGTGGAATCAGTGTCAGACTTTATTTTTCTGGGCTCCAAAATCGCTGCAGATGGTGATTGCAGCCATGAAATTAAAAGACACTTACTACTTGGAAGGAAATTATGAACAACCTAGATATTATATTGAAAAGCAGAGATATTACTTTGCCAACAGAGGCTATGGTTTTTCCAGTGGTCATGTATGGATGTGAGAGTTGGACTGTGAAGAAGGCTGAGTGTCGAAGAATTGATGCTTTTGAACTGTGGTGTTGGAGAAGACTCTTGAGAGTCCCTTGGACTGGAATGAGATCCGACCAGTCCATCCTAATGGAGATCAGTCCTGGGTGTTCATTGGAAGGACTGATGCTGAAGCTAAAACTCCAATACTTTGGCCACTTCATGTGAAGAGTTGACTCATTGGAAAAGACCATAATACTGGGAGGGATTGGGGGCAGAAAGAGAAGGGGACAACAGAGGATGAGATGGCTGGATGGGATCACCAACTTGATGCATGTGAGTTTGAGTGAACTCCGAGAATTGATGATGAACAGGAAGGACTGCCGTGCTTTGATTCATGGAGTCGCAAAGAGTTCGACACGATTGAGCGACTGAACTGAACTGAATTGTACTCATTGTTAGACTGCTTTATATGAGACCTCATCTTAGTATACTTGAAAGAGATGCTTCTGGCTGGATTCATGGAGTGATTAACCATGGTGGGGAGCCCAGATGCTGGGGAACTTCAGTCTCTTCTAGGAACTATCATTGCCTCCAGCCATATGTGAACCATGAACTTCCTGATGTTCAAGCTGGTTTTAGAAAAGGCAGAGGAACCAGAGATCAAATTGCCAACATCCGCTGGATCATGGAAAAAGCAAGAGAGTTCCAGAAAAACATCTATCTCTGCTTTATTGACTATGCCAGAGCCTTTGACTGTGTGGATCCCAATAAACTGTGGAAAATTCTGAAAGAGATGGTAATACCAGACGACCTAACCTGCCTCTTGAGAAATCTGTATGCAGGCCAGGAAGCAACAGTTAGAACTGGACATGGAACAACAGTTCAGTTCAGTTGCTTGGTCATGTCCAACTCTTTGTGACCCCATGAATTGCAGCATGCCAGGCCTCCCTGTCCATCACTAACTCCTGGAGTTCACCCAGACTAGCATCCATTGAGTCAGTGATACCATCCAGCCATCTCATCCTCTGTCATCCCCGTTTTCTCCTGCCCCCAATCCCTCCCAGAATCAAAGTCTTCTCCAATGAGTCAACTCTTTGCATGAGGTGGCCAAAGTACTGGAGCTTCAGCTTCAGCATCATTCCTTCCAAAGAAATCCCAGGGCTGGTCTCCTTCAGAATGGACTGGATGGATCTCCTTGCAGTCCAAGGGACTCTCAAGAGTCTTCTCCAACACCACAGTTCAAAAGCATCAATTCTTCGACACTCAGCCTTCTTCACAGTCCAACTCTCACATCCATACATGGAATGACAGACTGGTTCCAAATAGGAAAAGGAGTACGTCAAGGCTGTATATTCTCACCCTGATTATNGGGGCTCCAAAATCACTGCAGATGGTGACTGCAGCCATGAAATTAAAAGATGCTTACTCCTTGGAAGAAAAGTTATGACCAACCTAGATAGCATATTCAAAAGCAGAGACATTACTTTGCCGACTAAGGTCTGTCTAGTCAAGGCTATGGTTTTCCAGGTAGTCATGTATGGATGTGAGAGTTGGACTGTGAAGAATGCTGCATGCTGAAGAATTGATGCTTTTGAACTGTGGTGTTGAAGAAGACTCTTGAGAGTCCCTTGGACTGCAAGGAGATCCAACCAGTCCATTCTGAAGGAGATCAACCCTGGGATTTCTTTGGAAGGAATGATACTAAAGCTGAAGCTCCAGTACTTTGGCCACCTCACGCAAAGAGTTGACTCATTGGAGAAAACTTTGAAGCTGGGAGGGATTGGGGGCAGGAGGAAAAGCGGATGACCGAGGATGAGATGGCTGGATGTCATCACTGACTCGATGGATGTGAGTCTGATTGAACTCTGGGAGTTGGTGTTGGACAGGGAGGTTTGGCGTGCTGCGTTTCATGGGGTCGCAAAGAGTCAGACACGACTGAGTGACTGAACTGAACTGACTGAACTGGTGGCTGGCAAAAAGCTGGAGCTCTAAGTCCTGCAAGTCAGGGTCTTCCATCTCTCATGCCACGAACCATGACCAGTCTGTGAACTGGAGGAACCACAACAGGAGGTGAGCAATCAGCATCTGAGTGAAGCTTCATCCATATGTACAGAGGCTTCCCATGAGCTCTCCCATCACCCCCAGATGGAACCATCTGGTTGCACGAAAACATGCTCAGGGTTCCTATTGATTCTGCATTATGATGAGGTGTATAATTATCAATATTTCATTATATGTCACAGTAGAATAAAAATAGAAATAAAGTGCATAGTAAATGTAATGCACTTGAATCATCCACAAACCATCATTATCACCCCAGTCCATGGGAAAATTTTCTCCCATGGAACCTGGTGCCTAAAAGGTACTGGATCGCTGCTGCAGCTGCTAGGCAGTGCATTCTGCCAACTACCTGCATGAGCTTGGAAGCAGATTCATCTCTAGTCACCCTGCAGATGCAGATTTTTATCCTGGCTGATACCTTGTCAGCAGTCTTGGGGGACCCTGAGCATAGGAGCCAGCCAAGCTGTGGCCAGACTCCTGACTCATGGAAACTGTGACCTCATGAATGTGTGTTGGTCCAAGATGCTCAGCTTGTGATCATTTGTTAGGTGATAAAAGAAACAAACAGTGACTACAGGCATGAAATTAAAAGACTCTTGCTTCTTGGAAGAAAAGCTATGACAAATGTAGACAGCATATTAAAAAGCAGACATATCACTTGGCCAACAAAGGTCCATCTAGTCAAAGCTACGGTTTTTCCAGTAGTCATATACAGATGTGACAGTTGGGCCACAAAGAAGGCTGAGCTCCAAAGAATTGATGCTTTTGAACTGTGGAGTTGGAGAAGATTCTTGAGAGTTCCTTGGACAGCAAGGAGATCAAACCTGTCCATCCTAAAGGAAACCAACCATGAATACTCATTGGAAGGACTGATGTTGAAGTTGAAGCTCCAATACTTTGGCCACCTAATGTGAAGAGCCAAATGCTCTGATGGAAAAGACCCTGATGCTGCGAACAGTTGAAGGCAGGAGGAGAAGGGGATGACAGAGGATGAGATGGCTGGAGTGGATCACCGACGCAATGGACATGAGATAGTGGAGGACAGGGAGGCCTGGCGTGGTGCAGTCCCTGGGGTTGAAGAATTGGACACACCCGAGTGACTGAACAACAACAACAAATAGAAGCCAACGCTAGGATTCTTAAACATCGAGTTAGACAATTGATTTTTTAACTGTCAGAGTTTGGGGAGTATCCTGGTCTTCCTGCTGCTCTGTTTCTGCCATGTGATGAGGAAAGAGACTTCGTACTGGGAAATAACCTTGGAAACTCATTAACTGATGCCCCCAGATAAGAATGTCAGCAGGTGCTGCCAAGAGACCTGGCATTTTTTTCTAATACTTGCCGCTTGAGAGACAAGTGTTGAGCGTTGTGCTGCACTGACTAACTAAACTGGGTGAAACTGAACTGGATCATTAGGGCCCTGTTATCATTCATCATTAAGATTTTTCTTTTAAGACCATCTGCTTTCAGCAGTTTGACACTTTATATATTGTTGATGTGAATTTGACAGATTAATCTGAGAAAAACATTTAGTTCAATCAAAGGACATTTATAATAGGTGGTGGATGTGAGCAGACAGGAATGAGAAATAAACATACGACTGAGGAATGAAGAAGAAATGTAAGGCAAGAGGGATTTCCCAGAATACCTATCTCAGAGTGCCTGTGAAGTGGTCTGTGTTCTATCGCGCTTGTTTGTGATGATTTCTTCTGCTGCTTTGGGGTCTGTCTAGAAGAGTGTCCCCAAATGTGAACTGCTGCTTGTCGTCTGACAAATGTAGGCTTATTTGCTTGCTGTCCCACCATGCTTCCTTTTCTTCTGTTACACATTGTGTATTTATACTATGCATTTTTCTTACGGTGAACTGGGGGTATGAATAGAAGAGAAAACTAGGAAATCTCAGTTCAAAAAGGAGTAAAAATACAAAGTGTGGAAGAAAGTGTCAGCTGCTCAGTCGTGTCCGACTCTTTGTGATCCCATGGACTGTAGCCAGTCAGGCTTCCCTGTCCATGGGATTTCCCAGGCAAGAATACTGGAGTGGGTTGCTATTCCCTTCTCTAGGGGATCTTCCCACCCAAGGAATTGAACCCAGGTCTCCTGCGTTGCAGGAAGATTCTTCACCATCTGAGCTCCAAGGGAAGCCCTTAAAAATAGAAATGTCCTTCCCTAATATCTGGGAATAGAGTGTATAGTCTTTATGGGCAGGGCAAATTCTATGCAAAAATTCTCATTCATTGTTTAATATATATTATTCTAATTGCTGGAAGGTTAGAGAAATCAAAGAATGATATGGGGAATTTATAACAACAGTGAAAAATAAAATTAATTGCACTTTATTATACACACACAGGCTATTTTTTCCCCATTACCCGTTTGTCCATGGATATTGTCACTGGACAGCTCTGGGTCTCAGTCTCCTAGTCTGTAAAGTGAGGTGTTGGAGCCTCCTGCTGACGTGTTGAATTGTGGTCCCTTGGCCCCGTGCTGTAGAGCATGAATTGTTGTTTAAAGACCGCACATTGTGTCAGATCTGTGCTGTGCTAGCACTCAGTATGTTCATGGGGTACTTCCTTTCCTTTTCCTTTCTCCTACTTTTGGTTTAATTTTCTGTCTATAGTTTGATAAGTGAAAAAAAAAATAGTGAAACTGTTAGTCACTCAGTCATGTCTGACTCTTTACGACTCCATGAACTGTAGCCCACCAGGCCCTTCTGTCCGTGGGATTTTCCAGGCAGGAATACTGCAGTGGGCTGCCATTTCCTCCTCCAGGGGATCCTCCCGATCCAGGGATCAAACCTGTGTCTGCTGCATTGGCAGGCGAATTCTTTACTTCTGAGCCACGTGGGAAGCACACGCCTTTCCTGCCCACCCCTGCCTGGCTTCCGGGCCTCAGAGTTTCTCGTTCACCCTGAACTGCTTAATTGTTCCTCTGAACTCTTACTGCTTCCCTCCTTGTCTGTTTCCCCTCCTGGAGTATGCGCTCCATGAGGACACACACTTCTGTTCACGGCTGTGTATACCCAGACAGGAAGTGTTTGTGCAATGGATGAATGCAACATGAATCTAAGGACCAAGGGCACTGTATGTTATGTGCTTCCTGGTGGCTCAGACAGTGAGGAATCCACCAGCAGTGCAGGAGACCCAGGTTCAGTCCCTGGGCTGGGAAGATCCCCTGGAGAAGGGAATGGCTACCCACTCCAGTATTCTTTCCTGGAGAATTCTGTGGACAGAGGAGCCTGGTGAATGTAGTCCATGGGGTTGCAAAACAGTCAGACACAACTGAGTGATTAGGGTCAGTAAATCAAGGCGAAGACATCAAGTCCAGAAACACGGTGTCTTATGTGTACTGACCATACCTTTCTTTGTGCTCACCTTTCCATTACTAGGGAGTCTGAACTGGCACACAGCTCACTGCCTGGGCACTGCCAGCCTGATGATTGACACAGAGGGGGTGGCTTCTGTGCATTGAGGGTGTGGAAGGAACGCATCGTGTACTCATGGCTTCCAGTGTTGGCGGGATAATCTGGAAGGTTGTGTGTGGCTGGAGTGAAATCTCTGAACTCATGATTACCCTGCTCAAATATCCCTTTCTCGTTAATAAAAGACTAGGCAAGCATCAAAGCAAAACCCCACAGGTCTCTAACTGTTACCAGCACCGTAAGGAGGCAAAGTGTTTTTTCTTTTTTTGGAATGGTTACAATAGGCAAACTCCTAGTCCACAGTGGGTTAAAGGTGCTGAAAATCCCTCAGTAGGGAGCTACAATTACTACCATTTACTGACAGCATTTGTGACAGTGGAGAACAATTTTCTTAAAGCTAATTCAAACAATCCTTGGCCACTGTAGCAGTGAGCAGTGTCCTGCGACAGGACAGGACTTAACAAGAAATTTTCCCCTATTGAGCAGCTTAAGCAAGCACATTTTGAAGCTTACAAGGAAGGAAAGAAGGAAATGTGGGAGGCATATGTCTTATTAAATGGCATTCATTTCCCCATTCTCAAACGAATGTGCCAGGCCATTACTTCACTACATAATGAGTGAAACATGGGTATGTAATTAGGCATCACCTCACGAATGCATGAGCTGTTAATCAAACAGTAATTTTAAGGGTTGTCATGGAAGGAAGGTTCAGGATTATTCTTGGATTATTATTATTATTATTTTTTTAAGTAGTAAGCAACTAGGTAGTACAGCTCTGAGAAAAGAAACGTCAAAACTTAAATATCAGAATCTTTCTTTTTAACTGAAATAATATGCTATCCTTTGAAGTTGTCATTGCTTTTCAGAAGTGCCTTCAAGGTTTTCTTTGGGGCCTTTCCTTGCTGAAAGTATTTTAGCCTACTGATGGAGAGATCAATGTAGTTAGTTAGGAACTTTTACGTTTTGGGTTAAATCTGAGTAAAAATTTGGACATGTAAGTTTCACCATCTTAGGTTTTTCTCTCCCCTGTCATAACCCACATGAGGATGGTGGGGTTCAAGGCAAGGTGGAAGTGAAAATGTTAGTCACTCACTTGTGTCCAACTCTTTGTGACCCCATGGACTGTAGCCCACCAGGCTCCTCTGTCCATGGAATTCTCCAGACAAGAATACTGAAGTGAGTAGCCATTCCCTTCTCCAGGGGATCCTCCCAACCCAGGCATCAAACCTAGGTCTCCTGCCTTGCAGGCAGATTCTTTATTGTATGAGCTACCAGGGAAGACACCCCCAAATTGGCCACTTTGGTATATGATTTTGGATTAAAGTTACTTAAGAAAAAATGAGTACAAGAGGGACACTCTGACCCTCCTCTGACCTTCTGAAAATAAGACATAAGTCTCCCGCATGAAAGGTGGAGAAGGCCATTCTTATCATTAGAGATAGAAAATTCCAGACCAGGGAGGCTATATAAAAAGCCTGTTACTTCTTCTCCAATCTCTTCGCCCAGACTCACACTTCTTTGTCTTGTAAATGATTCACAAATTTATTGTTTATCTAGAAGGTACAAAGGCTGCCTGCTTTGGCCACTTCTTTGGGTTTCATTTCTTTGGCCCCCATACACACAAACTTAATATTTCTCCTGTTAACCTCTTTTATTATAAGGAGTGTCTAAGCCAAAAATCTGGAAGGGTAGAGGAAAAATTATTTCTTTCTCTTACAAATAGATTCAGTGCATTGAATTCAATTTGCAGGTTTAAGATTTTTAAGCAACCAGTTCATTCAGATTAACAAATAAAGCAAATGAGATCTGGCTGGTTGAATCATCTTGCAATGTATTCTCCTGAAATTACAAAAATTACTGAGGCCTGGAGACATTTCCTTAGCTAGTCTAGACACTTTAAAATTGTTTTGCATGATGCCAGTGTGGATGATTGTAATATTATTTCACTTATACCAACCAAGCGCTCCTGCCATGCAAGCCTCAACACCTATTTTTGCTAGTTCTCTGGCTTGTTGCCTTTATATGTGGGACAGGACTGCTCAGTTGAGGTCTGATGTCCCCCTGTGTTTGAAAGAGGCCCGGCTGGTCTGCTCGATGTGGCCACTGAGACGTTAGGGCTCTGAACATGCATCCACTCCTTGGGCTGTGCCTCCTAGAGCTTCAGTGCCATTCGTGCCAGAGGATGCGTGATTTCTTCCTGCACAAGAGCTTTGTTCCCGCAGGACGGCCACTGATCAACAGTCATAGCTTCAAAGAGTATGCCATTTGTTAGCAGGCAGACAGGTGAGGGGAAACTTGGGGACACTGAATGGAGAAAAATAATGTTTGTTTCCATCAGTGATGACATTGGTGGGCAGTTCAGAAAATGAGACAAGAGTGGCTGAACTCAAAGCCCAGGAGGTGGGGAGCGCTGCCTGTCCACCTTCATGGCAACAGAAGAGCAGCCCCTCACTGTACAAGCAAGCTAGCAGCTGATGCAGTCTGCCAGTCCTCCACCAAATGATAGGGGAGGCAATTAAGAGGGTTTTTAATGAAGGCAGATCTGTGATGTAGAAGTTTGGAAGAAGGAGTAAATCTGACTTTCTAGCAGGATCTGGCTCATAGCCTCTTCATTTGGACTATTAAAATTAAAGCTAAAAGAAAACTCAATGAAAATTAAAACCAGATCTGAATAACAGCTGAGAAGAAAGGGAAAGAAATGTGACATCCCTATCAGCGTGTTTCTACAAAAACTTTCTAGACGATTTGTCTGTGTGCCGTTGTGTTCTACTCTGTGGACTGGAGCCACCAGGCTCCTCTGTCCATGCGAATTCCTGGGCGAGAATACCGAGGTGGGTTGCCATTCCTTCTCCAGGGGATCCTTCTGACCCAGGGATCAAACCTGTGTCTCCCGAATTGGTAGGCGTATTCTGTACCACTGAGCCAACTGGAAAGCCACATATTTGTTGTTGTTGAACAGTTGCTAAGTTGTGTCTGACACTTTGTGACCCCACGGACTGCAGCACGCCAGGCTCCCCTGTCCTCTACTATCTTCAGAGTTTGCTCAGATTCATGTTCATTGAGTCAACTGAGTCAGTGATGCTGTCTAGCCATCTCATCCTCTGCTGCCTTCTTCTCCTTTTGCCTTCAATCTTTCCCAGAATTAGAGTCTTTTCCAATGAGTCACCTTTTCACATCAGGTGGCCAAAGGATTGGAGCTTCAGCTTCAGTCAGTCCTTCCAATGAATATTCAGGGTTGATTTTCTTTAGCATTGATTGGTTTGATCTCCTTGCTATCCAAGGGAATCAATCCCAAAAGTCTTCTCTAGCACCACAATTTGAAAGAATCAATTGTTCAGTGCTCAGCCTTCTTTATGGTCCAACTCTCACATCTGTATTAGCTTTGTAATATTAATTAATGTGATAATACTGATGAGTTGACCCATGGCCCTTCCTCACCTCTGTGGTCCTCTGGTCCCTGATAAACCCCAGCATTTAACATGAAGGTATAATGGCACACCTGTAGATGCCTATTTACTTGATCATAGCCCTCTCTTGATTCTACCCTTATTTTTTGACTCACCTTGCCTTTTTAATAAATAGCAAGTTTTAAAAAATTTTTTATTTTTTATTTTTGTCATCTCTCATGAGAAATATTCACAGGGAAAACCCTTGTATGCACATATGTTTGCATAAACATTAACCCATAATAATAGCCATATATAAAATATTGTACTTCCTTTTGAGAAAAGGATGACTTAGCCTCATAGAGTCAGATAAGGACTGGCAGTGGGACTGGGAATAGTTCAGGTGAGCATCTGGGGAACTGATTCTATTGGTTTCAGTACTCTGAAACTCTGCTAGAAAAACTCTTGTGACATCTTAGATGTGTCATTTTGAGGCTGTCATGGAATCAAGTATCCCCAAACGATGGAAATGAGTCTGAGTGAACTCCGGGAGATGGTGATGGACAGGGAGGCCTGGCGTGCTGCGATTCACGGGGTCGCAAAGAGTTGGACACGACTGAGCGACTGAACTGAACGGAACTGAACCCTCTACTTTCCTGTCTTTTTCATAGGACAGGTGTTATCAGTTCAACAGGTGCGCATAAGAGAGGAGGAAAAGGCCTCATGCCTCAGGCATAGACGTCTGAGATGCGGCTGCATCGTCTGTAGGCTCTGTCTCCTCCCTCCTCCCTCCCTTCTTTATCCTCCTAGCATCCTAAAAGAAAAAGGGAAACATAAAATGTATTTTCACAGGGCTCAACATTTGAGGCAAGTAACTTTCTCCAATTTTCCTGGGTGGAGATCAGCCTTCACATTGGTTTATTCATTAAGTTGTCACCAGAAAGAGAACAATACAGAAGGAAGAAGAAAAGCCATCCTCCAACTTTGGAAATTAAAGGAAAATGTGTGCTTAATGAGAAAGAAGAGAGTATTGACCCATTTTTATGTTTTTAGAGGAGAAAGTACAGTGATGAGGCACACTGACTTTTTGAAATGCTTGTTATGAATGAAACGGAAAAAAAATGTCACAAGCATTTTCTAGGACAGAGCCCGAGATGCAGGGTAACTGACAGTTACAAATCAGTGGTGATCAGTAAGTCCCTGAACCACTCTTGAAACATAATAATCTTCTGAATTGGACCTTCCACATCAGCCTTCCAGCCTCTCTTATAGACCTGTGCTCAGAACTGCTGATATGCTGTTCAGTTTCTGTCTCAATAAGCTCTGAATTAGACACTGGCATAAAAGATTTAAGATGGGCAGATTTAAAGAGGTGATCAAATAAATGTAGAATTTCCAGGAAACTAGAATTATGTGTGAATTTCTAGTTATCTCCTGGAGAAGGAAATGGCAACCCGCTCCAGTACTCTTGCCTGGAAAATCCCATGGATGGAGGAGCTTGGGGCAGGCTACTGTCCATGGGGTCACAGAGTCGGGCACGACTGAGCGACTTCACTCACTTCACTTTTCTAGTTATTTAGGTGGGGAAATTCTGTGCAGCTTTTTAACCTTCACTTTACGTCTTATTGAGCTTCATTAAAAGAGAAGACCTGGGATTTCAGTATCTGAGGTCAACAGAAAAATCTCTTGTATTTTTATTAGGAAATAAGATAATGAAATTCTGTTTATAATAGCATCAAAACAATCAGACTTAGCAATACATTTCATGACAGATGTGTATGACACTTACTGAAAACTATGGGACATTGGTCAGAACCAAAGAGGCCTTAAGTAAGTGGAGGTGCTTCACTGAAGAACTGGAAAACTTACCATTGCTTAAAAATACTAATTCAAAGTGATATATGTAGCCCAATATTCATAGCAGCATCATTTACAGTGGACAAGCAGCATCATTTAAGGGCCATTCCCTGGCCTTCCAAGGAATATGTAAACTCTTTCTAAAATTAATATAGAAACAGAAAGAATCTGAAGCAGAAAACACAGTATTGAAGAAGAACCAAGCTGGAAGACTTATGCTACCTAGTGAACATCTATCAAGTGTTCACTGATAGATGAATGGGTAAAGAATATGTGGTACATATATAGAATGGACTATTTCTCAGCCATATAAAAGAATGAAATCTTGTCATTTGGGGCAATGTAGATGGACCTGGAGGGCATTATACTGAGTAAAATGAGCCAGACACAGAAGGACACATACTGAATGATTTAATTTATATATGGAATATAAAAGTACAGAAAACTAGTGAATATAACAAAAAGAAGCAGACTCACAGTGAGAACAAACTACTTGTTAACCAGTGGTGAGAAGGAAGCTTTATAGGAGTAGAGGTGTAAGTGGTACAAACTATTATGTATAAAATAAGCTGCATAGATATATCAACAACACAGGCAACATAGCCATTGTTTTATAAACGGAGTATAACCTTTAAAATAAAAAGAACAATTATTCCCTGATTGAAATGTAGAATCAACACAATTGCAATCAAAACACTAATAAGCTTTAAAAAAATAGATGATGCATTAGATTCCTATTGCTGCTGTAACAAATTACCCCAAACTTAAGGGCTTCAGATAACACAGTTTATCATCTCACAGTTCAAGAGGCCAGAATTCTGAGATGAATCTAACAAATTGCCACAAACATAGTGGCTTAAAATAACACAATTTATCATCTCATAGATCTAGAGGCCAGAAGTCTGAGATGAATCTAACCGTACTGCCATCAAGCTCTTGGCTATGCTGGTCCCTTCTGGGGGTGCCAGGGTTTGGCCCGTTGGTGCTGTGCCTAGCTCCTGTTGGCCTCCATATTCTTTGGCTTGTGCCCACATCACTTCAAGCTCTGTTCTGTAGTTAAATTACCTCTTCCTTTTCTGTAGTCAAATGTCCCTCCATCTCCTTCTTAAAAATACTTGTTATTATATTTATGGCCCACTTAGATAATCCACCATGATTTCTCCAGTTAATCCTTGACTTGATCACATCCATACAATCTCTTTTGCCATATATGATAACATTCCCAGGTTCCAGGCATTGACTTGGATGTCTTTAAGGGCCATTCCCTGGCCTTCCAAGGAATACGTAAACTCTTTCTAAAAGTAATATAGAAACAGAAAGAATCTAAAGCAGGAAACACAGTATTGAAGAAGAACCAAGTTGGAAGACTTATGCTATGAAATTACATGCTAGTTTTAAGACATGCTATGAAATTACAGTAATCAGCTTGGTGGTTTTGAAGTATGAACAGAGAAATAGGTCTATGAAACTACAGGGAAATAACAGTTTCTTGAATTTCTCAGTGTTCCTGTAAAAATCACCAGCCTCTTGAGCCATATAAAGTTGGAGAGTGTTTGCTCTTACTTCTAAAGTTTCATATCTATAGGAAGTAGATCTCTAGCTAATTTTTAAAAACTCCTCTTATCACCCCAAAGCCAAATGGTCACATCCCTAAACAGAGATGTGGATGAGTCTCAAAGGCTGTAGGGTAGAGAGTTATAGTCCTAGGTATTTTTTGTTATTTAGTTGACTCTTAGCAACCCCATGGACTGCAGGATGCCAGCCTTCTCTGTCTTTTACTATCTCCCAGACTTTGCTCAACCTCATGTCCACTGAGTCAGTGATGCTATGTAACCATCTCATCCTCTGTCTCCCCCTCTCTTCCTGCCCTCAATCTTTTCCAGCATCAGGGTCTTTCCAGTGAGTCGGCTGTTCACATCAGGTGGCCAAAGGATCGGAGCTTCAGCATCAGTCCTTCCAGTGAATATTCAGGGTTGATTTCCTTTAGAATTGACTGGTTTGATCTCCTTGCAATCCAAGGGACTCTCAAGTCTTCTCCAGCACCACAGTTCAAAAGCATCAATTCTTTGGTGCTCAGCCTTCTTTATGGTCCAACTCTCATATCTGTACATGACTACTGGATAAACCATAGATTTGACTATACAGACAAAGTGATATCTCTGTTTTTTAATATGCTCTCTAAGTTTATCATAGCTTTCTTTCCCAGGTATTTACATTTGAAATAATCTAAATTTCTGTGTAAGTGGTGCTGAACTTTCTGAATGCACTTAAATCAAAAGTGACTGTTTTTGCCAAAAGCAGTTGAACCCATTTTTTCTATCTTCTTAGCCTATAAAATTTGACGGTCAATCTTCAGTGTGTTTAAGATTCACTCAGAGATTCTAAACTCATCCTGTAGTACACAGGATGTGTACACTGTGTACACATTTTGTACACAGTGGATCTGGCAAGGGCCATGGCATCTTTTTAACAAACATGCCAAATGTTTCTAATGCAGGCGGTCTAAGGACCACTTTGTGATCACAGCCAGAAAAAATGTTGATTCCTCAATGAAAATGATGATTCAAAGTACTTGGTGAAAGAGACAAACAATGTACAAATCATCACAGAGGATAACAGTCTTCCGTGGAAGTCAACACTGTGAAAGAAATAAAACAGGGCACAGAGAAGGGTTCAAAGTGGACTAAAGTATTCTTATTATCAGTCCTATGGATTAAAGTGCCCATGCAGAAGATTTAGTGACAATGTCACTAGTAGCATTTCCTAGTTTTATCCTTTTTGCTGAGTTTTGTCCTTTTAAAGAGTGGCTGCCATTTTTAAGGCACCACAAGATGATTTTCTACTAGTGACAGAAGCTCTGCTATTTTCTTTCTTTCTCTTTCTCACATTTGTCATCTATGTTTTCTTGGTGGTGGTGGTAGTTTAGTGGCTATGTCATCTCCAACTCTTTGTGACCCCATGGCCTGTAGCTCTCCAAGCTCCTCTATCCATGAGTCTCTCCAGGCAAGAATACTGGGAGTGGGTAGCCATTTCCTTTTCCAGGGGATCTACCCACCTGGGGATTGAACCTGAGTCTTCTGCATCTTCTGTGTTGGCAGGCAGTTTCTTCATGACTGCGCCACCAGGGAAGCACCTATATTTTCTTACTTAATCCCTAAAAACAGTGTTGATATATTTTACCTTCATTTTTCAGATAAGAAGACTAAATAAATGCCAAAGCCATTTTGGCTGTTTAACTCTATTGCCTGCACTGTTAAACCCCATCTTATTACATATAGCACTATTTAGAGGAATAGTTTATTTTTAATTTTTATGCTTTCTTATTTTTAAGTTAATGTAGTTTTTAATTGAATTATAGTTGATTCATGATGTGTTAGTTTCGGATGTAGAACAAAGTGAATCAGTTATACAAATACATATATCCACTCTGTTTTAGATTCTCTTCCCTTGTAGCTTATTATGAAATATTGAGTCTAGTTCTCCATGCTATTCAGTAGACCTTTGTTGTTGATCTATTTTATACACAGTAAAATGTGTATATGTCAGTCCCAAACTCCTAATTTGTCTCCTTTCCCCTTTGGTAGCCATAAGTTTTTTTCTATGTCTTGTAGGTCTATTTCTGTATAATAGTTCATTTCTGTGATTAAATTTTTTTTTTTTAGCTTCCACATATAAGCGATAGCATACGATATTTGCATAGCATACAGTATTTGTCTTCCTCTGTATGGCTTACTTATAAACAGGAACCTGGATGGACTTGGCATTAAGGGACTATCCAGTCAAAGCTATGCTTTTACCAGTGATCTGTATGGGTGTGAGAGTTGGACTGTGAAGAAACCTGAGCACCAAAGAATTGATATTTTGAACTGTGGTTTTGGAGAAGACTCTTGAGAGTCCCTTGGACTGCAAGGAGATCCAACCAGTCCATTCTAAAGGAGATCAGCCCTGCGTGTTCTTTGGAAGGAATGATGCTAAAGCTGAAACTCCAGTACTTTGGCCACCTCATGCGAAGAGTTGACTCATTGGAAGAGACTCTGATGCTGGGAGGGATTGGGGGCAGGAGGAAAAGGGGATGACAGAGGATGAGATGGCTGGATGGCATCACCGACTTGAGGGATGTGAGTTTGAGTGAACTCCAGGAGTTGGTGACGGATAGGGAGGCCTGGCATGCTGCAATTCATGGGGTCACAAAGAGTCAGACATGACTGAGCAACTGAACTGAACTGAACTGAACTGAAGAATTAAACTTCTGCTACTCAAGGTGCACATAACCAACAGGTAGCACCTTTAGGCAAGCATGAAGTGTTTTTGGCAAGTGTTATGGTTTAGAGGTGCAGGAGCGTGGCAGCTGCGATGGCACATGAGTGGGGCCAAGGGGAGCTTCCCCATGCCTGAGGGCAGGGCGGCAGCCTAGGGGAGCTACCCCGCTTCCAAAGTAAGGAGCAGCGGCTGCGCTTTGCTGGAGCAGCTGTTAAGAGAGACCTCCACGTCCAAGGTAAGAGAAACCCAAGTAAGATGGTAGGCACTAAGAGATGGGATCAGAGGGCAGACAGACTGAAACTACAGTCACAGACAACTAGCCAATCTGATCACATGGACCACGGCCTTGTCTAACTCAATGAAACTAAGCCATGCCATGTGGGGCCAACCCAAGACTGCCGGGTCATGGTGGAGAGGTCTGACAGAATGTGGTCCACTGGAGAAGGGAATGGCAAACTGCTTCAGTATTCTTCCCTTGAGAACCCCATGAACGGTATGAAAATGCAAAAAGATAGGACACTGAAAGATAAATTCCCCAGATGAGTAGGTGCTTAATATGCTACTGGAGATCAGTGGAGAAATAACTCCAGAAAGAATGAAAGGATGGAGCCAAAGCAAAAACAACACCCAGTTGTGAATAGGACTAGTGATGGAAGCAGGGTTTGATGATGTAAGAGCAATATTGCATAGGAACCTGGAATGTTAGCTCCATGAATCAAGGCAAACTTGAAGTGATCAAACAGCAGATGATGAGTGAACATCTACATTCTAGGAATCAGTAAACTAAGATGGACTGGAATGGGTGAATTTAACTCAGATGACCATTATATCTACTACTGTGGGCAGGAATCCCTCAGAAGAAATGGAGTAGCCATCATAGTCAACAAAAGAGTCTGGAATGCAGTACTTGGATGCAATCTCAAAAACGACAGAATGATCTCTGTTCGTTTCCAAGACAAACCATTCAATATCACAGTAATCCAAGTCTATGACCTGACCAGTAACGCTGAAGAAACTGAAGTTGAACAGTTCTATGAAGACCTGTAAGACCTTCTAGAACTAACACCCCCCAAAAGATGTCCTTTTCATTACAGGGGACTGGAATGCAAAAGTAGGAAGTCAAGAAACACCTGGAGTAACAGGCAAATTTGGCCTTGGAGTACAGAATGAAGCAGGGCAAAGGCTACAAGAGTTCTGCCAAGGGAACGCACTGGTCATAGCAAACACCCTCTTCCAACAACACAAGAGAATACACTACACATGGACATCACCAGATGGTCAACACCGAAATCAGATTGATTATATTCTTTGCAGCCAAAGATGGAGAAGCTCTATACAGTCAGCAAAAACAAGACCAGGAGCTGACTGTGGCTCAGACCATGAACTCCTTATTACCAAATTCAGACTGAAATTGAAGAAAGTGAAGAAAACCACTAGACCATTCAGGTATGACCTCAATCAAATCCCTTATGATTATACAGTGGAGGTGAGAAATAGATTTAAGGGACTAGATCTGATAGATAGAGTGCCTGTTGAACTATGGACGGAGGTTCGTGACGTTGTATAGGACACAGGTACCAAGACCATCCCCACGGAAAAGAAGTGCAAAAAAGCAAAATGGCTGTCTGAGAAGGCCTTACAAATAGCTGTGAAAAGAAGAGAAGTGAAAAGCAAAGGAGAAAAGGAAAGATATACCCATTTGAATGCAGAGTTCCAAAGAATAGCA
>SJYQ01000122.1:252167-276910 GCA_006410935.1 Redunca redunca | reverse complement strand
CAAGAATACTGAAGTGGTCTGCCATTTCCATCTCTAGTGGACCTTGGTTTGTCAGAACTTTCCACCATGACATGTCCATCTTGGGTGGCCCTACGCAGCATGGCTCATAGTTTCATTGAGTTAGACATGGTTATGATCCATGTGATCAGTTTGATTAGTTTTCTGTAATTGCTTTCATTCTGTATGCCCTCTGATAAGGATAAGAGACTTATGGAAGCTTCCTGATGGCAGAGACTGACTTTTCTTAGCAGAGTAAATAATTTTATAAGTACAGTATATCAAATATAAGTAGTTCTTCAAACCTAAACTTTGAAGTATGGTTTGGTTTTTGTTGATTACTACTGATAATTGAAGCAAAAACCTTAATAACAATAAAAGTAGTAACTATCATTCATTGAGCCATGAATATGTGGCAGAGATTATGTTTAATCAATCTTTAGTCTATAAAAGCCCATTTATTCCTTATTATAATCTTGAGTATATATTAAGCATGTAAGAAATCTGAGAGTCAGAGAAGCTAAATAATGAAGGAAGAAGTCACACAGTCTATGGGAGAAAAGTCAGGATTGGAATCCCAGGTTGTCCAGCCCCAAAGCTCAGTGTTCCTTCTTCTTATAACATTGCTCCCAAGTCACTTGGAAAATAGCAGCAATGCTGTTTTATTACCATAAATACAAGAAGAGGGGAGTGGGGCAGGGAAGGATTGGGAGTTTGGGTATTAGCAGATGCAAATTACTGTATACAAAATTGCCCTAATGTATAGGATAGGGAACCAAATTCACTATCTTGAGATAAACCATAATGGAAAAGAACATGAAAAAGAATATAGGTATAACTGACTCACTTTTCTGTGTAGCAGAAATTAACACAGCATGGTAAATCCAGCCATAGTTAATAATTTTTTTTTTTAAAGAAACAGAAAGACAGATTGTGTTGAAAACCTCTATTTTTTTTGTTTTCCTAAAATGAATCAGCATCTTGTCACGGAGAAGCTAAATATAAAGACAGAAAGCAAAAAGGACCTTTGACTCTGTCTCATCTTTAAGCCAATAACTCTCACATTGCTGTCTTTGCTCTGACATTTCTCCCAAGCCCCGGGACATCTGTCTTTCAAGTGTTTTCCAGATCCTGCAGCTTAAAATGTCATCAATAGACCTTATTATCTTTCCCCTCACATTTTCTTTATCACCTTCATGATGCCTTTCTGCGAATGACTTTGAGATCTTCAAGCCACCCAGGCTTGAATACCAGTGGTCCTTCTGAGCTCACTGTTCCCTTTGCACCTTACATTGCTCAGTTTCTAGGTCCTGTTGACTCTTCTTCCAGAATTTCCCTCAACTTTGATTTCACGACAACCACCTGAGCTCAAACTGCTTTTCTTCTGGCCTGAAGTATCTCCTTACTCTAGAGCAGCACATTGGTGGTTTCACAAGAGTCTTTCTGAATCACCACCTCCATTGTTTCTTTGCTACTCCCCAACTCTAAAACCCTCAGTGTCTCCCCATTGCCTATATTACAGGGCTGTCAGATAGACTGCAAGATTCCAAGGTATAGGTGAACTTCCTAGTTGCATGGGACCTACTTACAGTTAAAAAAAAGATTTCCCTGAAATTCAAATTTAACTAGGTGTCCTGTGTTTTCATTAGCTAATTCCAGCAACCCTATTATATCATTAAATATAAACTCTTTAGTCAGCTGTCTAGTAAATGAGCCCAACTAATGGCTCTAGTTTTATCCATCACTTCTGTCCTTCTTGGATTCTGTCCCCTAGTCAGGTGGTAGCATTGACTGGCCCCGTGCATGAGTCACTCTACTGTTGCAGGCAGTAAGCCTGTGTGCTAAGCTGTTTCAGTTGTAATGGACTCTTTGTGACCCTGTGGACTGCAGCCTGCCAGCCTCCTCTGTCCATGAGATTTCCCGGGCAAGAATACTGGAGTGCGTTGCCATTTCCTCCTCCAGGGGATCTTCCCAAGCCAGGGACTGAATCTGTGTCTCCTGCCTTGGGCATGTGGATTGGTTACTGCTAGTTCCACCTGGGAAGCCCAGGGTGAGTGTGTCCCTCCCCTAATTTGTAAGTTGAAACCTAACCCTGTGATATTTGGAAATGGGGCTTTGGGGAGGGGATGAGGTCATGAGCGTAGAGCCCCCATGAATAGGATTTGTGCCTTTATTAAAGAGACTCAAGATAGCTCCCTCACCCCTTCTTCCACGTGAGGACACAGTAACAAGACAGCTCTCTGTGAACTAGGAAGCAGGCTCTCACCAGACATGGAATCTGCTGTCTTCTTGATCTGGACGGCCAACCCCAGAACTGTGAGAGGGAAATGCCTACTGTTTAAGCTTTCCAGTCTATCCCAAGGTGGGGGTTGACATGTATTCATTATTGATTCTACATGTAAAATAGGTAACTAACGAGGACCTACTGTGTAGCACAGGGAACACTACTCAGTGCTCTGTGGTGACCTAGGTGGGGAGGGAATCTCAAGAAAGAGGGGATATGTGTACACGTGTGGGGCTTCCCAGACGGCACTAGTGGTAAAGAACCTGCCTGCCAATGAAGGAGACGTAGGTGATGCAGGTTCAATCCCTGGATCAGGAAGATCCCCAGGAGGCATGCATGGCAACTCGCTCCAGTACTTTTGCCTGGAGAATCCCACGGACAGAGGAGTCTGGTGGGCTACAGTCCATAGCGTCAGACATGACTGAAGCTACTCAGCACCCACGCATGCACATATGTACACGTATAGCAGACACTCTGCTCTACAGTAGAAACGAATAACACAACATTGTAATGCAACTAGACCCCAGTGTAAAAAAAGTGACTCTCAGTCTAGGGTACTTTCTGTCCCAGCAGCCTGAACAGACTAAGACATCTACCTTGTGCTTTTGTAGAACTTGTGGCCCAGAAAAGATGCTGGCCCTTGAAGGAGTCTGTGCTTCCTCCAAGAAGTCCATGGCTCTTAATGAGTATTTTTCTTACTCTGCTTATTCCATCCCAGTGTGCCTGTGCATAACTGTTTATGTCTTCCTCCCAGTTAGTTGTGAGTTCCCTTAGAACAGCCCACACCTCTCTCGTTTTTACATGCTTCCAACTCTAATATTGTGCTTTATACATATTAAACTCCATTGACTAAATGAGTAAATATTAGGAAAGACCTTTAACTCCAAAATGAATTTATGCTTTTTAATAATTCCCTTTTCTTTTGTTTCTAAAATTTTATTGGAGTATAGTTGAGTTGCAATGTTGTGTTTCAGGTACACAGCGAAGTGATTCAGATATTTGCTCTTTAGTTGCTAAGTCATGTCCAACTCTTTGTGATTCTGTGGACTATAATCTGCCAGGCTCCTCTGTCCACAAGATTTCCCAGGCAAGAATACTGGAGCAGGTCGCCATTTTCTTTTGCAAGGACTCTTCAGTTATATATGTTCATTTTTTTTTCTTTATTTTCAAAATCTTTTTTCATACAGGTTTTCACAGACTATCAAGTAGAGTTCTCTATGCTATATGGTAGTTCCTTTCTGGTTATCTATCTTATTTATAGGGGTGTGTGCGTGTGTGCGTGCATGCATGCTAAGTGGTTTCAGTCATGTCTGATTCTTTGCAACTGAGAGAGTCAGTTCCTAGGCAGGTTGATAAGTCTGGGGGTCCCCAAGGAGAGAGGGGTCTGCACTTCTTGAGGAGGAGATAGGGGTCTAGAATTCTCAAGGAAGAGGAAAGGACAAACTTTTTTTCCCTCTGCATTCCTTAAGATTATATAACAATAACGTATCCTGCTTGAGGACGGTTTCTGGGAAAAAAACTTCTGGCTAATCCTGTTATCTTAAAATGTAAATTATGGGAGTGTCTTTACAACCTCCAGACATTCTTTTGATTCATTGTAATATCTAATTAAAAGTATATAACTCCATTGCTAACACTAGTGAGGGGGCACTCTTTCTGCCCCCTTCTGATGTTTATGTCAGAAGCTTTTTCTATCCCTTTTATACTTTAATAAAACTTTATTACACAAAAGCTCTGAGCAACCAAGCCTCATCTCTGGCCCTGGATTGAATTCTTCTCCTCCAGAGGCCAAGAATCCTGGTGTCTTTCTTGGTCCAGCAACAACCTTTCACAACCCTATGGATCTTAGCCCCACCAGGCTCCTCAGCTCATGGGATTTTTCAGGCAAGGATATTGGAGTGGATTGCCATTTCCTTCTCCAGGGGATCTTCGTGACCCAGGGATCGAAGACCCTGCATCTCTTAACTCTCCTGCGTTGGCAGGTGGATTCTTTCCCACTAGTCCCAACTGGGAAGCCCAAGTGGTGTGTGTATATTAATCAACTTCTTTTAATTCTAAAAAGGAATTATCTTTTCTCATACAGTGAGCACCTATCTTCCAAAAAGAGAAAAAGGATGGGGACATGTATTAAACGTGTAAATTCTACTGCTTTATTGATATTTTACATTCCATTAAAATAATTCATTTCTTGGGTATTCTCAAGAAATAAACATAGAATTTATTTCCTTTTTTTTTTATGGGAATGCTATGTGTCTCATTTTGCTAGAATTTTAAACTACTTGAGATAAGTTAGCAACCATTTTGAGACACCAGATTTTTTATTAATTAACAAAGAAAGAGGATACATGGCCACAGAGTAGTTGATATGTAAGGTTAAGTGGCCAAATTATAAGGAGAGAACACAACCCCACCTATCAATAGCAAATTGGATTACGTTTTACTGAGCAAAGCTCTGCCCTTCAGAGCAAGACCCAGATTCCCCCACAGCTAGTTCTTCCCATCAGAAAGCTTCCACAAGCCTCTTTCTTATCCTTATCCATGGAAGTCAGACAGAATGGAAACCACAATTACAGAAAACAAAACAAACTGATCACTTGGATAACAGCCTTGTCTAACTCAATGAAACTATGAGCTATGCTGTGTATGGCCACCCCAGATGGACAGGTCAGAGTGGAGTGTTCTGACAAAATGGGGTCCACTGGAGAAAGGAATGGCAAATCATTTCAGTATTCTTGCCTTGAGAACCTCATGAACAGTATGAAAAGGCAAAAAGTAATGACACTGAAGTTTCAACTCCCCAGATCGTTAGGTGCCCAATATGCTACTGGAGAAGAGTGGAGAAACAGTTCCAGAAAGAATGAAGAGGCTGAGCCAAAGCAAAAACAATGCCCAGTTGTGGGTGTGATTGGTGATGGAAGTAAAGTCCGATGTTGTAAAAAACAATGTTGCATAGGAACCTGGAATGTTAAGTCCATGAATCCAAGTGGAGTCGCTCAGTTGTGTCCAACTGGTCAAGACCCCATGGACTGCAGCCCACCAGGCACCTCCACCCATGGGATTCTCCAGGCAAGAGTACTGGAGTGGGTTGCCATTGCCTTCTCCAATGCATGAAGGTGAAAAGAGAAAGTGAAGTCACTCAGTTGTGTCTAACTCTTAGTGACCCCATGGACTGCAGCCTACCAGGCTCTTCCACCCATGGGATTTTTCAGGCAAGTGTACTGGAGTGGGTTGCCATTGCCTTCTTCCCCAAGGTAAGTTAGAAGTGGTCAAATAGGAGATGGAAAGAGTAAACATCAACATTTTAGGAATCAGTGAACTAAAATGGACTGGAATGGGCGAATTTAATTTAGATAAACATTATATCTACTACTGTGGGCAAGAATCCCTTAGAAGAAATGGAGTAGCCCTCATAGTCAACAAGAGAGTCCAAAATGCAGTACTTGGGTACAATCTCAAAAACAACAGAATGATCTCTGTTGATTTCCAAGGCAAGCTATTCAATATCACAGTAATCCAAGTCTATGCCCCAACCAGTAATGCTGAAGAAGCTGAAGTTGAACAGTTCTATGAAGACTTACAAGACCACCTAGAAATAACAATAAAAAAAATGTCCTTTTCACCATAGGGGACTGGAATGCAAAAGTAGAAAGTCAAGAGATACCTGGAGTAACAGGCAAGTTTGGCCTTGGAGTACAAAATGAAGCAGGGCAAAGGCTAACAGAGTTTTGAAAAGAGAATGCACTGGTCGTAACAAACACACTCTTCCAACAACACAAAAGATGACTCGTACACATGGACATCATCAGATAGTCAGTAATGAAATCAGATTGATTATATTATTTGCAGCCAAAGATGGAGAAGCTCTATACAGTCAGCAGAAACAAGACCGGGAGCTGACTGTGGCTCAGATCATGAACTCCTTATTGCCAAATTCAGACTTAAATTGGAGAAAGTAGGGGAAACCACTAGGCCATTCAGGGGAGTCCCTTAGGATTATACAATGGAAGTTAAAATAGATTCAAAGGATTAGATCTGATTGATAAGAAGAGTACCTGAAGAGCTATGAATGGAGGTTTGTAACACCAGGAGGCAGTGATCAAGATCATCCCCAAGAAGATGAAAGGCAAAAAAGGTTGTCTGAGAAGGTCTTACAAATAGCTGAGAAGAAGAGAAGTGAAAGGCAAAGGAGAAAAGGAAAGATACATCCATCTGAATGCAGAGTTCTAGAGAATAGAAAGGAGAGGCAAGAAAATCTTCCTAAGTATCAATGCAAACAAATAGAGGAAAACAACATAATGGGAAAGACTAGAGATCACTTCAAGAAAATTAAAGATACCAAAGGAATATTTCCTACAAAGATGAGCTCAATAAAGGACAGAAATGATATGGACCTAACAGAAGCACAAGATATTAAGATGAGGTGGAAAGAATACACAGAAGAACTGTACAAAAAAGATCTTCATGACCCAGATAACCACAATGGTATGATCACTCACCTAGAGCCAGACATCCTGGAATGTGAAGTCAAGTGGGCCTTAGAAAGCATCACTGTGAACAAAGCTAGTGGAGGTGATGGAATTCCAGGTAAGCTATTTCAAATCCTAAAATGTGATGCTGTGAAAGTGCTACACTCAACATGCCAGCAAATTTGGAAAACTCAGCGGTGGTCACAGGACTGGAAAAAGTAAGTTTTCATTCCAAACCCAAAGAAAGGCAATGCCAAAGAATGTTCAAACTACTTCACAATTGCACTCGTCTCACACTCTAGCAAAGTAATGCTCAAAATTCTCCAAATTAGGCTTCAAGAGTACATTAACTGAGAACTTCCGGATGTTCAAGCTGGATTTCAAAACAGCAGAGGAACCAGAGATCAAACTGCCAAGATCCGTTGGATCATCGAAAAAGCAAGAGAATTTCAGAAAAACATCTACTTCTGCTTCACTGACTACACTAAAGTCTTTCACTGTGTGAATCACAAGAAGCTGTGGAAAATTCTTAAAGAGATGGGATTACCAAACTGTCTTACCTGTCTCCTGAGAAATCTGTATGCAGGTCAAGAAGCAACAGTTGGAACTGGACATGGAACAACGGACTGGTTCCAAATTGGGAAAGGAGTTTGTCAAGGCTGTATATCATCACCCTTTTACTTAACTTATATGCAGAGTACATCATAGGAAATGCTGGGCTGTCTGAATCATAAGCTGGAATCAAGATTGCCGGGAGAAATATCAGTAACCTCAGATATGCAGATGACAGCACCCTTATGGCAGAAAGTGAAGAGGAACTAAAGAGGGTCTTGATCAAAGTGAATGAGGGGAGTGAAAAAGCTGGCTTGAATCTCAACATTCAGAAAACTAAGATCATGGCATCTGGTCCCATCACTTCATGGCAAATAGTGGGGAAACAGTGTCAACAGTGACAGACTATTTTCTTGGGCTCCAAAAGCACTGCAGCTGGTGAGTGCAGCCATGAAGTTAAAAGCTGCTTGCTTCTTGGAAGAAAAGCTATGACCAACCTATGTGTGTGTATGTGTTAGTCACTTAGTTGTGTCTGACTCTTTGTGACTCCATGGACTGTAGCCCGCCAGGTTCCTCTGTCCAAGGGATTCTCTAGGCAAGAATACTGAAGTGGATTGCCATTTCCTTCTCCAGGGGATCTTCCTAACCCAGGGATTGAACCTGGATCTCCTGTACTGCAGGCAGATTCTTTACCATCTGAGCTATAGGGAAGTCCTAGCTAACAGAAAAGCTCGACCTATACAGCATATTAAAAAGCAGAGACATTACTTACTGGCAAAGGTCCATGTAGTCAAAGCAATGGTTTTTCCAGTAGTCATGTATAGTTGTGAGATTTGGACTATAAAGAAGGCTGAGCACCAAAGAACTGATTCTTTTGAAATGTGGTGCTGGAGAAGACTCTTGTGAGGCCCTTGGACAGCAAGGAGATCAAACAAGTCGATCCTAAAGGAAATCAATGATGAATATTCATTGGAAGGACTGATGCTGAAGCTGAAGCTGCATTCCTTTGGCCAGCTAATGCAAAGAACTGACTCATGGAAAAGATCCTCATGCTGGGAAAGATTGAAGGCAGGAGAAGAGGAGATTGCAGAAGATGAGATGGTTGGATGGCATCACCAACTCAATGGACATGAATTTGAGCAAGCTCCAGGAGTTGGTGATGGTCAGAGAAGCCTGGCTTGCTGCACTTCATAGGCTTCCAAAGAATTATACACAACTGAGTGACTGAACTGAACTGAACTGAAGGTTAAATGGGAGCAGAGGCAGTGGATGGAGGTACATGGCCTGGAAGTTTGAGAATGCACTTGCAAAAAGAACTAAGATCTGGATGTTGTGGAGATAGATTTTCATTTTTGCAAAGCTTGCCTTTTTTTACCCCTTCCTTTTGCACCTGGGTCTATCAAACAAACAGAGGTGTATTATGAAAGCATCTGGTTCACTGATAGATTTTTGTTCTTTTTCCATCAATTTATATTGAGTATTCTGTTAAGTGTGAGACCCATTACATTCCTCTTCCAAGAGATAAATGGCATCATTTTGGTTGTTTATCATCTTATACAAATAAAATAATTTGAAAGAGAACCTAGTTTTGCTCTTAGTGGGCATGTTTTATGGGGCTTCAAGATTCTTTAGTTCTGATTTATTAACTATGTTTTAAGAACATAAATGCCATCTGTACAGTGTTGCAAAAGTGAAGCCTGAGAACACAGTTCTAGGTTCTCTCAGTCTCATCAGTATGTAAATCATTAAGCAGAATATAAATGCCCCCCAGGCAAAATAGTCAGAATGACATTCCCACCACTGCATATGGATGAAGCCATGGCCGATAAATTCCTTCTTCAAATATGCTCTCTTACTGCATTATTTATGGACTTGGGAAATGCAGATTATCCTGCCGTTATTCTTGGCATTATTCTCTTCCTAGTGGGGTCTGTGAGCTGTAACTTGATCCTTGGATGGAAAGCATTTATTCTTTCCTTGACAGCTAAATTGTTACTCTAGACCAGCAACAGTTGCATTTAAAGAATTTTTTTGAGCCTTTAGCAACTGTAGAATTTGGAAGGGCAAATGAAGGCTTTTCTGCTTTGTTTGTCTTTGTATATCTAGAAAGCTTCCCAGATGGAGCAGTGGTAAAGAATCCACCCACCAGTGCAGGAAATACAAGAGTTGTGGGTTTGATCCTTGGGTCCGGAAGATTCCCTGAAGAAGGAAATAGTAACCCACTCCAGTACTCTTGCCTGGAAAATCCCATGGACAGAGGAGCCTGGTGCGCTTCTGTCTATGGGGTCGCTGAGAGTGGGACATGACTGAGCATCTTCACTTTCACTTTTCACTTTCATGCATTGGAGAAGGAAATGGCAACCCACTCCATTGTTCTTACCTGGAGAATCCCAGGGACGGGGGAGCCTGGGGGGCTGCCATCTAAGGGGTTGCACAGAGTCGGATACAACTGAAGTGACTTAGTATGCTCACATGCATACATCTAGAAAAGTATTTAATATGCTTCTATAAGGTCCTTTTTAATTAGAATCTCATTTTGGAATTTTGAAGGCATTGTGCATTATCTGAACAATTAAAAAAATATTCTCAATCCTATTTTGTTCAAGTTCTTCCCTCAAATTGCCTTTTCTTTTTTCATTTTCAAGCATCCACAGAGACAGAAAAACTTGTTAAGCAAATTTAATGTAAAATACAAACTTTTTCAGGGACCCACAAAAGGGAAAAAGGGCTTTTCTTTTTTCTTTTTTTAAACAACACAGACATGGAATGCATAAAATACCTTAAATAGCTCAAATATGGTTTTCAGGGTTGGGGGGATTTTCTATAAAATATCCAGAAATTTCACCAGGAATGAGTACTTTCTTTTGCCTAAAACCTGAAAATTTTCTTACAGCCACTGTACATATGGCAGTGGAAAAAAAAAATCTGCTCAAGCTGAAAAAACGTTGAATAAACTGAGAAAGGCACAGAGATTGGCAGGGTAGAGGCCACAGAGGCCAGAAGAGGAACTGTTTTCCTTTTCTGCTTTTTCAAGTCCTCTGTCATTCTGTCTGCCTCCAGATTTTACCAACCCCTTCCAGTCCTTCATTCTCTCAGTCTGTATCTGCTGTCTTGTCACATTTGATCACTGCTCATTAATACTTTCCTGAGTGCTTTTCCTTTCTTTTTCCTCTGAGGTTACCACTGAAACAAGACTGTACAATTATCCTCTGAAATATAGGATATATCCTCATTTTTTCTTATATACAAAGTTTTTTTTTTTTTAATTGGAGGATAGTTGCTTTACAATATTGTATTAGTTTCTGCTGTGCAACAAAGTGAATTGGCTATATGTCTACAAATATCCACAGTTATTTTTTTACCCTTTTTTTTGTTTGGGGGAGCAAGCATGCATTTGTTGAGAAAGTCTGAGTCTAGTCTGAAGATCATCCTCATTGTCTTTACTTGAGATATCTTGGGTAAGCCTGTAGAGATGTCCAGAGGCACCCACCTTTTCAGTGGAGGTGTGTGGGGGGAGACAGAGCAGGTAAGATGGAAACATCTATTGATCAGCAGATAAGTGTGAATGCAAAGCTGTTAACACCCAACTCACCCAAAGGCTATATTAGAAATATGTAAAGTTTTATCATCCATTTGCTTTTATGGTGCTAGTTTGCTGGTGTCACCTTGCTGACAAAAGTCTGTATAGTCAAAGTTATGGTTTTTCCAGTTGTCATGTATGGATATGAGAGCTGGACCATAAGGAAGGCTGAGCACCAAAGAATTGATGTTTTCGAACTCTGGTGCTGGAGAAGACTCTTAAGCATCCATTGGACTGCAAGGAGATCAAACAAGTCAATCCTAAAAGAAATCAACCCTGAATATTCATTGGAAGCACTGATGCTGAAGCTGAAGCTTCAATACTTTGGTCACCTGATGTGAAGAGCTGACTCATTGGAAAAGACCCTGCTACTGAGAAAGACTGAGGTCAGGAGGAGAAGGGGACAACAGAAGATGAGATGGTTGGATGGCATCACCGACTGAATGGACATGAGTTTGAGCAAACTCTGGGAGATAGTGGAGGACAGAAGAGCCTGGTGTGCTTCAGTCCATGGGATCACAGAAAGTTGGATGTGACTTAGTGACTGAATAGCAACAAACTGCATCCATATCCCTGATTAACATCACCAGATATATTAAAAACTGTATACAGCCACTATGGAGAACAGTATGGAGGTTCCTGTAAAAACTAAAAATACATTTACCATATGACCCAGCAATCTCACTAACTGGCTGAGAGAAAACCATAATTCAAAAAGACAGGAGTACCCAATGTTCATTGCAGTGCTATTTACAGTAGCCAGGACATGGAAGCAACCTAGGTGTCCACTGACAGGTGAATGGATATACAAGTTGTTTATATACACAGTGGAATATTACCCAGCCATATAAAGGATGAAATTGGGTCATTTGCAGACATGTGTATGGACCTAGAGTGTATCATAGAGAGTGAAGTAAGTCAGAGAAAAACAAATACCATATATTAATGCATATACATGGAATTTAGAGAAATGGTACAGATGAACCTAGTTCCAGGGAGGAATAGAGATGAAGACATGGAGAATGGACGTGTGGACATAGAGTCTGTGGAAGGAGAGGGTGGGATGAACAGGGAGAGTAGCACTGAGATATATGCACACACACAGACATGTGCAAAATAGACAGCTAATGGGAAGCTGCTGCATAGCACAGGGAGCTTGGCTTGGCGCTCTCTAATGATCTAGAGGGGTGGGATGGGAGGAGGAGGGAGGGATGCTTAAGAGAGAGAGGTTGGCTGATTCACTATGCTATACAGCAGAAAATAACATAACATTGTAAAGCAATTATACTCCAATAAAATGAAAAAGGTTATTTTAAATTAAAAAAATATCTACATAGAGGGAATTTTCATAATCTGAATCAACCCAAAAGAGCTAATAATGGGGCATGTAGGAGAGAGACAAGCATGAAACAGATAAGAAAGGTGAGGAAGTAGACTGAGAATGTTCCAGTGGAAATCTTGTTTCAAATCACCATTAAAACAAAACTTGAACGTAGTGATTTTTCTTTGGCATGGTTATTATTATGATGTCTTTGTTCTCCCTTCACTGGCAATTACTGAACAGCTTTTTGAATAAAAGCTAAATGAAACGGCAAGAAGCCAGTTTCATCAGCGAAGAAACACTTATCCAGAGCAGGCCCCTGAGAGCTGACGACTCGAATCTGTGAGCGCCCTGGGCTGGCCTTTTCTCTCATGTGTTTCTGCACCCGAATGAGTGGAAGCACCATTGACTCAAATCAGCTTTTCTGGGCTATTAAAAAGCAAGCCGACAGAATAAGAATGCTGACATTTTGCTCTTCAGTATGGGAATTAGATTTTTTGTGTATGTGCTAGTCCACTGAGGCAAACTTCCCTCAGTCCATTCCTGAGCCAACACCACACTGTTTTAAAGCGTCTGCCTCCAATGCGGGAGACCTGGGTTCGATCCCTGGGTCGGGAAGATCCCCTGGAGAAGGAAATGGCAACCCACTCCAGTATTCTTGCCTGGAGAATCCCATGGATGGAGGAGCCTGGTAGGCTACAGTCCACGGGGTTGCAAAGAGTCGGACACAACTGAGTGACTTCACCTCACCTCCCCTCATTCTATAAGAACATTGTGAACCAGAGCAAGTTCTTGTTTTTGATTGTGACTTAGTTCACACACCATCAAATCCACCTTTTAAAAGCATACTGTTATGGGTGTTAATACATTCACAAGGTTGTACAGTTATCACATGAAAAACATTTTCATCACCACATGGGAAATGACTGCTAATGCCTCACACTCATTAACAGTCACTTCCCATTATGGGAAAAGGTCAGCTTTCATTCCAAACCCAAAGAAAGGCAATGCCAAAGAATGTTCAAACTACTGAACAATTGCACTCATCTCACATGCTAGCAAATTAATGCTCAAAATTCTCCAAGCTAGTCTTCAAATGTACATGAACCGAGAACTTCCAGATGTTCAAGCTGGATTTAGAAAAGGCAGAGGAACCAGAGATCAAATTGCCAACATCTGTTGGCTCATAGAAAAAGCAAGACAATTCCACACAAATATCTACTTCCGTTTCATTGACTATGCTAAAACCTTTGACTGCTTTGACTGTGTGGATCACAACAAACTGTAGAAAATTCTTCAAGTGATGGGAATACCAGACCACCTTACCTGCCTCCTGAGAAACCTGTATGCAGGTCAAGAAGAAATAGCTAGAATCAGACATGGAACAACAGACTGGTTCCAAATTGGGAAAGGAGTACGTCAAGGCTGTATATTGTCACCTTGCTTATTTAACTTCTATGCAGAGGACATTATGTGAAATGCCAGGCTGGATAAAGCACAAGCTGGAATCAAGATTGCAGGGAGAAATATCAATAACCTCAGATATGCAGATGATACCACCCTTATGGCAGAAAGCAAACAGAAACTAAAGAGCCTCCTAATGAAGGTGAAAGAGGAGAGTGAAAAAGTTGGCTTAATATGCAGTATTCAATATATTTGTTATATCGCTATATTCAGTTCAAAATATTTTCAAATTACTAGTATAATTTCTCCTTTGACCTATGTTATTCAGAAATGTTTTACAATTTCCAAAAATATGGCTTCTTCCTATACTTTTTAGGTATGGATTTTTACTTCCATTGTGATCAGAGAACGTGTTTATATGATGTTGCTGCTGCTGCTGCTGCTGCTGCTAAGTCGCTTCAGTTGTGTCCGACTCTGTGTGACCCCATAGACAGCAGCCCACCAGGCTCCCCCATCCCTGGGATTCTCCAGGCAAGAATACTGGAGTGGGTTGCCATTTCCTTCTCCAATGCATGAAGGTGAAAAGAGAAAGTGAAGTCGTTCAGTTGTGTCTGACTCTTAGCGGCCCCATGGATTGCAGCCTACCAGGCTCCTCCACCCATGGGATTTTCCAGGCAAGAGGGCTGGAGTGGGGCGCCATTGCCTTCTCCATTATATGATGTTACTCCCTTGAAACTGTTGAATTTTGTGGTTGTTAGATGCAGTGTTACATACATGCCCATTTGATTTAAACTATCAATTATGTTGGTCTATCAATTACTGGGAAAATTTATTAAAATCCTCAACTACTTTAAAAAAAAACAANATGCAGTGTTACATACATGCCCATTTGATTTAAACTATCAATTATGTTGGTCTATCAATTACTGGGAAAATTTATTAAAATTCTCAACTACTTTAAAAAAAAACAAACTTGGCTTAAAGCTCAACATTCAAAAAACAAAGATCAAGGCATCTGGTCCATCACTTCACGGCAAATAGATGGGGAAACAATGGAAACAGTGACATACTTTATTTTCTTGGGCTCCAAAATCACTGCAGATGGTGACTGCAATCATGAAATTAAAAGATGCTTGCTTCTTGGAAGAATAGCTATGACCACCTAGACAGCATGGATCACAATAAACTGTGGAAAATTCTGAAAGAGATGGGAATACCAGACCACCTGACCTGCCTCTTGAGAAACGTGTATACAGGTCAGGAAGTAACAGAACTGGACATGGAACAATGGACTGGTTCCAAATAGGAAAAGGAGTATGTCAACACTGTAAATTGTCACCCTGCTTATTTAACTTATATGCAGAGTACTTCATGAGAAACTCTGGGCTGGATGAAGCACAAGCTGGAATCAAGATTGCTGGGAGAAATATCAATAACCTCAGATATGCAGATGATACCACCCTTATGGCAGAAAGTGAAGAAGAACTAATGAGACTCTTGATGAAAGTGAAAGAGGAGAGTGAAAATGTTGGCTTAAAGCTCAACATTCAGAAAATGAAGATCATGGCATCTGGTCCCATCACTTCATGGGAAATAGATGGGGAAACAGTGAAATCAGTGGCTGACTTTATTTTTTCGGGCTCCAAAATCACTGCAGATGGTGACTGCAGCCATGAAATTAAAAGATGCTTACTCACTGGAAGGAAAGTTATGACCAACCTTGATAGCATATTAAAAAGCAGAGACATTATTTTGCCAACAAAGGTCCATCTAGTCAAGGCTGTGGTTTTTCCAGTGGTCATGTATGGATGTGAGAGTTTGGACTATAAAGAAAGCTGAGGGCCAAAGAATTGATGCTTTGAACTGTGGTGCTGAAGATTCTTGAGAGTCCCTTGGACTGCAAGGAGATCCAAGCAGTCCATCCTAAAGGAGATCAGTCCTGGGTGTTCATTGGAAGGACTGATGTTGAAGCTGAAACTCCAATGCTTTGGCCACCTGATGCAAAGAGCTGACTCATTTGAAAAGCTCCTGATGTTGGGAAAGATTGAAGGCAAGAAGAGAAGGAGACAACAGAGGATGAGATGGTTGGATGGCATCACTGACTCAATGGACATGAGTTTGGGTAAACTCCAAGAGTTGGTGATGGACAGAGACATCAGGTATGCTGTGATTCATGGAGTCATAAAGAGTCAGACACGACTGAGCAGCTGAACTGCGTTCAGTTCAGTTCAGTCACTCAGTCATGTCTGACTTTGCGACCCCATGAATCGCAGCACGCCAGGCCTCCCTGTCCATCACCATCTCCCAGAGTTCACTCAGACTCACGTCCATCGAGTCCGTGATGCCATCCAGCCATCTCATCCTCTGTCATTCCCTTCTCCTCCTTCCCCCAATCCCTCCCAGCATCAGTGTCTTTTCCACTGAGTCAACTCTTCACATGAGGTGGCCAAAGTACTGGGGTTTCAGCTTTAGCATCATTCCTTCCAAAGAAATCCCAGGGCTGATCTCCTTCAGAATGGACTGGTTGGATCTCCTTGCAGTCCAAGGGACTCTCAAGAGTCTTCTCCAACTGTGTTAGACAGCATATTTAAAGGCAGAGACATTACTTTGCCAACAAATGTCTGTCTAGTCAAAGCTATGGTTTTTCCAGTAGTCATGTTTGGATATGAGAATTCGACCATAAAGGAGGCTGAGCACTGAATAATTGATGCTTTTGAACTGTGGTGTTGGAGAAGACTCTTGAGAGTCCCTTGGACTGCAAGGAGATCAAGCCAGTCAATCCTAAAGGAAATCAGTCTTGAATACACATTGGAAGTACTGGTGCTGAAGCTGAAGCTCTTAATACTTTGGTCACTGGATGCAAAGAGCTGATTCATTGGAAAAGACCCTGATGCTGGGAAAGATTGAAAACAAAAGGAGAAGGGGCCAACAGAGGATAAGGTGGTTGGATGACATCACTGACTCAATGGACATGGGTTTGAGCAAGCTCTGGGAAATGGTAGAAGACTGGGAAACTTGGTGTGCTGAAGTCCATGGGGTCGCAACGAGTAGGACAGGACTGAGAGACTGAACAACAACCCATCACTACCCACCCCAGGTGACAACCAAACTACTTCCTGTCTCTATGAATTTGCATATCCTGTTCATTTCATGTAAGTGAAATTGTACACAATATGGCCTTTTGTGTCTGGCTTCTTTTGCTTAGCATAAGTTTTCTAGGTCCCTTCATGCTGCAGCATTAAAGAAAGTATTAGTACTTCATTCCTTTTCATTGCTGCATAAGATGACGTTGTGTCGTCAGTTGCTCAGTTGTCTGACCCTTTGCAGCTCCATGGACTGTAGCCCACCAGGGCTCTCTGCCCATGGGATTTCCCAGGCAGGAATACTGCAGTGGGTTGACATTTCCTCCTCCAGGCTGGAATATAGGTTTTAAAGAAATTATATAAATTATTCAGGTTTCCCAGGTGGTGGTAAAGAATCCTGCAGGAGATGTGTGTTTGATACGTGGGTCACGAAGATCCCCTGGAGAAAGAAATGGCAACGTACTCCAGTATTCTTGCCTGGAGAATTCCTTGGACAGAGGAGCCTGGCAGGCTATAGTCCATAGAGTTTCAAAGAGTCGGACACTACTGAAGTGACTTAGCAGGCACACACATATAAATTACTCAAGGGCTGGGAGGATTTCTTTTAATTAGAAAGGTAGAGAAGATCAATGACTATTTCCCGTGTCTTGGTCTGGCAGAGTTGGCAGCTTATGTTCATGAACTTGCTTTAATGATATCTCACTTTACACCTGACACTGTCAGCTTGATCAGACTGAAGACCTCAGGTGTTTTCTGAGAAGTGGGATATATGGATATCCAACCATCCTTGAAAACAGTATGGTTTTCTCTCCATTCATTTATCCCAAATAACACAGTCTTTAATTTTCTGGATTCTGATTTTGAATAGAACACTCAGTTCTATTCAGTCTGTTCAGTCTGTTCAGTGACTGAACAGATTGACAGGCCTCCTTGTCCATCACCAATGCGTGGAGTCTGCCCAAACCCATGTCCATTGTGTCGGTGATGCCATCCAAGCATCTCATCCTCTGTCATTCCCTTTTTCTCCTACCCTCAACATTTCCCAGCATCAGGGTCTTTTCAAATGAGTCAGCTCTTCACATCAGGTGGCCAAAGTACTGGAGTTTCAGCTTCACCATCAGTCCTTCCAATGAACACCCAGGACTGATCTCATTTGGGGTGGACTGGTTGGATCTCCTCGCAGTCCAAGGGACTCTCAAGAGTCTTCTCCAACACCGCAGTTCAAAAGCATCAAATATATACTGACCACGCTCAGTTTAAGAATGGTTCCCAAATGTTGTTTTACAATAAAATTATCCTCCTACTTGTGAAAGCAAATATATAGAATCGAAGTACAATCCCACCATGAAGCTTCCTTTGATTCAGAGTTGACTGAGCAACTAACACATTCACTTTGTGTTCGATCCCTGTGTTGGAAAGATGTCCTGGAGAAGGGAATGAACCCACTCCTGTATTCTTTCCTGTAGAATTCTATGAACAGAGGAGCCTGGTGGGCTACAGTCCATGGCGCCTCAAAGAGTTGGACATGATTGAGCAACTAACACTTTCACGTTTCAAGGCTGACAGGGTAATTTCTGAGATTTGATGAGACATCTAGCTATAGGTTCACTCAGGTTCTCCTTTCTGAGAAGCAGGCAGGTGTGTGTGGGAATAGCTTATGACCCAAGAATTTTACCTTGAGGTATATTCTGGGGAAAACTCTCCTATGTCCACACAAGAACAAACATTCAAGGGTTCCCGTAGCAGGCCTTTGTATCTGAACAAACAGCTCTTGCTAAAGTCTAGCACCACTGAATATGGATCCAGGACCTTCCTACAGGTGGATTGAGGTATTCTAGCTTCCATAACTGGTCCTTTCTCCTCAACACCCTCCAAGTGGATACAAGAAGAGGCTTGAGAGGTGAGACAGGCTTCACACTATTCAGAGAGAACAAGATGTGTAAAGAGAAGCTATCCATTTTCTCTGTGAGAGCCCGAGAGAAACTCACTCCCACTGTGTATGGTGCCCAAGAGAGGAGCTGACATTGCCCATCAGAGCTGGACGTGTCTGGTCAGTTCTTCCAGAAGAGACAGCCCAGTGGGGCCTGTGATTCTGGGAAGAAGCCCAGACATTCCCCCATCCATGTGCCTGGGGGAGGAGACCCTGATGGGGAATGGGATTCTTGACCACAGTCTTTCTTGAGTGACAAGAGACACATCTGCTGTACAAAGCCATCCACCAACCAGCTTTACATCAGTGAGAATATGTGGTGGATCTTTCATGGAATCATTATGCTCTGAGGAGCCCAACCGTTTATACGGATCCAACAGATGAAAGCCAACGTGGTGTCTTCCTTCCTGTATGAAGAATTTCTAGGCTTCCGTTTCATTGTCCAGAACAATCACTTAGCCAGGCCTCCCCTGAAGAGGTCCGGGGGTCTCATCCTCCATACACCCCACTGGACACAACTGCTGATGACACGGGTCATTTCTGCCACAGCTCTCTTATTCACCTGCACAGGAGAAGTGGCTCTCTTAACCTAGGCTGGTGGTTTGGCCCAGGGATATTCCGCTTTTACTCTCTGCTCCATTCCTCTTTCTGTGGCTATGGGACAAAAAGGTCGATGCGGGAACAGATGAAGGTCAATGGCTCCATTACTGACAGTTGATTTTAGGGGAAAGACTTGAGCCTCCCTGATTAACTGGCTATAAGTAAATGTGAAAATGAAAGTGTTAGTCAGTGTGACCGATTCTTTGTATCCATGGGATTCTCTGGGTGAGAATAGTGGAGTTGGTAGCCATATCCATCAGTGTAGGAATGGTTTTTTAGAATGTACAAAGCAATACATTTTGATGGATAGGAACGTGGATAGTTCTCAACTGTGATGTTGAATGAAAAAAAAAAAAACATGTTTTATAGTAAGTGCAGTGTAACAACGTTTATGTAAAATTTAAACACATTCTACAACTCTCTCTCCTGTATTTTTCAGGAATCGGTGCATGTGTGTATAAACATAAGGATAGACCAGAAGTACATACACTGTGCTTCTGTGATACTAGTTAACTCTCGAGAAAGAAGAAAATAAACAGAAGTTGTGGATGAGAGGGGCTCAAATAGTATTTCAACTTTGTAACGTTTGTTCATCTAAAAATGTCTGTGTATATGCAACCATAAAACAGAATGAAACTGGGTCATTTCTAATCATGTGGATGAACCTAGAGTCTGTCATACATAGTGAAGTAAGTCAGAAAGAGAATAACAAATATTGTATAGTAACACATATATGTGGAACCTAGAAGAATGGTATGGATGAGCCTATTTGCAGGGCAGGAATAAAGACACAGACATAGAGAATGGATTTGTGGACATGAGAGGGGAAGGGAGGGTAGGACAAACAGAGAGAGCAGGATTAACATATACACCACCATGTATAAAATAGCTCTTGGGAAGCTGCTGTATAGCACAGGGAGCTCAGCACACCTAGAGAGCTGGGAGGGAGACTCAGGAGGCAGGGGATACACGTATATATATGACTGATTAATGCCACTGTGAATCACAACATTTTAAAGCAGTCACACTCCAATAGAAACAAGTCTATATAAGCATGACATGATCTTTGTCATTGTCAGCAACCACAATGTTAGGAACATGTGCATTTGTCCTAATTATGCTCTGTACCATTTTCTATTTTTACAACTTATCAAAAATTATATAAAACACAATGAAAAGATAACAAAAAAATATGAACATACTGCCTCAACACTTAGTTTCAGAGTGAGGAGGCTGATCACTTGTGTGTGTTCAATTTGTGTGGGAAATAGCCCCAGAATTAACATTCATGGAATGTTTATTATATGCGTTGTGACATGTCACCTGATATTTTCTAAGGAGTTCATGGATGTCCTGATTTGCATGTTGTTTGCTTCATTCTAAGTGATGATGCTGAATTCAGATGTTGTTCCTACTTGGTAGGTGAATGGAGCTGAGAGGTTGGTGTTGGATAGTTCAGGATCTGAGTTTAGTGCTTCCCAGTTGTGTGACTTTAGGTAATTCTCAGAATTTCTTTGAGCCCCCCTTCCTCACCAGTAAAATGGAGACACTCCCATCAGTCTTACCTCTCAAGGCTGTTGCCCACCATACACCCATTTGGGAACAGTTTAAAGTCTGAGTAGCTTAATACATTGTCTTCTGCATATAAATTTTATTAAAGTCTAGAATGTTCAGGGAAGGAGCAGGGGTGTGAATATTCTATTCCAGAGTACAAAGTGCTTGCACAACCTCGAGGTCAAGGAAAACGATAACTTTTCTTCTTAGTGCGAAGAACAGCCTACAAAAGTGTGCATTAGCTCCTACATAAGACAGAGTGCCAATACCCAATAAACAACAAAGCCTGGATCCATAGATGCACTAAAATTAATGCTTATAAGTTTTTTACGTGGTCAGGGTCAAGGGGCTTTCCTGATGGCTCAGATGGTAAAGAATCTACCTAGGATGCGGGAGATCAGGTTCCATTCCTGGGTCAGGAAGATCCCCTGGAGAAGGGAATGGCAATCCACTCCAGTATTCTGGCCTTGAGAATCCCATGGACAGAGGTTATAGTACACAGAGTAACAAAGAGTTGAACATGACTGAGCAGAGACCAACACTTTCTTTTCAGGGTCAAGTAAAAATTAATGGAAAAAAGGATGAAACTGGAACCCCTTCAAGGTTTTTGCTAAGAAAAAAGATGCAGATAATAGACACATATCCCTGTACTCTAGTAACAGCTCAACAAAAGTCAATTTAATTAAAAAAATACTTCTGAAACACACTTCTAAAATGAAAGTTGGTCAGTTTTAATAATGTACAATAACCTGTTATATCGAGATGAGAATGCATCTCTCAATATTTTGCCAATTCATTTTTAATGCAAATGACTTGGAAATTAAAAAGTCAACTTCATTTTAGTTCCTACAGAAAGTGTACAAATATGTCTTTCTTCTAAAGAAGGCATTTATTCTTTAAGAATTCAACAGCCTTGTCACTGACTTTTTATAATCTTCATAAAAGAAACTTGTAACTGTAGGTTCATCTTATTTCTTATACCTGCATAGAAAAATCAGCAGTTTCGATGATTATTATTTTTAATTTGCATGTTTACAGACACTTTAACAACTGCAGCATATTAGAACTTTTAGTTGATTGTGAACTTTTGATTTTGTTTCTATTCCAGTCCACTTTGTCAATGTGCCTTTCCATAGCTTTGAAAACTCTGGAATTACCTGAACATAAAGACTTAAATTGGAGAAGGCAATGGCAACCCACTCCAGTACTCTTGCCTGGAAAATCCCATGGGCGGAGGAGCCTGGTGGGCTGTAGTCCATGGGGTCGCTACAAGTCGGACACGACTGAGTGACTTCCCTTTCACTTTTCACTTTCATGCATTGGAGAAGGAAATGGCGACCCACTCCAGTGTTCTTGCCTGGAGAATCCCAGGGACAGGGGAGCCTGGTGGGCTGCCGTCTCTGGGGTCGCACAGAGTTGGACACGACTGAAGTGACTTAGCAGCAGCAGTAGCAAAGACTTAAATCAGGTGGCGCTAGTGGTAAAGAATCCGCCTCTAATTCAGAAGAAGCAGGTTTGATCCCTGGGTTGGGAAGGTCCGCTGGAGTAGGAAATGACAACCCATTCCAGTATTCTTGCCTGGACAATCCCATGGACAGAGAAACCTGGCAGGCTACAATCCATGGGCCGAAGAAAGTCGGACACAACTGAGCACACAAAGACTTAAATCAGTAGTACTTGCTTTGCTGACCTACTAGAGTTCGGAGAAGGCAATGGCACCCCACTCCAGTACTCTTGCCTTGAAAATCCCATGGACGGAGGAGCCTGGTAGGCTGCAGTCCAGGGGGTCGTGAAGAGTCAGACACGACTGAGCGACTTCACTTTCCCTTTTCACTTTCATGCATTGGAGAAGGAAATGGCAACCCACTCCTGTGTTCTTGCCTGGAGAATCCTGGGGATGGGGGAGCCTGGTGGGCTGTCATCTCTGGGGTCACACAGAGTCATACACGACTGAAATGACTTAGCAGCAGCAGAGTTCTTAGGGTGTGTGACTTTGTTATTATTATCTTTCTGTTGTTTATAAGGAAGTTTGTGGCTTACTAAGAAAAATAAATGCTTACACTTAGGATCTAATTGATGAACTCTTTTGCTTTCTCGTTGGTTCCCAACAGAAAATATATGCTGTATCTCACCCTAGTTAATACTTAGAACAAATTAAATGTCACTTAGTGGTTTAGACTCAAAAATAAGAATTTTGAGGAAAATGAAATGGAAGTGATTAATGCAAGGCACAGGAAGAATATATCACAGACAAGTGGCAGAAGATGAAGGGTACCTAGTGAGAATAGTTTACCAAAGTCAACTCAGCTCAGTTGAAATAAAAGTCCGAATGCAATCATGGGAGACCTGCAAAGGCCAGACTAAAGATGTTGATGACTCTGGGCTTCCCTGGTGGCTCAGATGGTAAAGAATGTGCCTGCAATACTGGAGACCTGGGTTCGACCCCTGTGTCAGGAAGATCCCCTGGAGAAGGGCATGGCTACCCACTCCAGTATTCTTACTGGGAAACCCCATGGACAGAGGAGCCTGGGGGTCTATAGTCCCTGGGGTCGCAGAGAGTCAGACACGACTGAGTAGCTAACACTTTCACTTTCATGATAGTTTTGAGTCTGTTCTGTGACCCCAGAAGGGTTACACTGAGGAGTGTAGGGGCAGCAAAAATGTATGCCTTTCTTGCCAATCTCTCCCCTTCCCATTAACAGCACTTTTAGCTGTTTCATTATTTTTGTGTTGGGGAGGGGGCTTCTTCAGTTTCTGTTGTGAGTGCCACGGTAGAACACACAATTCTGTCCTTAATTGTGCCACAGCTGGGTTCTGTCAGCTAAAGAAGTATAAATACAACAATCGTTAAAACCATTCATCTAGAAAAACGAGTCAGTTTTGTACTTTAAAGTTAAGATAGGCGATGCTGTTGATTCTGGTAAAATATAAATAGCCATTTGAACACCAAGAACAAAGATCTATTTTATATTTTCTCATGTTTATGCATGCATATATTAGAAACTAAAGATTTATAGTTATTGTTAATGACTGTCAGAGTTAAAATATCCAGAATATGGAAGAAGTTTGATATAAATGCCTACATCTCTAAAATATCTCACTCAGCTCTTGATTGATTTCTCAAATTTTAGAGATTTTTACTTTAGATATTATTTTATCCCCCCCTCTTTTTTGGTATAAAATTCCAGTGTGCTCATGTTGTAAAAGTATTTTTATATTCAGTCCAAATCTCTTCTCTCTCCCCAGTTCTGTCTCATCTCTCTCTCCTCATTGGCCTTGGAGAACTGTGCATTGTCATTTTAGAGATGAGGACATCACTAGATCCTCCACGAATCTTCTTTTCTGATTTAAACACAGGTTGTTTTTTGTTTGTTTAATTATGGAACATACTAAATCTTGCAGTAGTTTTGGTTTTCCTGCTCTGGACACTAAACTGCCTTAGGAAACTGATACAGAGACTTTATTTTGATGGAGAATTATATGGCTGTGATTTCTTCTATAACATACCCAGTGGTACCCAATGATACCCAAAGAGTAATCTGTTCAGTTCAGTTGCTCAGTCGTGTCTGACTCTTTGTGACCCCATGAATCACAGCACGCCAGGCCTCCCTGTCCATCACCAACTCCCAGAGTTCACTCAGACTCACGTCCATCGAGTCCGTGATGCCATCCAGCCATCTCATCCTCGGTCATCCCCTTCTCCTCCTGCCCCCAATCTCTCCCAGCATCACAGTCTTTTCCAATGAGGTGGCCAAAGTACTGGAGCTTCAGCTTTAGCATCATTCCTTCCAAAGAAATCCCAGGGCTGATCTCCTTCAGAATGGACTGGTTGGATCTCCTTGCAGTCCAAGGGACCCTCAAGAGTCTTCTCCAACACCATAGTTCAAACGCATCAATTCTTTGGCACTCAGCCTTCTTCACAGTCCAACTCTCACATCCATACATGACCACAGGAAAAACCATAGCCTTGAC
>SJYQ01000122.1:238060-250726 GCA_006410935.1 Redunca redunca | reverse complement strand
TTTTTTTAGCAAACATTATTAAACAAGCTTATCAAAACTGATATATTATTTACATCATTCACAATAAGGTTTTTTGGCAAGTTTTCACTCGTGGGGTTTTGGCAAGTTCCTACTTGTGGGCTTTGTTTTTCTTTTTCTTTCTTTTTAAAGGTTGAATTGCTGTGGCTTACTTAACATAATTACTTATTCCACTGAGGGCTACCAAACAGCCCATTAATCTAATAATGTTGGTTTTCCATGTTGAATTTTTTCTTTAATGAAAAAGCTCTTACAAGGTTATGAGAAGTATAAACATGTATGACGTTGTACCTTCTGAGTGATATTCCGACAGAATAATTTAACCAGCTGAAGAGACACTTGTTAGCAAAATCAGTAGACGGAGCTTTGTAAACAGGAGGTCCTGGTATTCCTTGTTCCAGCTGATTTTTATAGTTGTTGAGAAAGATTGGAAATCAAAGACAGTGCATTAAATGGAGCACTGGCCTTTGTGTCCCGTGGATGCGGCCAGTGGTGGCCAGTTGGCCAGGGATACTCTGTGAATTCTGAAGATGTGGGTCCAGCCTGCACAGTGTTTATGACTTCAGAAGGCTCAGGCACATCACCCCTGCCTGTGACATCTCTTTCTAAAACTGTCACTGCCTCCCTTGTGGTTCTGGCAGGATACAAGGATTCTAAGGAATTCCTGGCTCTGGGTTCCTGTGGTTCTTTTTAGGGTCTGACACATGACAGAAAATTTAGTGAAATTATTGCTGCTGTCTTTTTTTTTTTTTTTTTTTTTGCTGCTGCTGTCTTTTTAAAATTTAACTTTATTTTTTGAAAGTAGTGAAAATGTTAGTCACTCAGTCGTGTCCGACTCTTTGCGACCTGTGAACTGTAGCCCACCAGGCCCCTCTGTGCATGGGATCCTCCAGGCAAGAATACTGGAGTGGGCTGCCATGCCCTTCTCCAGGGCATCTCCCGCGTTGACTGCATCGCAGTGGATTCCAACCATCTGAGCCACCAGGGAAGCCCCAGTTAGTTTTTAATTAGAGGAAATTGCTTTACAATGTTGAGTTGGTTTCTGCCATACAACAACGTGAATCAGTCATAATTACATACATACATATATATATATATAAAGTCAGCCCCAGGCTGGGTCCCCTGTGTTAGACAGCAGCCTCTCACCATCTATATTTACACATATGTCAATGCTACCTTCTCTTTCCCCCGTGTCCCTATGTCCTTTCTCTCCATGTGTGTCTCCACTCCTTTGCTGCAAATATGTTCATCATACCATTTTTCTATGTTCCATATCGATTGCTACTATCTTTAAGATCAGTATTTTCTTCAACTAGGTTGTACTGAGATTTTTTCTCCCTAGCACTATTTAAGTCCACAATTACCCACTCCCTTAATATAAGCATTTAATTTTATATACCGGATCCTCAAATAATACAAGATAAGCCTCAATTCCAATTGGCCTTTGACTTAATCGCCTACACTTAAAATCACAATGGGTTTCATTTATGATTTCAGTACTGCTTGAAAATCTCAACAGCTTTTGAAAAGTGGATTAGTAATGTTTTCTCACCCTTCTGTTTTATTCTCTGTGAAGTACTGTGGTAATTATATTTATATTGCTTGCACATGGTTACAAAGTAAAGCCCTGGTATAAAATCAGGCTATCAAAACTTAGTATGTGAGTGTATTACAGCCTATGGTGAGCAGACCAAGTATTCTTCACTGAGACTCTTCCTTATTTAGGATACTTCTAAAGAACTAGGAAATTTAAGTTCTGTCATCATAAGCCACCATTCCAGGGACTTCCCTGGTGGTGCAGTGGTTAAGAATCTGCCTTGCAATGCAAGGGATGTGGGTTCAGTCCCTGGTGGGAGAACTGAGATCCCACATGCCTCGGAGCAACTAAACCCACATGCTTTGGAGCCTGTGCACCACAACGAAAAGATCTCACATGGTGCAACGAAGCTGCTGTGTGCCACAAATAAGACCCATAAGTAAATATTTACAAATATAAGCCACCCCTTCAGATTGTACCACTTTATGTTTCCTTTACCACAGACTGCACCAACGATTGTTGCTGGAGGGACTCTTTCCTTATGGAGGTATATTCCTAGATACTAGATTATTCAGATAACACTTAAGTTCTCAATTCAACTAAGGGAATTTGTCGCCAGCCAACCTATTCCCTGGTGGCTCAGAGAGTAAAGAATCTGCTGCAATGCAGGAGACCTGGGTTCGATTCCTGGGTGGGGAAGATCCCCTGGAGAAGGAAATGGCAACCTACTCCAGTCATCTTGCCTGGAAAATCCCATGGACAGAGGAGCCTGGCGGGCTACAGTACATGGGGTTGCAAAGAGTCAGACACAACTGAGCGAATAACACACACAACCTATCCTAACAGAATGTCTAAAGGGAGCTCTTTTCTCTGAACAGAAAAGAAATGCTAATAGATGGGATCCTGGAGTTAACGAAAGAAAACAGAGGAAGGAAAGAGCAAAAACACGGGTAAGTAAAATGGATTTCCCTTTTCTTGAGTTTTCAGAAGTATGTTTGAAAGTAAAAGAAAAAATCGTGACACCAATTACTGTGATTCTTGGTGCACATAGAGAAAATATTTAAGACAATGAGATTATACTTTGGAGGATGTAAAAGAATGTAAAATGAAGAGTTACAGGTTGCAGGAGTGAAGTAGATGGTGAGGTAGAAGCAATGTGATCTGAGAGCATTTCCTGCAGAGTCCAGGGTCTGGTGTGTCCATGCAGGAGTCAGTTTCTGGAGAGTTACAACAGCTGACAGGGCCTGCCAGCCACTTCTGGATGGTCATGTGATGTTATCTGAGGTGGCAGGCAGGACACCTGCCTTGTGATGTATTGAGCAGAAGGGAGGTTGGATGAATTAGAAAAGAAAGAAGGGATTTCTGATTAGATGGAACACTTCATTTGGGAACCACACACCTTAACACATAGCATCTTGAGTGGTGATCCACATGTTTTCCTTGAAAAGAATGTACCTTTTACAGCAAACTGTGGTTGAGGACATGTTCTTGAGGAGCAAACTGAGATGAATACGTGGAACTATTATCTCATAGCCTTCTGCATAAGCAAAACTCTGCAGATTTAAAATTCCAGCTTTTGTTATGACTTTTTAAAGGTGTCAGGATGCACAAAACCAGGGAGCACGGGCTAGACCATTTTATAATGCAGACATAACTTCTGTAGACTGTTCTAAGGCTAGTGATGATCATTTACATGTATTTGTTGGTAAAGAAAAGATCTTGTTCACAAAATGACAAACATATACCAAGGAATAACTCTAAGTAAAACTAAGTAAAACGTTTGTTGTTGTTTTCTTTTCCAGTGAGCTGACTCATTGGAAAAGACCCTGAAGGGAGGAGGGGGTGGCAGAGAATGAGATGGTTGGATGGCGCTGCAGACTTAATGGGCATGAGTTTAGGCAAACTCCAAGAGATAGTAAGCCACAGGGGAGCCTGGTGGGCTCCAGTTCATGGAATCACAAAATGTCAGACACGACTGAGCAAGTGAAAAACAGGAAGTTTGGGGTCTACATAAATTAAACTTCTGAAATATTGTGAGAATTTTAGAAGACATGAAAAAATATATCATGTTCATGCAAGGAAAGATTGAAAAAATATTAGGATGCCAATTCTTCCCACATTGAAAGTTACAAAGTCAAGCTATATTTAATTGGGAATTGGGTGTTAGAACTCAGTAGAAGACTTGAAAATTTAATTTCAAAATAAATACACCAAAGACTATCTAAGTGAAAGTGTTAGTTGCTCATTTGTGTCTAACTCTTTGAAACCCCATGGACTGTAGCCCGCCAGTCTCCTCTGTCCATGGGATTTTCAGGCAAGAATACTGGAGTGGATTGCCATTTCCTTCTCTAGGGGATCTTCCCAACTCTGGGATCAAACCTGGGATTCCTTCATTGCAGGTGGATTCTTTACCATCTGAGCCACCAGGGAAACCCTCTGAGCCAGTAAACCTTTGAAGAGGAAGGCTTTGGGAGGAGATTAGAGATGGGGGATTTCACTGCCTACCCACTTAAAATGTAATAATTTAAGACCAATGTGACATTTTATAATTGTCAAAACCAAGTTGAATGCTTAGAAACACATTATAGTGTAAAGATACTATTAGATATTATACTATAATAAAATACTATTACTAGCTTTTAATAAAAGAAGCATCATAGATACATGGGAAAAGGGATAGACATTGCAAAGATTAAATATTGAGAAATTGGGCTAGTTGGAAAAATCTGAAGCAAATAAAATCTCGCTTTGCTTCATACAACAAACTATATTTTCCATGGTTTAAATATTCTAGCTAACAATATAATTACTACAAAAATTAAAATGACTATTAAAAAGGTTAATTAGGCAATATTGTATGTTGATGTGAATCAGGATGCTCTAAACATAAAAATAAGGAAAGCCACAAAGAAAAACAATAGTAGATAGGATTAAATATTTTTTAAAAGTCTGTGTCCTTAAGAACGGAGAAGGCGATGGCACCCCACTCCAGTACTCTTGCCTGGAAAATCCTGTGGACAGGGGAGCCTGGTAGGCTGCGGTTCATGGGGTTGCGAAGAGTCAGACACGACTGAGCGACTTCCCTTTCACTTTTCACTTTCATGCATTGGAGAAGGAAATGGCAACCCACTCCCCTGGAGAATCCCAGGGACGGGGGAGCCTGGCAGGCTGCCGTCTATGGGGTCGCACAGAGTCGGACACGACTGAAGTGACTTAGCAGCAGTAGCAGCAGTCCTTAAGAAAGCATCATAAAAAAATCAAAAGATTAATTAAGTGGATAAAAACTGCAAAAATTAACTAATCCTATAAATAATCTAATGAGAGAAATTTTAAATAAATTAACAAAAAGACAACACCCTTCTGAAAGCTAAGAAAAAGGCCATTTACTACCCACACATTGTAAAAAGGGAATGTATCCAATTAAAATATTAAAAAGTTCATTGAACTTGGCAAACAAGAATATGTCAATGTTTCATTTTCATATTTTGGTGATTAGTGAGTTTGACTAGATCACAACAATAATAATGATGATAAGGGCTGCAAACAAATTGACATGCTTGGCATGATGACCACTTTGGAGCAGGCATTGAGTTAGGTATTGGCTCATTTAGGGATCAATTCAGTTGTATGGTACATTTTATTATCTCCAGTTTATTAAAAACCTGAGGCTTTTAGAAATTGATCCATCTGCCTAACATCACACAACAAGCAATAATAATGATGATGCATAACATCAATATATTTATTACAGGTTTCCTAAGCACTTATTCTAACTGCTTACATGTGCTATTTCTCTTATCACGCAAACAACACATCAGGAAGATTCTCTTATTATTTAATTATCCACATTTTATTGATGAGAAACAGAAGCTGAGAGAAATACTTGGCCTGTGGTTTGTTATAACATGGTTAGTAAGCAGCAGCTATAGAATTTAAAACCATAATGTCTCAGTCCAAAGACCATGAACTTTCAGTGCTCCAGAGAAACTCTCTCTGTTTCTCAAATTGAGTATTGATGAGTTCCACATTGAAATCTCCCAGAGACCCAAGTCTTCCATACAGGAAACCACATTTTTTCTTTCTTTTTTTATCTTCTCTCTTCATCTTGGTGGCAGGTGTGGCCACCCATGCAGGTGCTTAGGTTAGAAAATTCCCCTTCTCTCATTTCTGCTCCAGTCTTCGTCCGCTGCATCAACTAGTCATTTTACTTTTTTCACCTCCTCAATATCCATCTTCTCTTCCTATGGTGACTGCCTTAGGTGCCAGAAAAATAAATGATCCAATCAAAAAAATGGGCCAAAGAACTAAACAGACATTTCTCCAAAGAAGACATACAGATGGCTAACAAACACATGAAAAGATGCTCAACATCACTCATTATCAGAGAAATGCAAATCAAAACCACAATGAGGTACCATCTCATTCCAGTCAGAATGGCTGCAATCAAAAAGTCTACAAACAATAAATGCTGGAGAAGGTGTGGAGAAAAGGGAACCCTCTTACACTGTTGGTGGGAATGCAAACTAGTACAGCCACTATGGAGAACAGTGTGAAAGTGAAAGTGAAGTCGCTCAGTCATGTCTGACTCTTTGCGACCCCATGGACTGTAGCCTACCAGGCTCCTCTGTCCATGGGATTTTCCAGGCAATAGTACTGGAGTGGATTGCCATTTCCTTCTCCAGGGGATCTTCCCAACCCAGGGATTGAACCCAGGTCTCCCGCATTGTAGACAGACGCTTTACTGTCTGAGCCACCAAAAACTGGAAATTTAGAACTGCCATATGACCCAGCAACCCCCTGCTTCATAGTCATACATGGTCCCACTGGGCATACACACCGAGGAAACCAGAATTGAAAGAGACACGTGTACCCCATGGTTCACTGCAATACTGTTTACAATAGCTAGGACACGGAAGCAACCTAGATATCCACTGACAGATGAATGGATAAGAAAGCTGTGGTACAGATATACAGTGGCATATTTCTCAGCTATTAAAAAGAATACATTTGAATCTATGAGGTTCTAATGAGGTAGCTGAAACTGGAGCCTATTATACTGAGTGAAGTAAGTCAGAAAGGAAACCAATACAGTATATTAACACATATATATGGAATTTAGAAAGATGATAACAATGACCCTATATGCGAGACAGCAAAAGAAACACAGATATAAAGAACAGACTTTTGGACTCTGTGGGAGAAGGCGAGGGTGGGATGACTTTAGAGAATAGCATTGAAACATGTATATTACCATATGTGAAATAGATCGCCAGCCCAGGTTCGATGCATGATACAGGGTGCTCGGGGCTGGTGCACTGGGATGACCCTGAGGGATGGGATGGGGAGGGACGTGGGAGGGGGGTTCAGGGTGGGGAACACATGTACACCCATGGCTGATTCATGTCAGTGTATGGCAAAAACCACTACAATATTGTAAAGTAATTAGCCTCCAATTAAAATAAATAAATTAATTTACCAAAAAAAAAATAAAATAGATGGCAAGTGGGAATTCACTGTGTGACACAGGGAGCTCAACTTAGTGCTTTGTAACAATCTAAAGGGGATGGGATAGAGTGAGAGGGGAGAGGGGAATTAAGAAGGGAAGAGATATAGATATACCTATGGCTGACTCATGTAGATATATGGAAGAAAGCAACACAAAATTGTAAAGCAATTATCCTCCAATTTTAAAAAATCAGGTAAAAATAAACCAGTAATATGTGTTTATAAATTTTGGGACAATAACAGTTACCTTCAATCTCTCCAGCCCTATCCAGTTATAACCACCAGTATTAGATGCAAGAGACTTGGGTTCAATCCCTGGGTCAGGAAAATCCCCTGGAGGAGTAAATGGCAACCCACTAGAGTATTCTTGTATGGGAAATCCCATGGACAGAGGAACCTGGAAGGCTATAGTCCATATGATCTCAAAGAGTCAGACAGGATTGAAATGACTTAGCATGCACACATGGAAAGATGATGGATCATTATATTAAAATTAAATAACATGCTATCACAATACTGAACAGCATGGACAGCTCCCCTAATATTTGTTGCCTGAAACAGAAAGATAAGAAAGTGTGTGTTTGTTTTCTAAAATAGGTTGCTTGAACACATACAAACACATTAAAAAAAAAACAACACAAACCCAAAACTATTCTTTTGTACTTTGAAATGGTACCTTTGAGATTAGCTCCATGACGTCAATATGGATGGTGGGATTCTGGAATGGCTGAGGTCAGGTGTCAGTCCTTGACCTCATAGATGAGGTGATACAATGAGTATCATAGGCACGAGGGCTGAAGTGGGAATCAGAGTATTTTGATACTCAGACATTTTGAGAAGTGACTAATTTGTCCTAAGGGACTAAAAGACTGCACAAGCCCATTACATATAATATGAATATTACTACTTTATTCATATTTCAGAAAATCCTCTGGCTCTTTGGCCAAAATCCTGATATAAATGAACACAATAGAGAGTTTACTCTCTTACTTGTTTTCTAGACTTAGCTCACTGACCTTAGTCTTTTTGATTAAATGGGAACCTAGTTCCCCTTGAGACAGAGCTATGCAGCATTGTCTTATGTACATAGTTTAAGACTTTCTCCAAGTCTCTCTTACAGTGGATTTGTGGCTATTTTTTATGATAACAGCACATGTAGGAAGCTTCCCAGGTGGCACAGTGGTAAAGAATCTGCCTGCCAATGCAGGAGACACAAGAGTTGCGGGTTTGATCTCCGGGTCAGGAAGATTCCCTGGAGGACGAAATGGCAACCCACTCCAGTAGTCTTGCCTGGAAAATCCCATGGACAGAGGAGCCTGGTGGGCTACAGTCCATGGGGTCGCAACGAGTCGCACGTAACTGAGTGACTAAACCACCATCCCCACCACCTGTAGGAAAGGGAGTTTACCAGACCTTTGGTTGACATTCAGTCACTGACTTGGAAGTAACCTTAATTTCTGGGGACCCATAATGGCACTATGGATATCCATCCAAATGGGTCCTTATGGAAGTCAGAAGATAAAAGGAATTTAACCTGTGTCTCCTTAACAGTCAGTTCAGAAGGTCGGTCATCAGCCGCAGGCTTGCATGACCGGAATAGGCAGCTGGTCAGATCTCCACATTGGCCCTCAGACCTGTGACGGGAGGGCTGTCCTCACAGGAAGGGCTGAGGGGAAGACCCTGGCTCTCCCCATAGCAGGCCAATGGTACCGTATCCCTTCTATTACAGTGGGTCTAAAAGAATTCTAGATCAAGTAGGGCTTTGAGGGCCTGTACCCATTCTCCCTCATCTCCCCTCCCACCCAGCCTGCCACTTAACACTGCGCAGTGTTCCATGTGCTGTAGAGAAGGATCTTGTTTGTTACCCATTTTAAATAAAGCAACATGAACATGTCCATCCCAAAGTCTCTAACTATTCCTTCCTCCCAATCTTCCCCCCAGCAAGAGTGGTATTTTTAAACATATTTGCAAATCGTTTAAATGTCTGGCTTAATAGATGACATCTCAGTTCTCGTAGCAGCTTCAGCATTGTCTTTTTTTTTTTTTTTTTAACTTTTTTCCATTATAGTGGAATATAGCCCATGGACAATGCTGTGATAGTTTCAGATGAACAGCGAGGAGAGTCAGTCATATATATACTATATCCATGCTCCCTCAAACTCCCCTCCCCTCCAGGCTGCCACAGAGCACTGAGCAGAGTTCCCTGTGCTGACCAGTAGGTCCCTGTTGGCTATCCACTCTAAATATAGCAGTGTGTACATGTCCATCCCAAACTCCCTAATTATCCCTCGTCCATATCCTTCCCCTCCTGATGACCATAAGTCCTAGAGAATGCCCCTGGTTCTCTAAGTCTGGGAATCTGTTTCCCACAGATGCTTTTTGGAATGAAATGGAGTATAAGTGAAGTATATTAGAAAAACTATGTCAAAAATCTTTTATGCTTTATTGGTGGAATAATATGCCATAATTTATTAGCAATTCTCTCATTGTTTTAGACTATTTCTAATCTTATTAGCACACATAAAGGTGAGACTGACATTTTCATGCATGTGCTTTTATTCAAAACAAGGGTAGATTCCAACAAATTATGTTACTGGATCAAAAAATATGGAAAAATTAATAGCACGTGATACACTTTGTCAGATTTCTACCCTAAAGGCCAATTAACACTGACACAAGCAAGATGAGATTATCCATTTAACTGCTTCCTTGATAGTATTGGGAATTATCTTTACAAAAACACAATTTGTTTGTGCTAATTTATGAGGTAAAAATCATGCCTCATAGTTTTAATTTGAATTTATTAGTGAAGGAGAATATTTTCTATGATTATTTCCTAGTTGTGTTTTTTAGCTTGTGAATAATTTCCTTAGATAGCTTCCTTAGATTGGGAAGCTCTTGAAAAGATGGGACTAGAATGTTGGACAGTAGATGCATGGTTTCAACAGTAGGGATTTTTGCAGACAAATTGAGATGGAAGAGATCTGTGGATTATTACAAGTAGTTGCTTAAAACAATAGCATGGCAAAGTTTTTCTATGGAATAGGGGGAATTGGGGTCAAAAATCATAAATTACAGTGACAGAGAATGGTGTGTATGAGTGCTCAGTCGTGTCTGACTGTTTGCTACCCCATGGACTGTAGCCCGCCAGGCTCCTCTGTCCATGGGATTCCCCAGGCAAGAATACTGGAGTGGGTTGCCATTTCCTCCTCCAGGGGATCCTACCAACCCAGGGATTAAACTCAAGTCTCCTGAATCTCCTGCACTGGCACGCAGATTCTTTACCACTGATTTCCCTGGGAAGTCCCAACAGAGAATGGTATCCAAGAAATAAAGACTTTACTACGAGATGTGGATCACAATAAACTGTGGAAAATTCTGAAAGAGATGGGAATACCAGACCACCTGACCTGCCTCTTGTGAAACCTGTATGCAGGTCAGGAAGCAACAGTTAGAACTGAACGTGGAACAACAGACTGGTTCCAAATAGGAAAAGGAGTACATCAAGGCTGTATATTGTCACCCTGCTTATTTAACTTATATGTAGAGTACTTCATGAGAAACCCTGGGCTGGAGGAAGCACAAGCTGGAATCAAGATTGCTGGGAGAAATATCAATAACCTCAGATATGCAGATGACACCACCCTTATGGCAGAAAGTGAAGAAGAACTAATGAGACTCTTGATGAAAGTGAAAGAGGAGAGTGAAAAAGTTGGCTTAAAGCTCAACATTCAGAAAACTGAGATCATGGCATCTGGTCCCATCACTTCATGGGAAATAGATGGAGAAACAGCGGAAACAGTGGCTGACTTTATTTTTGGGGGTTCCAAAATCACTTTATTTTGGGGGGTTCCAAAAATCACTGCTGGAGAAGACAATGGCTTTTCACTCCAGTACTCTTGCCTGGAAAATCCCATGGGTGGGGGAGCCTGGTAGGCTGCAGTCCATGAGGTCGCTAAGAGTCCTGCACGACTGAGTGACTTCACTTTCACTTTTCACTTTCGTGCATTGGAGAAGGAAATGGCAACCCACTCCAGTGTTCTTGCCTGGAGAATCCCAGGGACGGAGGAGTCTGGTGGGCTGCTGTCTATGGGGTCACACAGAGTTGGACACGACTGAAGTGACTTAGCAGCAAAATCACTGCAGATGGTGACTGCAGCCATGGAATTAAAAGACACTTGCTCCTTGGAAGGAAAATTATAACCAACCTAGGCAGCATATTAAAAAGCAGAGACATTATTTTGCCAACAAAGGTCCATCTAGTCAAGGCTATGGTTTTTCCAGTGGTCATGTATGGATGTGAGAGTTGGACTATAAAGAAAGGTGAGCACTGATGAATTGATGCTTTTGAACTGTGGTGTTGGAGAAGACTCTTGAGAGTCCCTTGGACTGCAAGGAGATCCAACCAGTCTATTCTAAAGGAGATCAGTCCTGGGTATTCATTGGAAGGACTGATGTTGAAGCTGAAACTCCAATCCTTTGGCCACCTGATGTGAAGAGCTGACTCATTTGAAAAGACCCTGATGCTGGGAAAGATTGAGGGCAGAAAGGGAAGGGGATGACAGACGGTGAGATGATTGGATGGCATCACTGACTCAAGGGACATGGGTTTGGTGGACTCCAGGAGCTGGTGATGGAGAAGGAGGCCTGGTGCGCTGGGGTTCACGGGGTCACAAAGAGTCAGACACGACTGAGTGACTGAACTGAACTGAACTGATGAGGCAACATAAGTATTCTTTGATTGAAATACTTTTTACATTATTTTTGCATGTTTTTAATTTTCCATGGTTTATCAAGTTTTTGTGTGCAATTTCTTTCTCCTTTGACAAAACCACTAATCCTTGTTTATCAAATTTCTGTCTCTCTTGGAAAATGATTGCATCAAGTGGATGTTCACAGATATATTAAAAAAGAAGTCTTTGATGAAAATGATAGACATCTGATCATGGCTTGACTTGTCAGTTAAGCTCATAGAAGAAGGGACTCTTACAAATGAAATGGACTTTCTACACCTGATAAGCAACATTTTGTGACACGTTTACATTTTTTTTCTTTTTGATCACTTCTGTATATCAAACTTCTAGAACAGTACTTAGCATATAACAGTTTCTCAATAAGTGTGTATTACACTGGATGAATCAAGGTAAGCTTTCATTAATTTTATACCTGGGTGTCAAGAACTTTCCTATTCTTCACTTCATTACCCTAATTTGATTATGTGATCATGCACTTTTATCGGGATATAATATTCTGATATAATGTGAGGATTATGTGCCTAGTCAGTTAGAAGTGTCAGACTTTTTGTGACCTCATGGACCATAGCCCAAAAGACTCCTTTGTTTAAGGGACTCTACAGGCAAGAATACTGGAGTGGATTGCCACGCCCTTCTCCAGGGGATCTTCTTGAATCAGGGACTGAACTCTAGTCTCCTGCCATCTGAGCCACCAGGGAAGCCCTCTCATATAATAATAATAATAGTAATATAAATATTATAAAAGTATAAAACATAATTAAATATAAAATGAATTAAATAATTAGATAAAATTAATTTACATTGAATATAAAATTTAAATAAAATATACAGTTTAAATATAAAATTATAAAA
>SJYQ01000122.1:227783-237871 GCA_006410935.1 Redunca redunca | reverse complement strand
TATTATTGAATTTCTATAATGTGCTAGGCAATCTTCTAAGGGTATTTCATACTTTTGTAATTTAATCTTCCCAGTAACCCTATGATGTAGGTACAATTACAATCATAATCCCTACAAACATTTAAGCTCTATTAGAGTATTTGGTCTTCTGTTCATTACTGTATCTTCATGCTTACGGCTTCCTCCTTGAAGCTCTCCCATTAGGGCTCAATGTGTCTCTCAGTGCAGGAGACATAGAAGATATGAGTTTGATCCCTAGGTCAGGAGGATCTCCCTAGGATCTCCTGGAGGTGGAAAGGCAACCCACTCCAATATTCCTGCCTGGAAAATCCCAAGGACAGAGGAACCTAGTGGGCTCTATTCCATGGGGTCTGAAAGAAGCAGACATCAATTAACGACTAAACAACAACATCTGCTCTATAGAAGCTTTCCCGTGATGAGATACATATGACCTCAACAGTCCAATCTACATCTTCAGTGTTTCAGATGGTTGCTTGTCCTGGCATTTGGCCAGACCCAGAGCTCTGCTGAGAAAATGTTTGACCTTGTTCACGGGTCCTTTTGTCATTCAAGAAATATGATTCTTTTTCTGGAAGAACATTTTATGTCAGGCTGCTGAATTTCCACAAAAAGAATATTAAGCCTGCCACTTCACTCTCTGATAGCCAAAGCAAATAGACTTTATAGTTTCTTCAGATGAGGAAACTGAGGCTCATGAGGTTAAATGGTTTCCTTGAGGCCACATTGCTAGTAATTGTGGGGAGCAATATTCCAACCTAGGTCTATGACTTGAGGTCCTCCTAACTGACAGAATAATTTCTGTGTGCTCATCCCGGCAGCTGTGAATGGGTGAGGTGCCGTGATTCAGTTAAGGACAGTAAGAAGGGGAATTTATGCTGGATTACCTGCCAGCCGAATTTAACCACCTGCATGCACATGTGCTCTGTCATGTCCAGCTCTTTGCAACCCCATGGACTGTAGCCCATCAGGCTCCTCTGTCCATGGGATTTTCCAGGCAAGAATGCTGGAGTGGGTTGCCATTTCCTTCTCCAGGGGATCTTCCTGACCCAGGGATGGAACTCATGTCTCTTGTGTCTCCTACAATGGCAGACAAATTCTTTACCAACTGAGCCACCTGCGAAGCTCTAATTTAATCACATGGATCTTTTTTTTAAAATTAATATTTTTATTGAAGGATCGGAGAAGGCAATGGCACCCCACTCCAGTACTCTTGCCTAGAAAATCCCATGGACGGAGGACACTGTTAGGCTGCAGTCCATGGGGTCACTGAGGGTCAGACATGACTGAGCGACTTCACTTTCACTTTTCACTTTCATGCATTGGAGAAGGAAATGGCAACCCACTCCAGTGTTCTTGCCTGGAGAATCCCAGGGACGGGGGAGCCTGGTGGGCTGCCGTCTATGGGGTCGCACAGAGTCGGACACGACTGAAGTGACTTAGCATTGAAGGATAATGTCTTTACAGAATTTTGCCGTTTTCTGTCAAACCTCAACATGAATCAGCCATAGGTATACATATATCCTCTCTCTTTTAAACCTCCCTCCCATCTTCCTCCCCATTCTACCCCTCTAGTTTGATACAGAGCCCCCCTTTGAGTTTCCTGAGTAACCACATGGATCTTTAAAGGACAATAAGTCCTTCCTGGCTGTGGAGAGAGGGAAATTTAACTATAGAAGGCTGGTTGGAGATAGAACCCCCTTGGTTCCAAAGACGGGGGAAGAGATTTATGAGTCAAGGAATGTCAGCAGCCTCTGGAGGTTGTCCAGGAGAGAAAATGACTCCTCTGTGGTCTGTGCTAGGCTCAGACCGTCTCTGACGGCACCTTGATTTTAGCCCAGTGAGACCCAGGTCAGACTGCTAACCTAGGACAATGCAAGGCCATAAGTTTGAGCTGTTTTTAAGCCACGTTTGAACTGTTTTTTGAGTTAAATTTGTTATGGCAGCAACAGGAATGCACATGTTGACTTTCCAATGTATCTGCTAAATTTCTCCTTACTTGTAGTTCTGGGAAAAGCCATTATTCATTAAAACTGGCATGGCATTTATTCAGAGAACAATGATGTTTCCTTTTTGTCTTGCTGCTATTGCTAAGTCGCTTCAGTCGTGTCCAACTCTATGCGACCCCATAGCCAGCAGCCCACCAGGCTCCCCCGTCCCTGGATTCTCCAGGCAAGAACACTGGAGTGGGTTGCCAGTTCCTTCTCCACCTTTTAGTCTTGGATGATCAGAGAGCTAGAGCCAAATTTAGAGTTCAATTTTAGTTATGGCAAAAAAAAAATTACTTCATACTGGTCAGAATGGCTGTCATCAAAAAGTCTACAAATAATAAGTTCTGGAGAGGGTGTGGAGGAAATGGAACCTTCCTACACTGTTGGTGGGAATGTAAATTGGTGCAGCCGCTATGGAGAGTGGTATGGCGCTTCCTTAAAAAAACAAAAATCTAGCTACCGTTTGATCTGCCAATCTCACTCCTGAACATATATCCAGAAAAGATGAAAACTCCAATTTGAGAAGATGTGCATCATAGCAACATTATTCACAATAATCAAGACATTGAATCAATCCAAGTGACCATCAACAGGATGAGTGGTTTAAAATGTGGGGTGTGTGTGTGTGTATCACCATATAAAGAATGAAATATCACCATTTGCAGCAACGTGGATGGACCTAGAGATTATCATATTAAATAAAGTAAGGCAGAGAAAGATAAATATTATATGACCTCATTTATATGTAGAATCTAAAAAATAATATAAATGAACCAATGTACAAAAAAGGAACAGCCTCACAGACATAGAAAACAAACTTATGATTGCCAAATGGAAGGGGAGGGATAAATTAGGAGTTTGGGATTTACAAACTAATTTATAGAAAGTAGATAAGGAAGAAGGCTTTACTGTGTAACACAGGGAATTATTGGGTGGGCTAAAAATTTCATTCAGGGTTTTCTATAAGATGGTACAGAAAACATGAGTGAACTTTTTAGCCAACCCAATATATTCAATATCTTTTAATAACATAATGGAAAATAATCTGGAATATATATAACTGGATCACTTTGCTATATACCAATATTGCAAATCAACTATACATCAATAAGAAAGAATTTTTGTGTTTTCTGATCTCTTATTTCTTTCTTCTTGCATTTTCCTGTGTATATTCACATGTGTATTTTTAAATCAAAGAGAGAGGGTGAATGCAGATGAGACGGGTGGAGTGGCTGTAGGAGAGAAACAGAAGATCCAGTTAGGTTTTTTTCATGAAGGTGGAGAGTTGATTTTTATACTGAAGTGTCTCAGTGATATCAGGAGATACATTTGAGGGATTTTTTTTAAATTAAAAAAATATTGTAAAGTTTTGTCCAACTTTATAAATGCTTTGAGAATACTTATCTAAGAAGAGGTATTGTAGTTAAGAACAAATCCATATTGGATCTCTTTCTTTCACTTTAACATTTGTATTCTATTCTGTTTGCTACAAGTTCATCGCTAAAGGGATATTGCTTATAAGCTTAAAGTGTACTTAATGGCCCATCTCTGGGAACCCTGCCCCCCAGGCCTGAATGTTAAGCTAAAATACCTTTCCTTAGCTTCAGGAATCATCCTGACTGGGCCCTGCTCTGAGTGGCTGTGGGAAAGCAGAAATTGACACATCCCTTCCTGAGTCTGGCTGGAACCAGGAAATATTTGCCACAACGTATCACCTTTTCTTAATTCATAGCTCAGTCATTAAAGAATCTGTGTGCAATGCAGGAGACCCTGGTTTGATCCCTGAGTCAGGAAGGTCCCCTGGAGAAGGAAATGGCAACCCACTCCAGTATTCTTGCCTGGAGAATTCCATGGGCAGAGGAGCCTGGCAGGCTACAGAGTCTGTGGGGTCGCAAGAGTCAGACACGACTTGATGACTGAACTACCACCATCGCCTTTTCTTACTTTACCCCCTCACCTCTCCTTCTTTGTTCTGTGAAAGGAACTAGCTGGGGCAAGATGGTTCTCTGAGACACTAGTCTACCCTCTTCTTGGTCTGCTGCCTTTCCTAATCAAATCACTACTGCTTGCCCCAACAGCTCATCCCTTGATTGGCTTGTCATGCAGCAAGCAATATAGGCTTAAGTATCGGGCCTACCTTGCCATTATTATTTGTTGCTCATATGATCAGATCTATTTATTTCTGGTCACATTTGAGTTTCATTTCAGAAGTGCATTTCCTTTTTTCAGGGGGTTTCTAGTCAATTAAACCTGGACTGTGGGGTTGTGGGGCTCCCCTGTGGCTCATCAATAAAGACTTTGCCTGCAATGCTGGAGACACAGGAGACTCAGGTTCAGTCCTTGGGTCAGGAAGATCCCCTGGAGGAGGACATGGCAACCCACTCCACTATTCTTGCCTGGGAAATCCCACGGACACGGGGGCTGGAGGGCTACAATCCAAGGGGTTGCAAAGAGTCGGACATGACAGAGCCGCTGAGCACACAGCACGCATACACTTGGGGTTGGGATCTGCTGCTTTCAGTTTTGGTGTGGGAGCTGGTGAAAACACAACGAAGTTGAGTTCACTGAAGACAAAGGTTTTGCACACAAATGAGATTTGATTTACACCTTGCTAGGTGAACAAAAGCTAGGCTGATCGCACTGTCAGAGAGGAGCCACCTCATTAATCAAAACTCTGATACGTGCAAGACTGAAAATGAATTAGGGAGTCAGGATTTCAGAGAACGAAAAATAGCCTTCTGACACTTCCACTGCAGTATTTGTGTTACTAAGCAACAAAACTCTCCTGTTTAGCAAAGCCCTAATGATGTGGGCAGTACAGTCTCCGAATAAGACTTGATACAACTTCATTATCCCACCTCTGGAGCTGTGTTGCATACGCAGTACCTGATTAGGGGTAAGGAGAAGCAGACTGAGTGTTGTTTAGTGCACCTGCGTCTGAAAGACCAAATAAAATATTGATTTGGGTGAATCTAATGATGATCATTTACTGTGTGTTTCTACTCAGAGCATTCATTTGGGCTGACAAGGAGTGTAGTACAACCCATTGTTAAATGTGATCCAGGATTGTAAAGCCTTAATGATTCTGTCCCGCCAGGTCACAGAGTTGTGCAAACTGCAACATTGCATTGGCTGTCACCAACTCCAGGGACACCTGGTTATATAGTCTTTCTCTAAGATTCTGGGGAAAGCTGAAGGTTGAAATTACCTGATGGTTTCCATTCATGTTTTGAAACTTGTTTTCTGTTTCAAAGTTTATCTTATTTTTGCAGAAAGTCTAATTTTAATACTTGAGAAAGTTTGTTTCTTCCTGGTATTTGTGCTGAGAAATTGCTTCAGAGGCTACTAGTATCTTTACAGAAATTCCCTTTCTCTTTCATTTTCTCCCCCCTTCCCTATTCTCTAGCCTCATCTCCCAAGTATGTAGTTTCTTAGAGTTATCACTGTGGAGCAGATGCTCCACAAGAGAGATGTGAAAATAAAATCCATGACTCTTTGGGGTCAGAATCTTTGCAGCTGTGTGTGTGTGCTAAGTCGCTTCAGTCATGTCTGACTCTTTGCAACTCCTTGGACTGTAGCCCACGAGGCTCCTCTGTCCATGGGATTCTCCAGGCAGGAATCCTGGACTAGATTGCCATGCCCTCCTCCAGGGAGTCTTCCCGAGCCAGGGATAGAATCCATGTTTCATATGTCTTGCATTGGCAGGCAGGTTCTTTACCACTTAGTGCCACCTGGGAAGCCATTTTTTCAGATGTGATTATGGACTAATATAAGTGACATTTATGCCATAGAATTTTTTTTAATGTGGACCATTTTTAAGGTGTTTATTGATTTTGTTACAGTACTTTTTCTGTTTTCTGTTTCGGATTTTTGGACCAAGGCATGAGGGATGTTAGCTCCCAGAGCAGGGATCAAACCCACACCCCTGCACTAGAAGGTGAAGGTGAGCCACTGGACCACCAGGGAAGACCCTGTGCCACAGCCTTGTAAATTCACAAAGCATCGTGGACGCGTCCTTCCATCTGTCAAATTGTTACACCATGCTTTTCACTCATCGCTCCATTACTGGATGCATCTTCATAATGCCTGAACATAGAGACATAAAAAAGGAGAAATGTCTATTTGCTTCTGCCATTTCTAACAGGCAACAATTAGAGCCTATGATACTCAACAATTCTGCTACTGCTACTGCTAACTCACTTCAGCTGTGTCCGACTCTGTGCGACCCCGTGGACTGCAGCCTACCAGGCTCCTCCATCCATGGGATTTTCCAGGCAAGAGTACTGGAGTGGGTTGCCATTGCCTTCTCCAACAATTCTAATTGTATTCAAATTAAAAATGAGAAGGATAAAAATAAGAAAAGGTAAACTTCTTTAGAAATGAGAGGCAGAACCATTAGAGGTAATATTTGAATTGAGATTGGCTAGCAATGGCAACCCACTCCAGTACTCTTGCCTGAAAAATCCCATGGACGGAGGAGCCTGGTAGGCTGCAGTCCATGGGATTGCTAAAAGTTGGACATGACAGAGCAACTTCACTTTCACTTTTCATTTTCTTGCATTGGAGAAAGAAATGGCAATCCATTCCAGTGTTCTTGCCTGGAGAATCCCAGGGACGGGGGAGCCTGGTGGAAGTCTATGGGATCACACAGAGTCGGACACGCTTCAGTTGTGTCCGACTGTGTGCGACTTTGCAGCAGCAGCAGCAGCAGTGACAGGTGAAATCTGTTTTCAATTCCTCACCAGTAAGGAAGGACACACTGAGTTGGGTTGTTCAGATCCGATAGGACTGTCTACATCCTCAGTTTGATTAAAAAGGTAAAATGGTAAGTGATTTTTATTTTCATTTATATTGATTTGACAGAAGTTTTCATTTATGATATTCCAGATGGGAAAACCTCCTGACAAATTCTGTTTATTTATAGTAACTTGTTTATTATAAACACTGTTTATGTATAATAGCTGTTGTTGAGTTCCTTGGTTGTGTCCAACTCTTTGTGACCCCATGGACTGTAGCCCACCAGGCTCCTCTGTCCATGGGATTCTCCAGGCAAGAATACTGAGTGGGTTGCCATCTCCTCCTCCAGGGGATCTTCTAGATCCAGGGATCAAACCTGTGTCTCCTGCAAGTCTCTTGAATTGCAGGTGGATTTTTTACCACCAAGGAAGCCCTGTAATAACTGTGAAGTGAAAGTGGCTCAGTTGTGTCCTACTCTTTGTGATCCCATGGACAGTCCATGGCATTCTCCAGTTCCCTTCTCCAGGGGATCTTACCAGCCCAGGTCTCCTGCATTGCAGGCAGACTCTTTACCAGCTGAGCCATAAGGGCAGCCCAAGAATAATGGAGTAGGTAGCCTACCCCTTCTCCAGCAGATCTTCCTGACCCAGGAACTGAACCAGGGTCTCCTGCATTGCAGGGAGATTCTTTACCAACTGAGCTAACTGTAAATAACATCACATATATCATGAATCTGTGGATTTGGCAATCTGCACCGCCCCCGCCCCCCCACACTTCCTGAATCAGGTATACTATTCCAGTTGTCTTTAGATGTTGTGAAATCTTCATAGCACTTTGTCCTTATAGCTCTACAGACAGAGGAAAAGACGACAGTTTTTTTTTTTTTTTTTTAATAATGTGCACCTGATATTGGGCTAGGTTCATCATGAACATTGTTTCGACTACCTTCTACTTTTGAAAATATTCTCCATTTTACAAATGAGAACACTGAAGGTCGAACTATACTGTAATTGATCTAGGTCACCTAATGAAATGAAGGGCAAGCCATAGACGGAAACATGGGCTTTTTTCTGACTTTAAAATATTTTTTCTACTATGCATGTTTTTGAAAAATTCTTGCTTGGGTCTGAGTTTTGAGCATGCAGACAGACCTGATGCATTTTGAATATGTCTCCTTTTCATGAAAGGAGAGGGGGCTAAATCGAGGGCTAGTTTCTTTTCTAAGGCTTCCCAGGTGACTCAGTGGTAAAGAATCTGCCTGCAGTGCAGGGGATGAGGGTTTGATCCCTGCCTTGGGAAGATGCCCTGGAGAAGGAAATGGCAACCTGCTCCACTATTCTTGCCTTGAGAATTCCATGGAGAGAGGAGCCTGGTGGGCTACAGTCCACGGGGTCACAAAAGAGACAACTTAGCATTAGCATTTCTTTTCTAGACTGTGCTCAACCATGGTTTAAATGTATATATTATTCAGGAGTGACACAAAAATCAGCCCACGGGGGTAACTTCTTTTGCTACCTTTCAAAGGAGAGAATTCTGGCCATTTGTCCATTGTGTGTTAATTGTTCAGCTGTGGCTGACTGTGTGACCCCATGGACTGTAGCCAGCTGGGATCTTCTGTCCATGGAGTTTTCCAGGCAAGACTCTGGAGTGGGTTGCCATTTCTTTCTCCAGGGGATCTTCCCAACCCAGGGATTGAACCCAGGTCTCTGGTATCACTGGCAAATTTTTTACCACTGAGCCACCAGGGAAGACCACACCTGACATGCTGACTGTAGACATATACGGGAGTCCTTCGAGAAATGACTTTCTTCCAGGTTTACAGATGAGCGTTTTAAAATTTAAAGCTTGCCTTTTGCATGTTTTTCTTTTCATTGTTGCAAATATGGCATAATGATATATAAACTAGAAAATGTTGACATAGGGAAAATAAAATAACTTCATTTTTCTTTAAGTCGTGAAGCATCAGGATGAAGAAGCAGATTCTCTTTAAGGGCCTAAAAAATAGAGCTGCTATTTCTCAGTTGCTAATAGGCCATAATCTTTCTTTCCAACCACTTGAATATATGCCCATAAGACATTAGATTTTTGTAGGTGTAAACATTCTTACTTAAAACACTACAGCCATGTTGCTTACATTTGTAAACTGAAACTGTGGCTGTATAAATTTAAAGGCTGTCACAACTGAGCAGCTGCTGACATTCACTTGTTATGAATTTGGCAAATCAATCTATGGAACACAAAATCAAGGACACGCCACACACGGAGGGAGAGATGCATTGAATCTCTAGAGGAAATTTTACTGTGATTTATCTGTCCTTTGGTGTCTCTGAGGGCTTCTCTGCTTCAGGTGTATTCTTAGGGGCCTTTTAAGACTTCTCTGGAAAATGCATTGTTTATCCACTCAGCAGGATATCATTTAGTAAATGAACAGCTCTGTGATGTTAGGGTTCGTGAACACTTTACTGTCCAAGCCTTCGGGTACTGGACTGCACTGTCTCTGTGGTGTGTCCCACCCGTGTGTACACACAGTGGGTCTTCCCAGGTGGCGTGGTGGTAAAGAACCCACCTGCCAATGCAGCAGACTCAAACGTGGGCTCAGTCCCTGGTTTGGGAAGATCCCCTGGAGGAGTGCACAGCAGTGCAGTCCAGTGTTCCTTCCTGGAGATTCCCCATGGACGGGGGGGCCTGGTGGGCTAGAGTCCATGAGGCCAAAAAGAGCCAGACACGACTGAGGCCACTTAGCACAGCACACAGCGCACACTGTGCGGTGGCCTATATGTTGCCTTTCATTCTGCCGGGACCTTCAAATGTGTGTAGGTCCTACACGCAGATCTACAACAAGGGTTCCTCTTTTTCTTCTCCTAACAGCCCATCAGTTGGTATTCATCTAGCATCTTGATTGATTCTCTACAATTTTCTATTCTTCATTTTGACCAATGTATGCTGTAGCTCATAAGGGCTGGCTTTGCACACTGAACACCTGATGTTCATTCTCTAGGAAATGACCTTTGATCCAACATAATGAGGATTAAATTTGAGTTGGGTATAGTAAATAGAGCTTTCCTTGCGGTGCCATGAATATTTAAGTGGCAAACTCGTTCTAGCATGTTGCCTCTTATTGGCATAAATCTCCTGTTAGTGTTATTAGACTATTTCACATGATGGTTTAAATTTATAAAGTCTTTTGGATAAGGTTTATTTTGGCTACTGAAAATTAAATGGTATTGGATTTCTTGTAATTTAGTGATATATTTTCACATAATGAGTCATTAATGTGTAAGGCTGGTAGGATATCATTTGTGTTAAGACCCAGGGATTTAATTATTAAAAAACTAATATACA
>SJYQ01000122.1:215588-227743 GCA_006410935.1 Redunca redunca | reverse complement strand
GTTGAAGTCTACTTAGAACCATGATTTTGTAATCACTTATATCAGCAGATATAGATCAGATGACTTTTAATATGTAAAAACACATAGCATATGAGAACTTTGGTGAACTCAGCATTAAGTCTATTCAGAAAATTCATAAAATCCAGCATTCTTGCCTGGGAAATCCCAAGGACAGAGGAGCCTGATGGGCTACAGTCCATGGAGATATAACTTAGCACCTAAACAACACCTAAACACCTAAACTTAGCACCGAAACAACAACATTCATGGAAGATTTAAAGGATAGTAAATGGTCAGTTTTCATTCCAATCCCAAAGAAAGGCAATGCCAAAGAATGCTCAAACTACCGTACAATTGCACTCATCTCACACGCTAGTAAAGTAATGCTCAAAATTCTCCAAGCCAGGCTTCAGCAATACGTGAACCGTGGACTTCCAGATGTTCAAGCTGGTTTTAGAAAAGGCAGAGGAACAAGAGATCAAATTGACAACATTCACTGGATTATCGAAAAAGCAAGAGAGTTCCAGAAAAACATCTATTTCTGCTTTATTGACTATGCCAAAGCCTTTGACTGTGTGGATCACAATAAACTGTGGAAAATTCTGAAAGAGATGGGAATACCAGACCACCGGACCTGCCTCTTGAGAAACCTGTATGCAGGTCAGGAAGTAATGTAGGGTACACAGGAGATATCCATCGGACATCTTCTGTCCCATGGACAGTCACAAAGAGTCAGACAAGACTGATCGACTAAGCATGAGGGCAACAGCAAGCCTATGAAAAGTGCCAGTCATCCTGAAGATAAGGCGCTTATATCAAAATGTGTATCAGTGTATCATTTCCTTCATCGAGAAAGTCTTCATGTGAACAGTGTCAGCTGGACGGCTCTGGGACATCATTGATTTGCATTCTGACATAAGCTACTTATCTTGTCATGGACCTGGTTTTGGAGGATGGGCAGCGGGTCCATCAGCCAGACTTTGGCATTGAAGACACTGCACTGACATCTGGGACCATCTTCTGCACACTGCTCTGTGTTGTGGGCTGTCCTGCATGTGATGTGTGGTGGGTGCTAGCACCCTTCTTCAGCTTCTACGCACTGCTCACTCACTGCCACTGGTTCCTGCTTGGTAGCTGTGACAATCAAAAATGTGTCCAAGAATGGCCGGTGTCCTGAAAGCTGGGGTGGAAATGGGGGAGGGAGCAATGGTTCTGGCTGTGAATAACTGGCCTGGAATAGTTCTGAATTTCCACACGATCTCTTTGTAGGGACCATTCACAGCACCTAAATGCTAATCTGTGCATAAAGTCCTAAGTATCAGCAATCTTTGTGGACTCACTATCTCAGTTCGTCATTAAAGAAAATCATCATCCCTACAGATAGTGTGGAAATTCACTGGGGGGCTTCCCTGGTAGCCTAGCTGGTAAAGAATCTGTCTGCAGTGTAGGAGACCCCAGTTCAATTCCTGGTTGGGAAGATCCCCTGGAGAAGGGATAAGCTACCCACTCCAGTGTTCTCGGGCTTCCCTGGTGGTTCAGATGGTAAAGAATCTGCCTGCAATGGGGAGACCTGGGTTTGACCCCTGAGTTGGGAAGAACCCCTGGAGCGGGGCAAGGCAACCGCTCCAACTCCAATATTCTTGCCTGGAGAATTCCCATGGACAGAGGAGCCTGGTGGGCTGCAGTCCATGGGGTCGCAAAAAATCAGACATGACTGAGTGACGAGGCGCAGCACACAGAATCCTGAGTTTGTTTAGAGTAACTCACAAAGTCATATGGCATTCATTTATCATGTTGTTTCTACAGAGATGCTCAAGGCTGACACCAGGAACAGGGCCTGATGTATCAATGAAAATGGCCACAGACAAGACTGTTTAGTCATCTTTGCCATTAGAAAGGGCTTTCCAGGTGCCTCAGTAGTAAAATAATCCTCCTGTAATACAGGAGACGTTGGAGACAGGAGTTTGATCCCTGTGTCAGGAAGATTCCCCTGGAGGAGGAAATGGGAACCCACTCTGGCATTCTTGCTTGAAAAATCCCATGGACGGAGGAGACTGGTGGGCTGCAGTCCATGTCCAAGAAAGCGTTGGACATGACTAGGACTAAGCACAAAGGCATGCCGTTAGGAAAGTAGAAAGTGAATTAAGCTCTGTATTTGAAAAGAAATGTTCATTCAAAATGCCTTTCCGTAATGGAATTAACTGTGTACTACAATGTTAAAAAAATATATGGCTGACCAACTGCTCTGTGAATACAAAAAGACCTGTTTGCTTCCCTTTGGTTAGTCATAAGTAATGGCAGTAATAACATAACAACAGTAATATAACAAGAGTGCTACTTGCTTACATTTGGAGAATACTTGTACTTCTCAAAATGCTCTCACAGACCTTGTTTCCTTTCATCCTTAGTTTAGTATCTCTGTCTGCTATATACAGAACCTGTACACTGGGCCTTCTCATTCTAATAGAAACACAGAGATCACAGAAGCATAATAACTTTGGCTCTTCTGTGTAGACACATACACACACCCCACTGATGTTGCTTCCTCACTACTTTCCTAGAGAATGATGTCCAAATGAGTGTTTCTGCATTCTGCCTGATAAAGGAGCCAGTCTAAATCACTGTAGAGCCTAAAAAATAAAATCAATAAATCTGGCTTTAAATTGTAGGTCCATAAGTATGTTTTATTTCTTGAAATAATTAGATATTCTCTATAAATCTGAAACCAGAAGGAGTTAATGGGTCTTGCAGTTATGCCCTGTTGGGTCCAAATCCTTGTGACCCCATGGACTATAGGCCCCCAGGCTGTTCTGTCCACAGAATTTTCCAGGTAAGAATAATGGAGTGGGTTTCCATTTCCTTCTCCAGGATTTAGAGGGGTTCTGTTCATAAACCACTGAACTGTAACCAAACTAATGGAACCTGCATGATCCCACTGGTCTGCAGACAAAGTCAACTCTGTCCTGCCCATTTCCCACTTCTGTATCATCTGCCTCACTTCACTCATCCTGCGTTCCTGGAGAACAACTTTTCTTTAATCCCTCTTTGGTAAATTAAGATGGTGATTCTATCAGAAACAGTGGTTGAAAGGGAATTCAGAATATAGTAATTCAAAGGCCAGCAGAGAATAGGGATTAATCAGAGATAGCCAGTGTTTCAGGCACTTTGTACCTGACAAGGGTGCATACTGCTTGACATTCGTTGGGTCATCTTTAATACAGCAGAGTTTGATTTTGTTCAGGGCCCCCACCCGACTTGTGGCAGGGAGCTGACCGCACGTTGTTGTATGTGTCTGGTGTCATGTCAGTGATGCCCACCCTCGATGGGGACTCTTCACAGCTGCCTGAGCTACGGCCCTGAGATGCAGAACAGGTCCAGCTCTCTGCAGGAGCTCTGGAGGGGATGCAGAGATGCAGTTAATGCAGTGTGGACCCCCACACTATGAAAGACTCTCCTCATTTCTAGCCTTCCTCTCTTTAATGTCTATTGGAAAACAAATGCCATTGGATGGTTACAGATTGCTCAGCAATAAAGAATCCACCTGCAGTGCAGGAGAAGTAAGAGACCTGGGTTCAATCCCTGAGTAGGGAGGATCCCCTGGAGGAGGGCATGGCAGCCCACTCCGGTATTCTTGCCTGGGAAACCCCATGGACAGAGGAGCCTGGTAGGCCTATTGGGTCACCAAGAGTTGGGCATAACTGAGCACACACACATCACACAAATCTTTACTTGTACAAATAAAACTCTGGTGAAAATTCTTATGCTTAAAATCACATCTCTGATTTCCTCATGATCAATTTGTGTATATGTGTTAGTTGCTCAGTCGTATCTGACTCTTTGCGACCCCATGAACTGTAGCCCACCAGTCTCCTCTGTCCATGGGGTTTTCCAGGCAAGAATACTAGAATGAGTTGCCATCCAGGGGATCTTCCCCACCCAGGGAGCAAACTTTCATCTCCTGCACTGTAGATGGATTCTTGACTTGCCAGGTGGCACTCATGGTAAGGAATCTGCCTGCCAATGCAGGAGATGCTAGAGGTGTGGGTCTGATCCCTGGGTGGGGAAGATCCCCTGAGGAGGAAATGGCAACCCATTCTAGTATTCTTGACTGGAAAACCCCATGGACAGAGGAGTCTTGCGGACTACAGTCCACGGGGTTGCAAAGACATGACTGAGCAAATGAGTGCACATACGAGCACTTTGCTGGTCAAATGTGGTGCAACCATTTCTTTTCTGGTCAGTAGCACTTATTATTTCTTCCTTTACATTGTGTATGTCACACCTATCAGTCTTCCTTGCAATTTCTTGGTTAGCTTTCTCATTTTTTTCCTAATCCTTCTATTGTTGTTCAGGCGCTCAGTCATGTCCCCTTTCTCACCCCATGGACTGCAGCATGCCAGGCTTCCCTGTCCTTCACTGTCTCCAGAGTTTGCTCAAGTTCATGTCCATTGAGTCAGTGATGCTATCTAACCATCTCATTCTCTGTCTCCCCTTTCTCCTCTTGCTCTCAGTCTTTCCCAGCATCAGGGTCTTTTGCATTGAGTCAGCTCTTTGAATCCGGTGGCCAAAGTATTGGACCTTCAGCTTCAGCATCAATGCTTCCAATGAATATCCACTGTTGATTTCCTTTAGGATTGACTGATTTGATCTCCTTGCAGTCCAAGGGACTCTCAAAAGTCTTTTTCCAGCAACTCCTATTGTCTTATTCTTTTCTCAAACACTTAACCCTCTAATGTGTTCTGGTTTTATTTTGTCATTGCACAGTGGCATGGTATACAGTTAGCACTGGCTCTATGTTGTGTCTGTGGAGGCAGAGCCTCACCCCAGGCTGCATGGGGCAATGGGAGGTGGAGGCCTGTCCAGACTGATGGCCCAGCTTGCTGACAGCACAGGCCTTTCAGAGAATAAACACATCAAAGACAAAGCTGATCTGCCTGCAGTCTCTGAACTGTCTGTCTCATCGCTGGGCTGAGTGCAGCCTCAGCTGTTTCTCTTGCAGGTCCCTTTTTTCTGGGCTTATTAAAGGGAGATCATGGAGAATCAGGCTGGTTGAGAATGAACTGTCTTTGAAGGCAGTTTTCAGAGGTAGCGGACATGCAGCAGACTCTTTGGGCTGGCTAAAAAGCCCTGTGTCCCATGATCTCCCTTTACTCACTCTCACTGCTATCTGCCAGCCTTTCCCTTTTCAGCACTAGTTGTGTCTCCCAGGGCACTTCCCAGTGGTGAAGAACCCACCTGCCTGTGCAGGAGACTTAAGAGATGTGGGTGCGATCCCTGGGTCAGGAAGATCCCCACGAGAAGGAAATGGCAGCCCACTCCAATATTATTGCCTGGAGAATCTCATGGACAGAAGAGCCTGGTGGGCTACAGTCCATGGGGCCACAAAGAGGGGAACATGCCTGAAGTGCCTTAGCATGCACTCATGTGTCGCAAGGACTGTGTCCGCTCCTACTTGATCAGGGGAATCAGAGCACTGCTGAGCCCTGGTGGGCCTGACAGTGAGGGGAGGAGAGGCTGGAGGGCTTCTCATGAGGGCAGATGACCACATACTCACATGTCATGGAAACGTCTACAAAGCCATAAAATGAAGGAGTAATGCATGTACAGCCTAGAAGCCACAGAAGAAGATAGGAAACTTTGTATTCAGAAGAATGATTTCAAAGAGCTCTGCAATTTTCCTGCCAGAAGAAAGGCTTTAAAACCCCACTTGGGGTAGAAGCTGAGATCCCTAAGTCATACTTGGTCATGAAATATGGTACTTGAATGTCTCTGTAGAATAAAGAATTAAAGAATTTGAAGTGTACTGGCTGTGAAGAAAGGAAAGTTAGATGGAGATTTTCCAGAAACACATTGCCTGTTTTGTATGGCTCAGCCAAAGCTATAAAATTAAGATGTGCTCAGACTTAGACGTTTTCATTAAAACCGGTGATGGAATATAGACCAAAGCTTAAAGGAACCCTAAGGTTGATAAAGGAATACAATCAAAAGCTTAAACAACTAAACTTGGCTAAAATCCCCAGAGTGGGGCTCACAATGTGGTGGACACTGCTCCAAACCCTTTTTTGCTCAGTCGCTCAGTTGTGTCCAACTCTTTTTGACCCTATGGACTGCAGCACACCAGTCTTCCCTGTCCTCCACTATCTCCCAGAGTTTGCTCAAACTCACATCTGTTGAACCAGTGATGTTATCCAACAATCTCATTTTCTGTTGCCCCCTTCTCCTCTTGCCCTCAATCTTTCTCCAGGCCTTTGACTTATATTAACTCATTTACTCTCAAGCCTCCCCTGGGAGGGGACATTACTGCTCTTCTCATTTTGCAGACAAGGAACTTAAGGCAGAGTCAGGTTAAGTCCTTTCCCAAGGTTATTTAGCTGGAAAATAGCAGAACCAGAATTGGAACCCAGGCTTTGGTGTTAGAGCTGCAGTCCTGAACCAAAAACTGGGAGATGAAACCAATCAATCCTAAATGAAATAAACACTGAATATTCATTGGAAGGACTGATGCTGAAGCTGAAGCTCCAATACTTTGGCCACCTGATTCGAAGAGCTGACTCATTGGAAAAGACCCTGATGCTGGGGAAGATTGAGGCCAAGAGAAGGGGGTGATAGAGGATGAGATGGTTAGATAGCATCACAACTCAGTGGACATGAGTTTAGGCAAACTTAGGGAGACGGTGGGGGACAGTGAAACCTGGAACACTGCAGTCCATGGGATTGCAAAGGTTGGGCATGACTGGGTGACTGAACAACAACAACAAAGACAATTTTTGTTCTTACCTTGGTAGGAAAACGCCTAGGCATGACACAGAGTGTGAGCTTAAACTCTTCCATTGGAAGTCACTTTCTTTTTGATAGTGGGAAGAATGATAGATCTTCAGTGCAAGCCCAGTGGTGAAGATTCTTTACTTGACCAAACCTCAACGAGTCTCCTCTGAGTCCTTTTGGTGACGAGGTCTTCACCTTGGACTCAGTCTCGCTGGGTCAGGTTGTAGCAAAAATTCTACTCAGTCAGTTCACTAAGAATCTCCCCATCCTTGATGTCTGATCACCCTTGGCAAGAATCCCCCTACCCTTGAAGTCTCCTCTAAGTAATCATTATTATTGTTATTTAGGCACTTAGTCATGTCCGATTCTTGGCTACCTCGTGGACTGTAGCCCTCCAGGCTCCTCTGTCCATGGGATTTCCCAGGCAAGAACTCTGGAGTGTGTTGTCATTTCCTTCTCCACAGGATCCTCTCAACCCAGGGATTGAACCTCTGTCTCCTGCTTTGGCAGGTGGATTCTTTACCACTGAGCCAGCAGGAGAACCCCTTCTTAGTAATTTTCCACCCATTAAACCCTTCCTTCTGCTCACTGGCTGTGGATTCCTAGCTGTCTTTGCTGTATTTGAAATTGAACCCAGTCTTTCTTTGCATTGCAATGGTCGTGGCCCCCAGCACAGCAATTGTTTTATTTTATTTTTTTCTCTTTCCTTTTTTTTTAAAAAAAATTATTTATTTTAGCTGGAGGCTAATTTCTTACAATATTGAGGTGGATTTTGCCATACATTGACATGAATCAGCTGTGGGTATACATGTGTCCCCCATCATGAACCCCCCTCCCACCTCCCTCCCCATCCCATCCCTCAGGGTCATCCCAGTGCACCAGCCCTGAGCACCCTGTCTCATGCATCAAACCTGGACTGGTGATTTGTTTCACATATGATAATATACATGTTTCAATGCTACCTTGAGAAAGTCTTCCTTATGATTCTCAGAGGTGCCAGAAGAATAATTTTGGATTTAACACCATTTCTCTAAAATGTTTTGTGAATGGCCACTATAACTGGTTAACCTTGACTAGATTTCTGAAAGCCACTCCTTCCTTGTGGTTTTAACACAGGTGAGTTATCTCAGCTATGCCTTGATGGGTGTGCTGGATGTGACTTCATCTTCTGTCTTTCGTCGGTAGATTCTGAGGAAACAGGAAACCCATCAGCAGTGGGGCTACCAAGCGATTTCAAGAGACGTGTAAATGGAGCAGATCCAGTGGGTTCTGAATTGCCCTAGCTGTGCTCCTGGTGTTATAAAAGCTCCACACCTGCTCGGTGGGACCTTCTGAGTAAGTTTCTTTTTAAGTGATTGTATTTATTTGTTTCATTTTTGGCTCTGCTGGGCCTTCGATGCCACATGCGGGCTTTCTCTAGTTTCTGTGAGCCGGGGCTACTCTTGGTTGCAGTGCTCAGGCTTCTCACTGTGGTGGCTTCCCTTGTTGCGGAACCTGGGCTTGAAGGCATACAGGCTTCAGTAGTTGCAGCCCGTGGACTGAGTAGCTGTGTCTCCCGGGCTCTAGAGCACAGGCTCGGTGGTTATGGCACACAGGGTCAGCTGCTCTGCAGCAGATGGGATCTTCCTGAACCAGGGATCGAACCTGTGTCTGCTGAATTGGCAGGCAGATTCTTTACCACCGGTCCATCAGGGAATCCCTTGAGTTTTTAAAGTTGAGTTTTTTGAAGAATTTTCATCATCGGAAGAAACCAGAAGAATTTGTAACAGATGGCAGGTGTTGACACAGAACAAGAGCAGTGGGGAACAGTAAACTCACAACAGAGATAATTGTACACAAAACAACAACTTTATACCCTGAAGATCTACAGATGTTGAAATGTTTAAGTAATACGTGCTAAGAAGCTCTGTAGTGAATGCTAAGAAGCTCTGTACTGAATGCTCAAAGAAATAAAGAATACAATGACCATTGAACACAAAAATTTCAGGAATGCAAGACAGTCGTTGTTGTTGTTGTTGTTTTAAAGCAGAGTATTAAGAAGTGAGAAATACAGTTGCTGACAGCAGAATCTTCATACAGGAAAAGGCAGGACAGACACTGCTGAAAGGACATTAGTGAGCAGGAAGAATTGCCTGAGGCATTTATCTGTAGTACTCCATGAGNTACTCCATGAGGGAGGAGATAGAAATCATCAAAGAAAGACTAAAAGACATGGCAAATAAAATGAGAAAGTATAACCTGTATTTAATTTGAGGTCCAAATAATTGAGAGAAAGCAGAGAGTTTGGCCACCTGATGTGAAGAGCTGACTCACTGAAAAGGACCCTGATGCTGGAAAGATTGAAGGCAGGAGGAAAAGAGGGCGACAGAGAATGAGATGGTTGGATGGCATCACTGACTCAGTGGACATGAGTTTGAGCAAACCTGAGAGATGGTGAAGTACAGGGAAGCCTGGCGTGCTGCAGTCCATGAGGTTGCAAAGAGTCAGATGTGACTTACTGACTGAACAACAGCAAGAGGAGATGGATTTTCAAAGGCACCGGCTATCATAGTTCAAGAAACCTATGTGCCCACAGCTCTGGGCAGCATGGTGCATTTCCAAGAGAACAAATGAAAAGAGATTCGTGTCTAGACACAGAACAGTGAAATTCAGAGTGACAAAGCCAAGCATCCTCTAGAATAACCAGAGAGAAAGAACAAATCATGAGTAAAACTAAACACAAAGAGACAATGACAATAAAGGGATCATCTCAACAGCGATTTAAAGAAGCCAGAAGATGGTGGAATAATATCCTTAAATATTGATGGAAAATAAATGTCAGACTAGAGTTTGTATCCAGCGAAACAACCTTTCAAGAATGAGGACTGAGAAATTTAAACAACAACAACACAACAACAACAACAAACAAGACTTGTTGGAATACATCACCTGAGAGCTGCACACTTTATACAGAAGAAAAATGATCTCAGAGGTAACTTGTAATGCATGGGGAAATCTAAACATTAAGTACAATATGGCAAACAAATTCTGAATGCAAACAAAAACAGCCTCTGTGAACTAATGAATATTAGAAGTTTAAAAAGATAGAATGAAAATATTGAACAATGATAGTTTGTGATTAACACTGTCTGGAGAGTTTGTTGAGAGAGTTGTCCAACTTATTTGTTAGAATGTTTCCTCTTACATAGATTATATTTCATAGGTAACCACAAAAAGAGCAAGAATTAAAATGTGTAAACTCACAGTAATAGGAGAAAGAATGGGAAGAAATAGACATACAATACAATAATTTAATCTTTAAAAAGAGAAATAAGGAATATAGACAAAACAGAAGAAAAGGACCAAAAAAAGTTAATAGTGGAAGGAAGAAGTTTGAATGTGTCAACAGTCACAGGTAAAGTGACTTTGCCAATTAAAGTAAAGGAATAGTCAGATCAGATAGAACAATTGCCCAAATGCTGCCTATAGGAGATACCTAAATTATAAGCCCAGAAAAGTGGAAAATAAAGGATAGAAAAAAGATCTGTCAGTCAAATAGACCCCAGGCCTGTAAAACAGAACTTGTAATGACTATTGGGCTTCCCAGGTGGTGCTAGTGGTAAAGAACCCAGCTGCCAAAGCAGGAGATGTAAGAGAGGAGGTTCAATCCCTGGGTGGGAAAGATCCCCTGGAGGAGGAAATGAACCTACTGCAATATTTTGCCTGGGGAATCCCATGGACAGAGAAGCCTGGTGGGTACAGTCCATAGGGCTGCAAAGAGTTGGACACGACTGAAGCGACTTAGCTTGCAACACACACCGTGACAGTTCTAAGGCAAAGGCAACCGCTACTTAATGATAAAAGTTCCAACGCACCATGGAGATGTAAAAAGTTTAACTGTTATCTAATGATATAGCCTCAAAAAATATAAGGGAAATATGTGATGAAAGTTACAGGCAGAAATTTTCAAAAATACTACCACAGAGGGAAATTTCAAGAGAATCTTATCAGCTCCTGATCAATAAAGAAGAGAAGAAACCTACAGACATATACGAGTTCTGAGCAGCCCGGCTGTCCCGTTTCACCTGACATACAAATACAGAACTTGCTTTTGTATATTTGATTTTTTATATTTACTGGATAAATAGAGACTACACATCTTCTTAATTAAAACCTAGTTGGTACTATATGAGTCCATAAATCAGATTTAACAAATTTGACAGAATAGGGTCATAGACAACATATTCTCTAGCTTCAGAGCAATTAAGTTAAAAGTTATTATAAATCAATCAATAAATCTCCATATATTTCAGAATGAAAAAATGCATTTAAATAAGTCNTCATGGGTCAAAGAAGAAATCTTAATGGAAATTTTAAAGACAATTAGAACTGATGAAAATGAAAAAGAAACTGTTTACAAAAATTTGTGGCATCAGCAAAAGTGGAGTTTCAGTAGAAATTTGTCATTTTAAATGATTATATTAGAAAAAGACAAAAGCTGAAAATCAATGAGATAAAAGTCCAACTTCAGGCTCTTAAAAGATATACAAATAAGCCTAAAGAAAGGAAGTAGATAATGGCAGACGGATAACAATGAAAGAAAATAGACTAGCTCAACTGTGTCCAAAGTTGGTTTGTAAATGAGCAAGAAAAAGGAAAACAGTTGAGATTGACAAGACAGATTCGGGGTCCGTGTGGAGGAGGAGGAGGAGGGGAGAGAGAGAGAGAGATCCATCTTTCATTAAATGGACAAAATCCTAGAGAAAGAATAAATGTCAAAACTGGCTCCAAAAGCAGTAAGACACCTAATAGTCCTATTTCAAAACATCTCCTGCAGACAAAACATCCATCCTAGGTGATTTTATGAGTCAGTTCTACCACATTTGCAAAGATTAAGCCACTAGCATCTCACAATTAATCACTCCCTTTCATTATAAAAGATTGATTTAATCTTGATCAAATCTTAATCAAAGATTTGATTTAATCTTAATCAAAACCTGACAGGAAGGACTTTCCAGATAGTCCAGGGGTTAAAGCTCTGTGCTGTCACAGTGGAGGAGACAAGGGTTCAGTCCCAAGTCAGGGAACTAAGATCCGACACGCCCCATGGAGCACAGCCAGAAAATAAAAAATATGAAAAAAACAGAGATGAGATAAAAAATATTACAAACCTATTTCACTTATGAAGATAGATATAATTTTATAATATAAATATTTATAATCCCAAACTAAAAGTGTATAAAAAATATAAAAAGTTAACTATATTGTGTCCAGATTGAGCTTTCCCTGAAGATGTAATTATGGATTGTTCTGCAAGTTCTACTATTTTCAGTCACCACAGTGATTGAAGACTGAGTCATATGATCATCTCAATGGGTGTAGAAAAACTTGCAATAAATTCAACACTCATT